>BGNK01000258.1:37610-65359 GCA_003297005.1 Symbiodinium sp. clade A Y106 | reverse complement strand
TCCGATTCCTCGAGGCCTTCGCGAGGGCCGGCAGGTACTTAAGCACCAGGGTCCGGATGCCACGCTCATTGAGGTGGCATCCGTCAGAATAATATTCTGACCCTCAGCTTCGTGCGGATTAGGGTTTAGGGTTTAACCCTAAACCTCGAAACCCTAAACCCCTAAACCAAGTTGGGGTAAGCTCGGGAACCATTGTGCCATCTTCGAAAAGCACCCGGAACCCAGATTCAGACCGGAGGCCCTAAGCCCTAAACTCAGATTCAGGACCCTGGTCTCCTGTATGGGAGTTTCCGAAAATAGGGGACCCCAATATAGTACCCTAAATGGTAGGATCCTCTTATTATAAGGACCGACCCCAAAATAGGGTACCCCTATTTTCGGAAACTCCCATATCTCACCACAAGTTGAAAACCATAACCCCCGCAATCTGCAGGCTACAGCCGCCGAACTTCCGGCACGAACGCCCTCACCCCAAAGACCCCCAACCCACACCTGCAACCCTAAACTATAAACTCGCCCTAAACCCTAAAACGGAAACCCTAAACCCTAAGCCCTAACCCCTAAACCCTAGACCCCAAACCCTAAACCCCAAACCCTAAACCCTAAAACCGCAACCCTGAACGAAAGCCCGAAGCCCGCGAGTTGTGAAGCCCGAAATCAATTTAGAATATATCCCCCACGAAGAGTTTAGGGTCTAGGGTTTAGGGTTTTAGGGTTTAGGGCTTAGGGTTTAGGGTTTAGGGTTTTAGGGTTTAGGGTTTAGGGTCTAGGGTTTAGGGTTCAGGGAGTTTAGGGTTTAGGGTTGAGGCCCTTGACCGGGAACCCTAAGCCACAGCTAAAGTTCGATACTCTCCAAGTCATTTCAAACACCACCCGATACCGAGCTAATCTTGAAACCGAAACCCCCCCTAAACCCTAAACCCTAAAACCCTAAAACCCTAAACCCTAAACCCCAAAACCCTAAACCCTAAACCTAATCCCTGAATCCCAAACTAAAGCCCGGAAGCAGCTGATCCCAACCCTGTGGGTTGCGATCAAAAAGCCAGCACCCCGGGCTTTCACTATAAGAGCAGGTGTCAAAATTACGGTCCCCATTTGAGATACCGAAAAAAAGTAGGTGCGTATTATATTAGGGACCCAAAAAGGGACCATAATATTGACAACTACCCATAAGAAGGCTTTCAACTAAGGTTTAGGGTTTTGGTTTGGGGCTTAGGGCTTGGATCTTAGGATGAAGGGTTTCGGTTTGGGGTTTAGGATTTCGGTCTTAGGATGAAGGGTCGGGGGTTTAGGGTCAGGGTTTCGGTTTGGGGGTTTAAGGCACCTTAGGGTTTTTAAGACTTGGGGTTTGGGGTGTATTGTTTAGGCTCCCCTCAGAGCCCAATACCTCTTCGGCATATTCCTTGATTAAGGGGCATTGCTTGGAGGATCATGGGACTTAGTAAGTACAGTTATACAATTACCTTAAGCGGTGCTGTAGGTAATTATAGGTATAGTTACCCTAATTATAACCCTAGTTACTAAGTCCCATGATCCTCTCTGTGGTGCTCTCTGGCACCTATATTTTGGGATACTGGCATGTAACCATTACCCAGAATCAATGCATTATAATCATCCAAAACCCTCGTCTAAGTATGAAGGCCTCGATGCTGAATCCCTATAATCTCCTTTATGGTAGCCCGAATCCTCTAAAGAAGCCCTATTCTAATCATTACGGAGGTAACTAACTAGGCTTTCAGCATTTACAGAGAGGGAGAAGGTATTTTTAAAGACTGTACTGCCGGGACATGCAATTGATCTACAAGCTTTCCGTAAAGCGGTTTAGGGTTTAGGATTTAGGGTTCAGGGTTTCGGGTTTAGGGCTTACCCATAGGCTCCATAATAGTTCGTAGTTCCTTTTTGGGGTTCATATTTAGAATCCTATAAGGTCATCCCAAAAAGGAACTACTATGGAGCCTATGGGTAGGGCCTACAGCCTAAACAGGACCACCGGCTACAGGAGGGCTTCCCAACCTGAAAACACAAACTCTGATTGTGTGGGGCTTCATACCCTCAACCCTAAACCCTAAACCCCTAAACCCCAAACTCCTAAACCCTAAACCCCAAACCCCAAACCCCTTAACCCCTAAACCCTAAGCCCTGAACTCCCAAACCCTACACCCCTAAACCCTCAGAAAAATGTTGAAAATACGTGAAGTTTGGAGCCAATTACTCGAACGCCCATCTCAAAGCCAAAACTTCCAGGATGCATGCCGGGGCCAAACCCAGAACCCTGAGCCCGTATCCCTGTACTCAACCCTATAGCGCCCCACAAACCTTAAACTCTAAACCCTACCCTAAGGGTCCAAAGGACCCAATAATTAGGTACTTGGGTTTAGGATAGTAGTTATGTAGCTCAATATTTAGAAGAGTATATGATTATTAGGTACTCGGACCCTTAGGGCTATACCCTAAATCCTAAACCTAAAGCCCTACCCTGGTGATGTGAGCAGAAACCATGCGCAGGAAGGCAGCAGCGGCGGGGTTCAGACGACGGCCTTCCGAGCAAAAGAAGTACGTACCCTTCAGCAAACGAGGTTCTACACGGAGACAATATAAGCCTTAAACCCTAAACCCTAAACCCTGTAGCTAGACCCTAAAACCTAAACCCTACACCTAAAATATGTCAGTCTGAACCCTAAACCCCAAGGGTCCAAGTACCCAAATAGTAGGGCTCTATAATCTATAGGTCCCAAATTCCATACTCTGCACGGTTTTTGGTTCCTAAAACCCTACTACTTGTGCACTGGGACCCTTAGGGTTTAGGGTTTAGGATTTTCGAGTTTAGGGTTTAGGATTTTTTGGAAAAGAGATGGCAGTTCCAAAGATGCTTTAGCGGCCTCCATCGGCCTTTACAAGCACTGCAGACTTTTTCACGGGACTTTATCAAAACCCTACGCACATGACAATAAACCCTAAACCCTAAACCCTCAAACCCTAAACCCTTGTAAATTATAGCAGCCCTTATCATAGAACCCTGTAGAGGAAGCCTTTTAAGGAACCCTATCCGAATCAATTGAGGCCCCTATGCTAAACCTGTGCCTCTGTGTCTCTGTGTGTGTATGTACGTGTGTATGTGTGTGTATATATATATATGTACTTGTGTAAGTGAGTTTGTGTGTGTGTGTGTGTTGGGAGTGTGGTGTTTGCCGGAGTATGCATCTATAGTCTATGCCTGATCTCTATGAACTGCCCCTACACCCTAAAATGAAGCGGGCCAGAAGCCCCAGGTTTGGGGTGTCGGGGTTTAGGGTTTCGGGTTCAGGGTTTATGTTTTAGGCTTTACTTGGAGGATCATGGGACTTAGTAAGTACAGTTATATAAGTACCTTAAGTGGTGCTATAGGTAATTATAGGTATAGTTACCTGAATTATAACCCTAGTTACTAAGTCCCATGATCCTCTAAGTAACCCTAAAACCCATCTTATAGAACCCTTATAGATCCCTTTTGAGGAACTCTTTAAGGAACCCTTAAAGGAGCACTCGGGTTCAGGGTTTATGTTTTAGGCTTTAGGATTTGGGGTTTAGGGTTACGTATCCCGCAACCAACGATTTGAGTGGTTCATGAGGGCACGCGGTTGCGAAGCCGAGGGTCCAGGAATCCGCAGACAGCTACCCTCCTAAGAGAGTCGACGGTACATAAGCTAGGGTTAAGGGCTTAGGGTTTAGGGGTTTAGGGTTTAGGCCCTCCTAAGAGAGTCAACGGTACATAAGCTTGGGTTACTTACCTTTGGTTAGTAGGGAATGGAGGAATGGGGTATAATTATAACTACTATTATTACCATTCTTCCATTCCCTACTAGCCAAAGCTTGGGTTAAGGGCTTCAGGGTTAAACACTAATCCTTACGAACCCCGAGAGCCCAAGTTTCCCAAGAAGTAGTTTAGGGTTTAGTTTAGGGTTTAGGATTTAAGGGTTCAGGGCGTAGGCGTAAGAGTGTGTTTTTTTGTTTTGGGTTCAGGGTTTAGGTTTAGGGTTCAGGGTTTTGGGGTCTTCGGGAGCTTAGGATTTAATATACGGTTTTGGTGCCTCAACAATACCAATAGTGCTCCCTTTAAGGGTTCTTATTAGAAGTGTTCCTGTAAGAATTCCGACCCCTATATTCAAAATGATCAACAAGACCACGAACTCTGAGCCAAGTTTTTCTCGAAACGTCATGCGATCTCGGGGGAAGGGACGTCCTTCGCCTGGCCGTTCAGAACACTCAGAAGGGTCGTGTGGGAAGTTATAGGTCACACAGAGGCTTATTGCAAGGCTTTGAGAGGTTTACATGGTTTCATACGGGCTTTCCACCAATTAGGGTCCAAAGTACATACATGTAAAGATTTCTGCTTGCGACAATCGTAGTCTGTGTAGGTTGGTCTTTAAGGAAGTATCTGCTCATTCGGTGTCAGAACGACCGATGCAATGATGGTCTCCCTGGAAAACACTTTCACTTCTGTTGTTGTGAACCTGACGTCGTATCTGTTCGAACAGTGGTCCATGATACTACAATTACATTTCTCACCGTCACCTTCGAGGGACCGCCCTCGAGGACAGTACCGGGTTGTTCTGATAGCCCCTCTGGAGCTGGGTTTAGGGTTTAGGGTCTTGGGGTTTAGGGCTTAGGCGTTGGGTTTTAGTAATTAGGTTTGGAGTTTTGGGGTAACAAGGAAGTCTTCCTGACACGGATGGGAACCAGAGCCGGTCGGCATGGGCCCAGATTGGCCAGGCCACCTATTTCATACTGTCCGGCGTAGGGTGCTAGACGGATAACATGAGCTTTCCAATTTAGATCTTACACAAACCGTAAACCTTAAAAGCCGAAACTAAATCCGAGGCCCTCAACACCTGAAACCCTATCTCCAAACTCTGCATTGTAGGGCGGCTCAGATGCGCAGCCTTTCCGTTACAGTCCGATTGTTTAGGGTAGTATAGGGTTTAGGGTTTCGGGCGAAGGTGTCCCTTTTTGGGCTCCTTTTCAACGGTGCTGCTGTCTAGGTCCCCAGGACATTGTTGAAGTTTCGTTATGAACATAAACAAAGAGTTCGAATGTACGAGGTGCCTACAAAACGTAGGCTCTGCAGCAGTACTTAGAGGATCATGGGACTTAGTAACTGGGGTTATAATGTGGGCTCGTGATTATTAAAGGTCCCCTCAATAGAGCTAAACTCGGCCCGGAACTCAATAATAAAAGGTCCCCTCAATAGAGCTAAACTCGGCCTGCACGTAATAATAAACCANCCTCAATAGAGCTAAACTCGGCCCGGAACTCAATAATAAAAGGTCCCCTCAATAGAGCTAAACTCGGCCTGCACGTAATAATAAACCACCCCTCAATAGTCCTAAAACCCGTCCCGGTCAAAATTTTTAAGGTTTAGGTAAATAAGCACTCCTACTACAAAGTGACGCCCCGGAAGAGGAGAGACAGAAACTACTGTGCTACTGTACTACTGTACTACTGTACTACTAAGTGTAATTACTACTACTGAGAGCCCGGGCCCCCGAACAACTTCGACCCCGGCCCCCTCAAACAACTAAAGATCAGAGAGGCGGCCCCCCNGGCGGCCCCCCCACCATTATTATTGCGTGGCCTGAGGGTTTTTTTTTTTGGGGGGGGGGGCGTTTAATAATCAGGAGACCACATTAATTAAGGTAACTATACTCATTATTACTTATAACCCCACTTAAGGTACTTATAACCATAGTTACTAAGTCCCATGATCCTCCAAGTATAGGTTCACGTGCTATCGTTCGCGCCCGACATACGGATCACAAGCCAACAAACTCTTCACAGCAGGTTCGAAGTTGCAAAAAAATTAAACCCTATGAGCCTTGCAATCCTCGAACCCCGCACTCCTAAGCTTAGAACCTTCATGTAGAACCATCATGGAAGCCTAGTACTTGGAGGATCATGGGACTTAGTAAGTAAAGTTATATAAGTACCTTAACTGGGGTTATAAGTATAGTTACCTTAATTATAACCCTAGTTACTAAGTCCCATGATCCTTTAAGTAGAGAAGAAACCCTGAAACTCGGAACCCTCCTCCCATGATTCCGAGACCGAATTAGACCCCTTTCTCCAGAGATCAGGTGCTCATGGGTTCAGGGTTTAGGGGTTTAGGGTTTAGGGGTTTAGGGTTTAGGGGTTTAGGGATTATAGGGTTTGCGGGTTTCCCTAAACCCTAAACCCTATATCGTAGCGATGAGAGCTCTTCCTTGAGCTGCGCAGCCAAGCAGGGAATGCCCCAAAGAGACATGTCTCAAGGAATATATGTTTAGGGGGGTTTCGGGGTTTACCTACCCTTGCTTAGTAGGGAATGGAAGAATGGTAGAAATAGTAGTTATAATTGTACCCCATTCCTCCATTCCCTACTGACCAAAGGTAAGTTTAGGGCTGCTACAACCTGGAAGCCTTCCACCCCACATCTCCGTAAACCCTCAGTCAGCAGTAGCCCTAGTCCATATCCTAAACCCGAAAGCTAACCCCTAATCTCCACACTCGGCACACCCAAATTCGAGACCCTAAACCCTAAACCCTCAAAGCTAAAACCTAAACCCCAAAAAACCCTAAACCCTAAACACCTCAAACCCTATAGACCCACACGTGGCCTCGGAGTCGTGCATGGCCTCGTTTCCTGCAGTCGGACAGCCGCAGAACTCAAACCTAAGGCCCGGTACCTGAAGCCAAATTCGGGTTTAGGGCTTAAAGGCTTAGGGTTTAGGGGCTTAGGGTTTTCCGTTTTAGAAACTCAGGTTTAGGGATTAGGGTTTAGGCTTTAGGGGGCCCTCAACTCAACACTCTATAGCCTAAGCCCAAACCCTAAACCACGATGCCCTGACCCCGAAACTGATACCCGAAAGCCTGCCATACTGCAATTACCATGTGGGTAGTTGTCAAAGTTATGGCCCCTTTTTGGGCATCCTAAATATTCGGTGCCGTACTATATTAAGGACCCAAAAATGGACCATAATTTTGACAACCACCCATGTGGGGGCTACTCCGAATTATGACCCTTTCTTTGGCGTCGTTGCTCCAACCAGAGAGCGGCAGACAAGATGCCAAGCCACCCAAACCGACACAATGACAGCCCCCTGAAGAGCAGAACCCGATCTGCAGTTACTTTCGTCGCCTGTGAACTTTAACCGGTAAACCCTAAACACTAGAAACGCTAAACCCTAAACTTTAAGCCCTATAAACCCTGAGCTTCCACGAGTCCCAAAAAGGCTATCTTGACTTCGGGGGGTCAGAAACTATGTAGGGGCCGCAATACTAAGGACCCTGTTGCTCAGAGTTTTAATGATTCAGTGAGGGGCACTGTAAGCGGTATTGTTACGACTTAGTATAGGGGCCTCAGTAATTGGAATAGGGTTTCGGGGATATTGTACTAAAGCTATCATAAGGAACCCTAAGGAGCATAGTGTTAGGTTTGAGGGTTCTGTCGGTCTGGGTTTCTCTTGGGTGCTTTCAATAGTTAGCCAGAGCAGGTTTTCTTTGTTTTTCAAGTTGGGCCTTGCAACTCTTGAAATAGGGGTTGTGGTTGGAGGCCGTGATGATTCGAGAAGGCTTTGCCGGACCGGGATATGTGTGTGCACGCGCTTTTTTCTCTTCACCAGGAGTTTGCCGAGGCGAGGCCTGCCAAAACGAACCCTTCATAATCTCAATGTTAAGGCCCCTATTTCAAACCGACAATATACGGGCCTTACTTAAGAATTAGCATAGGGTTTGGGGGTAAATATATTATACTATACTCATGATAAGGAACCCCCAAAAAACTATTGGTAATTGTTTAGGCCCCTATAGTAATCCCTTATAGTAACCCTTACAGAACCCCTTTAAAGGAACCCTGTTCTAATTATTTAGGCCCCTATAGTAGAGCCTCGGTGTCGCTTCGCTGGTGGTTCCTCTGCATCCAGAGCCTGGCGAAGGCCTAACTAAACCCTAAACCCTAAACTCCTAAACCCTAAACCCTAAACTCCTAAACCCTAAACTCCTAAACCCTAAACCCTGAACCCGTTTAAACCCTAAACCCTAAACCGTGACGGTAGCACACATGTTAGACGTTCTTAGAATCCTTCGGGTTCCTTATAAAGGCTCCTTAAAGGGATCTACAGGGTTCCTTAATGGGAACTATAGGGTTTAGGGGTTTAGGGTTTAGGGTTTAGGGGTTTAGGGTTTAGGGGTTCCTTAATGGGAACTATAGGGTTTAGGGTTTAGGATCTACTTAGAGGATCATGGGACCTAGTAACTAGGGTTTCTTAAAGGGCTCCTTTATCAAAACAAATCTGTAAGGGTTCTATAAGAGGGGTTTCGGGGTTACTTGGAGGATCGTGGGGCATAGTAACTAGGGTTATAATTAAGTCAACTATACGTCTAATTGTAAGTGGGAAAACTTAAGGTACTTATGACTATACTTACCAACTCCCATGACCCTCCAAGTAGGGTCCTTCTCAGCATCTTCCCCGACCCGGAAAAGCCTCATTACCACGCTAAAGGGTTTTGAACAGCTTTATGCAATTTCACAAAAGTGCTACAAGGTCTTATACTCGGTGCTCCGGCGTCCCCTCAGTAATAAGGATCCCCTTGTTCTATATATTTAACTTCAACAACGATACCCACCAAACACGAGGGCCCAAGGGCGCCATTCGAGGACCTAGGATGCCAAAATCTGCAAAAACAAACTACGGACCGTATAGCAAAAAACAAAACCTCAACCACAGTTTAGGGTTTAAGTTTTTTTTGAGCTCCTTTTTGCACCTGCCGCTAGGTCAGCAGCTACAAGGCACATATGCGCCAGGGTTTAAGGTTTAGGGCTTTGGGTTTAGGGCGCATCGTTCAGCATCCATAACAAGACCACAGAAGACACGGCTAACCCACTGCCAAACCTCTCAAACGCTCACACCCTGTAGTCCTAAACCCTTGACTCCTAGACTCTAAACCGCTATAAACCCTAAACCTAACCCACCTAGACCCCCCAACTAGCCTCTAATACACCCCAAATACCCACTATTAAGGACCATAAGGGCTCTATTAAAGGGCCCTTGGGGGTCCCGGCAGCCTTTGAAATCTCCTAAACCCTCTAAAGCCCCAAACCTTAACCCCAAACCCTAAACCCTACAGCCCCAAACCCTTAACCCCAAACCCTAAACCCTAAACCCTAAAGCCCTAAACCCTAAAGCCCAAACTCTTAAACCCAAAAGCCTGTGCTAGTTGGGCCTCGGCGGCTTCTGCGAGAGACTCCAGACCTCGGCTCTGGCAATCGGGGCTTCGGTGTCGGGTTTGGGAGTTTAGTAGGGTTTAGGGTTTAGGGTTTTCGTCGGGTTCGGGGTTTAGGGTTTAGGGTTTGGGAATTTAGTAGAGTTTAGGGTTTAGGGTTTTAGTAGGGTTTAGGGTTTAGGGTTTAGGGTTTGGGAATTTAGTAGAGTTTAGGGTTTAGGGTTTTAGTAGGGTTTAGGGTTTAGGGAATTTAGTAGAGTTTAGGGTTTAGGGTTTTAGTAGGGTGCCGGGAGTCCGAGCCAGCTCGCGCAGTGCGTGGGCATTGGATCCCCCAATGTCCGGAAATGTCACGATGCATGCAGTGAATAGGGTTGTGGGTATGTTATACTAGTTACAATAAGGCACCCCCCCACGTAGTATAGGTAATTACTATTATTAAGGCCCCTATACTAGCGATGGCCCAGGCTTCAGGCAGAACGTTCTTGTCGAGGATAAGGCCCAGAGTTTTCGTGTGAAGGGGGGATTTCGAGTTTGGGGGGTTTAATTCCGAAACCTCTGTCCCAAGCCCCCCATTACAAAATTAGGGGGCTTCATAATTAGAATAGGGGTTTGGGGTATATCATAGTTTACTTATCATGATAAGGAACCCCCAAAATAGTATAGGTACTTATTTAGGCCCCACCATACACCTTAAAGACTGCAGCAAATGAACAAACTTTAGTTCACTGTTGTCGAAGCCTTTTGTCGAGGAGCCCATGTACATGTGCCCGTCTTCTGGATCTTGACTGCCACCCCCTCCCCGGCATTGGCGCACCACGGGGCGGAAGCCCGCGGCGCAGTCGTCACTTCCGAAAGTAGTCCATGGCAGCAAACATGAATGTAGGTTCCAAGCCCCTGCAAGGCTGGAGTTCTCAGGCACCCCCAAACTTTAAACACTAATTTCGAAACCAGAAGCCCTAAACCCTAAACCCCAAACTCCAAACTATTCGTGACGAGGCACGGTCGCGCACGTCCTCTGCAATGGTTTTCAGGGTTGCCAGATCAAAGGTTTGTGTTTAGTTTAAGGTTTCGGGTTAGGGTCGGCTCGGCTTCTTGCATTCAACCGTCAACGGCTGCACCTGAGACCTCCCGACTGCGATTTATTTCGATTTATTTCGAAAAACCCTAGACACCCTGGCCCTAAACCCTAAATCCTAAACCCATAATACCCGCTAGTGAGGGCCTGAAGGGCTCTTCGACTGTTCGAGGTATCGCACGGGTCCCGGTACACCACAAACCCTAAAGTCCTGCACATATAATTACCCCCCAAGCCCTCACTTGCAGAACTCGTTCCAGATCCATCACAGGATCCCTTAAGGGGGACCCTAATCCAGAACCCTATAGTAGCCCTTAAAGGGGAGCCCATTATCGAACCCTACAGTAACCCTTAACGGAGCTCTCTGATGAATTCGGATTAAACCCTGACCTTACCCTGCCGAAAAGTCTTATCAACATGAGGCAGGGTTTAGGGTTTAGGGTTGTGTTTTCTTCTTGCACCAAACACTGCCTTGATGTTGATCCTAAGCTTTAGGTAGCCCTAACCGCAAGTCGAGCGCTCGTAGCTACGCCCGCCCATCGAGGCTCTGTACAAGCCCGATGAAGGTCAGTAGCTAAACTGATTTAGTAGAAAAACCCTAAACCCTAAACCCCTAAACCCCTAACCCTAAACCCCTAAACCCCTAACCCTAAACCCCTAAACCCTAAACCCCTAAACCTTGGTGGCCGCCAACACATAACCAGCCCTTCCAACCCTCACATATATACAGCATCGGCATGGATTCTTCGAAATTCAAGCCTACTAAACAAACTAGACCTATGTAACAAGTCAATCACAGCCGAGCCAAAAAGGCATCGCTAGCACAAAACCTGGAACCGCAACGCCTATGAAACTGGACTAGCCGAACGAAACCTAATGTGAATCTGGGAGTCTAGCGAACCAAGGCTCAAGATTAATACTCGCTCCCCTCAACCCCAAACCCTAAACCCTAAACCCGAAAATTCCCAGACCACCCAACCCCTCGGCCCTAAACCCTTATGGATCCCTTGTAGATCCTTACAGGAACCCCAAAAGAAAACCCACAACTTCCTGGGTTTCGGGTTTAGGGAAACTTCATCCCTCAACCCTAAACCCTAAACCCTAAACCGCGAACTGGCTGAGTCCTGAGGGTCCTTCCTAATTTCAATAGCGGTCGCTGTAAAGTGTTCGTGAAAAAGAGTCAGAGGGTCTATGGGTTCAGGGTTATTTGCGTTGAGGGCTTCTATAGGGTCCATGATTAGGGTGTAGGGGTTCAGGGTTTGTAAGTGTTTAGGGCTTAGGGGTATTATAGGGCTTAAAAGGGTCTACCCATAGGCCCCATAGTAGTTCCTTTTGGGGGCTCATATTTAGAATCCTATAAGGTAATCCCAAAAAGGAACTACTATGGGGCCTATGGTAAGGATTACTGCAGAGGCGCAGTGCACGGGTCCAAGTACCCAAATAGTAGGGTGTCAAGGACTATTTAATGACTATTTGCGTACTTGGACCCTCTAGGTATGGGTAGTTATTCAGGCTTCAACTTGGCTGACTTCTGAACCCCTCCCAACAGGTAAACTTTTCCTCCGCCATTACAGCTCCGAAAAGTTAAAATCCTAAGAGCCAACCAGAAAAATGCCCCAAAACCCACAACTAAACCCTAAACCCTAAACTCAACCCTAAACCCCGAACTAAGCCCTAAACCCTAAGCCCTAAACTCAACCCTAAACCCTGAACTAAGCCCTAAACCCTAAACCGTGTTTAACTCACGTCCTGGAGGTCGGAGTAGAGAACTCTGCTGGCTTTCGGCCGCCTCTGTTAGGGTTTAGGGTTCAGGTGGAGACAGCGGGTAAACCCTCAGGCCGAAACAGCAACTGTAGGGATTACCTAAACCATCCTAAACCCCAAAACCCTTCAACAAGGAATCATCCTCTGATATACTGATAAACCCTAAACCCTAAACCCTAGACCCAAATATTCCGATCCTTTTTCGAGTTTGGAGATTCGTGGTTGGAACCTCGCCAGGTTGAAGGTTCGTTTAAGAGCTGCTTCAAGGTAGAACCCAGACTTAGAGGATCATGGGACTTAGTAACTGGGGTTATAATTAAGGTAACTACACTTATAACCCCACTTAGGGTACTTATAACCTTACTTACTAAGTCCCATGATCCTCCAAGGAGGGTCCATATACACTACCATTATGGAATCAGGTACCAAAAACCATAATGGGGATGGTCTTTTGGGACTAATTCCATTATCGTAGTGTATATGGACCCTCTTGAGAAGGAATCTATTGTGATCTTAAGGGCTTCACGTGGCCTAGGGTTTATAGGGTTTCGAGCGTAGGATTTGGGTACTTCTCTAGCTGGCAGTCCCTCTTTCAGTCCCCCCAAAAAGGACTTCACCCTGGTAAAAAAGGGACCCTACAACCCTAAACCCTAAACCCGTTTCGTGTTCCGAGTTTCGTGTTTCGGATGTTGGGGCTCGGCGTTGAAAGTCAAACCCGAAACGGCGAGCCCGATGCCCACGGCTTTGACTCTAAATCTACTTTTGCCCTAAGGCTCAAAATGGCCCAATAGGCCCAAAAGCCTTAAAATATGAGTCCTTAAACCCTAAACCCTAAACCCCTAAACCCTAAACCCTAAACCCTAAACCCTAAACCCCTAAACCCTAAACCCTAAACCCTAAACCCTAAACCCTAAGAGCCTTGGGGTTAGAGCCTCCCGGACCCGACAACCCCAAACAGTCTCAACCTCTTAGTCCCTAAAAGGCGTGAACCTAAACCCTAGAGCTAGTTTGCTGCAACTTCACAAACATTTCGGCCCGGTCCTCTTTAGGGGCGTTTTGGGGGTTGTCGGGTTTAACGTTTAGAGCTAGTTTATTCGGGCTATAGTTTACGAAAATTATGATAAAGAGCCACCAAAATAGTTTAGGTAAGAGTATAAAGGCCCCTATAACCTATAAGTATTTTGGGTCTTAGGGTTTACCTGTAGCCGAAAAGACCTACCGTTTTAGGGTTCCTTACTATGGTTTCTATATATAGTTCCTTAAAAAGCTAGGTCTTTTCGGTTACAGGTAAAGCCTCTCACCACTACGGGTTATTAGACCTTAAGGGTACCTTAATCTACCCTTAATAGGGTCCTAATAGGGATCTTTAGGGTCTAGTAGGCCATACTGGCAAGCCTAAGCCCCAAAGCTCTCAACTCTAACCTTATCGAACCCCTATCGAGCCCTAACAGGTATGCAAAACAAAACGAAAAGAGCCATTGGGCGAACCTCGCAGCACTCGTCAGCGATGCCAGGCATCGCTTGGGTTCGAAGTTATGGGCTAGCAATGCGGACCTGAAGCGTTGCTCGGGTCAGGGGCTGGTTTCGGGTTCAGAGGTAGGGTTTAGGGATGCGCCAAAAGGAAGTCTATAAAGCATTGCTTGGGCGAAATGTCCCAAGAGTCCAAGCACACCAACAGCATGCATGTTGGCGTTGGGCCTCATACAGCGTCCCAAATTACCATCAACACTTTTCTAATTTGGAGAACTACCCGTTTAGACCTCTTTGTCAGACCCTATACACTCTGGGTACTTGTCTCAAAGGGGCCCTTGTACTTTCTGGACCGTGAGCCTGCAAAGAGACATAGAAGTTCCAGCAGGCCAAAAGAGACTGACACCAAAGAAAAGAACCCTGCGACCCCACTCCTCCAAACCCTGAACCTCACTCTCTCCTGTGAAGCAGCAAGTTCTGTCGCGACACGAAAATCTTTCCAAATCGGCTTTAAGAAGCTCGCCAAAAGGAGGTCTCAAAGCCAACCAACATCGCCGTGAATTTGCAGTGAGCGAACATGAACCTTAAACCTGACCCGCAAACCCAACTCCTAAAGACCGCAAACACTACATCCTAAACACCCTCAAGAAACCTATCGTCGGTAATTGGAGCCACGGACAAGCCTGAACGATTTCCATGGGGTTGCAGCATGGTAAAAGTTTACGGGGTTCAAGGGATCATGGTCCGAGTCCTATAATACGCCGTAAAACTTCCAGAAAAGCTATAATTAGTTAGATCACCTAGGGTTCCAGAAACATTAAACCCTCCTGTACGAAAAACGCTCCAAAATCTGTGAAAACTCTTTAAACCCTAGACCCTAAAGCACTACTGTTCTTTCCAAGGTGCTGAAGGACCTGCGCAGCCCGCTCACCGCTGAGGGAGCTCCGCTCGTCCTCTGCACGTCTCGAGTCTTTATGAATGGAGTTGCACCAGGCTTCATAAGAGATTATAATTGGTAAAGTTGTGAAGAGTTTTGCGAGGATTAAGAAGAGGTCAAGTCTATACGAGGGCATTGTATCTGAAGCAAAGCTAAACCCTAAGCCCTAAACTCTAAACCCTAAGCCCTAAACCCTAAACCGCGTTTAAACCGTGTTCTTGTTTTTCGGGAGTTAGGATTTGGAGCTTTCGGCTTGCAGGTATATGACTGCACTAGAGCAACTTGTTTCGGTGACTGTATAGGGTTTAGGGTTTAGGGTCTTCTACTAGCGTATACTATGGAGACATTCACATTTTGGGGTACATTATTCTGTATATAATGTGTTGGTCAATTCAAAAACGAACTATTGCAGGCCCCTAGATTTAGGCTTGCGGCATGAGGCGGGGCTGCGTAGGCCGACTCTAAGGCGCCTCAAGTGTTGATACGATGTTTTCAGGCTCATGCAGGGATTAGCGCAAAGGTCACTGCAAGGTCTAGGGTTTCGGGTTTGGGGCTTGTAGTGACTAGAAACGTCACCCAAAACCTTCGCGACAACATCCGCCTCACAAAGCAGCGAAGTGCCAGCACTACATTCAATTGCGGTACTGGGGCTACGTTTGCCATGCTGTGGCTAGGAGACCTACACCGTCGACCCTAGACCCTACACTGCAGCTGTACTCGGCAATACAAGTAGTTAGCACTAGCAACAGCGATGGAACTGGTCATGCGACCGCGCTAAGGGCCCTAGGGTCACGATAGTAGCCATTGTAGCCCTGGTATCATTATTTGGGGACTATAGACGTTTATTACATGAAGTGATGCATTCAAAGCCTATACAGCCACGTAGATGTAATAAGTAGTAGTAGTAGTAGTAGCAGCAGCAGCAGTAGTAGTAGTGGTAGTTGTTGTATGTTGTTGTTGCTGTTGTTGTTGTTGGTCGCAGTAGCAGTTGTAGCCAGTAGCAATTGTAGCAGTAGCAGTAGGAGTAGCGGTAGGAGTAGGAGTAGCAGCAGCAGCAACAGTAGCAGTAGCAGTAGCAGTAGCAGTAGCAGGAGCAGGAGCAGGAGCAGGAGCAGGAGCAGGAGCAGTAGCAGGAGCAGTAGCAGTAGCAGTAGCAGCAACAATAGCAGTAGCAGTAGCAGTACTAGTACTAGTACTAGTACTAGAGCTAGTGCTACTAGTAGTAGTAGTAGTAGCAGTAGCAGTAGCAGTAGTAGTAGTAGTAGTAGTACTCACGGACTCCCCCGTGACCTCGCTGCCGCCCAAGCTGGCGGAGACGCTTTCCGCATGCTCCTCAGGATTTTGATGATATAGGGTTTAAGGTTTCATAGTGCCGTATGAAGTCACGTGATATAGGGTCTTGCAAGGTTACGTACATGTATTACATATATATATATATACATACATACATACATATGTACAATGTATATGTAGTATGTACATATACATATTATATCTGGTTCTGTGGGAATTTGATAGGATGCGATGTTGTCACAGGTTTCAGGATCGCCTTTCAGATGTAGGTTTCGCACTATGGTTGGATTTAGGAGTGACCGTTGCTGCTGCTACTACTACTACGGCCTAAACCCTAAACCCTAAACCCTAACTCCAAACACCTGAGCCCTCAATCCCTTTGAAACTCCTACAGAACACACAGAATCCAAGCACACAGCCCTAAGACCCTAAACCCGAAACCCCAGAAATTGGTGAAACCCGTGCTCAACTACTCCAGAGCAGCCCTACTACAGAGGCCTAAATGGGAGTTTCCGAAAATAGGGGGGCCCTAATACAGTACCCCAAATAGTAGGATCCTTATTATAAGGACCCCAAAATAAGGTACCCCGAATTTTCGGAAACTCCCAAATAGTTAGAATAGGGTTTTGCGGGACATTATACTGTAGTTACTATAAGGACACCGCAAAATAGTATAGGTAATTATTAAGGCCCCTATAGTACTTTCCGAGGCCCACAGAGCCCGACTATCATGGAGCCACATCGAACCCTCAGAACCCTTACTTGGATGATTCCCAAAAAAGGGATCCTTAAAGGGATCTATAGGGCTCCTTAAAGGGATCTATAGGGTTTAGGGTTTAGGGTTTAGGGTATACTTGGAGGATCATGGGACTTAGTAAGTAAGGCTCCTTAAAGGGATCCTTCTAGGGTTCCTTAAAGGGGCCCTTGAAGGGATCTAAAAGACTTCCATAAAGGAGGATCATGGGACTTAGTAAGTAAGGTTGTAAAGTACCCTAAGTGGGGTTATATGCAGACACAAGAACAGTCAAGTAAGGGCTACAAGAAGGGGGAATGGCTCAATGATAGGGTTTCTTTTATAGGCTCCTTGTACTTATAAACCGCTACAAATCCATGCAAACTTTCATCATCAACAAGCACCTGCTGATACCTCTAAATCCTACACCCTGAGCTGCACGAAATCGGTCCTCTGCCTCCTCCTCTGCCTCGGGTGTGCCAGACACTTCAAAACAAGCAAGGCTGTACTGCATGGGTCGCATCCATTTGTCGCAGTACCGCTCTCATTAACTCTGTACGCTGCCAAGCATCAGTAAGACCTACAGCACTCTTGGTTAGACATGCCAACTTTGTGAGATATAAACCCACAGAACCCTGAATAGACGCCTTCCAAAACAGCAGCCCTTGATAGAACCCTTACTGCATCCCTTTTGGTGACTCTAAATGCTAACCCAGCACCCTAAGTCCTAGAATCCAGAAACCCCTAACCCGACAACCCTAAAGCCTAGTAGGGTACACCCAGAACCCTTATCGATCCCGTTCGGAACCCTTACAGGAACACCGAAAACCCTTGAATTCTCCACCTAAACTCCAAAATCCCTAAACCCTAAACCCTAAACTCCAAATCCCTAAACCCTGAAACGCCTGAACCAGGAACCCTCAAAACTCCTGAACTTCTCTCCTCAGCTCCAAAATCCTTCTAACCCCTACAATCATAAACCCTTATAGAACCCCTATAAGGGTCTAGGGTTTAGGGTTTAGGGTTTTAGACCCCTTAAGGGAACCACCAAAAAAAAACCTTTGATTTGCCACCACCAAAGCCAAGCCTTCGCAGCGCGGAATGCGCAGTCGAGGACCGCCTCTGCTTCCTGCAGCAATCGCTGCCTTGGCGTTGTGAACTCGCTTGGAGGGTCGGTGACTTCGTAAGTAGTTATCTTATATAGACTGATGAGTATCAGAATGTAGGAACCTGATTCAGCAACTCAGGGCCTATAACCCCAATAAATTAGGATCCATATTAACAACCCTAACAAGGACCCAAGGTTTCTTGATCAGGTTCTTACATTAACCCCAATTAGGATCCTTTTTAGGGTACTTCTAAGCCTATTTATTGGCCACTGACTAAGTCATCCGGCCCTCCAAGGATCGGTTTTAAGGGATGGATCCTTTCAGGGCTCCTTTCAGCTTTCAGGGGATTCATACGGATTTAAGGTTTAGGGTTTACGGTTTAAGGGTTTAGGGATAGGGGTTTAGGGGGTTTAGGGTCTAGGGCACAGCTGTCATCAGGTTTAGGGTAAGCTGTGCCTGGGTGTACTAGGATTTGGGTAGTTCTGCAAACTCCGTTTCCAGGTCCCCAGATAGTGCGGCATCCTTGCAAGAAAGGATCCTAACAGGGACCTTAATTTAGAGAACTACCCATCTGCAAAATCGAATCAGGACTGTTACATGGAGTTGCTTTTGTTGTGTCCCAGAAATTCTCGATTTCCTGTACGGGTTCTATACACGTTTCGGGTTTTGGATATAAGCTTCTGAATAATTCCAAGACCAAAGCTTGGGATTGCAAGCCACCTGAAAGCTAAACACAAGCCCTGGCTCGCTTGAGGTGCAGGTTTGAGGTTTAGCAATCAAACTCGAACAACACCCCGACAGATGGGTATACCCAAACACCACACCCTAAACCCGATATACATTTTTTTTATCAACACCTAATTCGAAACTGCTAAGCCCTCCAAATTCTCGGCATGAACAACGTACCCCATAACCTGTAGTCAGCACAGTATATGTTTAGCCGTATCTTTCCCTCATTATGGAACCTTAACACCCTGGTTCAACGTTTTGCAGCGCTTATCTTCCCCTCTGCTTATGGAATTTATAACCTAGAGCCCGGAGGCTCCAGGTACCCTTCTAGTAGATACTTATTAAGCCTTAAAGGGGTCCCTATATAGGTACTTTAACGCCAAAGTATATACTATATGGGCACCTTAGGGGAGCAGTACGTCCTCTTCGCTCGAAACGAGAAACTACACGTGAGCCGGGCTCAAGAGTTTTTGGAAACTTTTTAAGGTTTACCCATAGGCCCCATAGTAGTTCCTTTTTGGGGCTCATATATAAAATCCTATAAGGTAATCCCAAAAAGGGGCCTATGGGTATGCTCTTAGGTCTAGGGCTTCTCGGAGTCTTGCCAACGAAGGTGTAGTCCGTGTAGTCATACTTTGGGTCTCAGGGTTTTGAATTCGAAGCTTCAGAGTTTTAGGCTTTAGGCCAAAGCTCTTGGCGAGCCATTGAGCAAGTCTCCGCGCAGCCTCGCGAAATGTCCAGGATGAGGGCTTAGAGCTTTACGAGAGTTCTATCGCGGTACTGGCAGTTGTACACGGGCGCTATAGGGATATCATGCAGTGCAGCTTCCACAAGTGTTGCTACTGCGTTCTTGGCGAAGAGCATGATTCCAGTGAATTAAGGTAAGGTCCTAAACAGCAAGAACCCAGTTTATAGGGGCACAGGGATTTGGGTTTAGCGAGAGCTTAGAGGAGTCTTTTGGCATCCTCGCTCCCACACTAGGAGAACAATTTGCCGGCACCCAGCCCCCCGGAACTCGCAGAACATGCAATCATAGGGACCTTTTGGGGGGTAGAGGGGAGGGGGGTAGGGGCCTTAATACCTATAATAATTAAGGACTTAGTAAGGCCTATTTAAGGAAGTATCGTCCCCTACCCCCTCCCCACTACCTACCCCCTTAAACCTGCGTAACATGCAAGCCCGAAAGATCCAGAAAGCATAAATCTTTAAGCATATGGGTACCTTGTTTTGGGGGACCTGAAAATAAGGATCCTACTATTTAGGGTACTATACTTGGGCCCCCTATTTTCGGAAATTCCCATATCCCCCATAGCCGATTCAGAGAACGAGTCGGAAGCCTTGTTGGTTGTTTAGGGGTTAGGGTTTAGGGTTTAGGGTTTAGGGTGTTTACCGGGTTTAGGATGTATATAAACCCTAAACCCTAAACTTAAACCTGCATAGGGTTCAGTGTGCGCGTCGGCATCAGGATGTTGGAGCTGCGGGCTTCAAGCTGCTAGACCTGTAGAAACCCTGGAAGCCTCTAGCCCCTTGACGCAAATAAGGGCTTAGGGAGACAGGATTGGGGATTTAGGGTTTAGGGTTTGTTTGGGGTTTAAGGGTTTAGGGGTCTAGGGGTTTAGGGTGCAGGAGTTAAGATTAGGGGACTCTTGGGGATATAGATCCTCTCAATAAGGTCCCTTCGAAGAGATAGAAGCAGGGTTAAGAAGGGTCCCCGTTAAGGGGTCTCCCTAAGCAACAAGTCGTACACAACCCTATGAATCCCTTATCAGGTATAGTTCAGGATTTCAAACAATATTTCATGCCCTCTACAACTCCTCGCAACTTCGCAGCTCCTAAAAAAATTGGAGACCCAAACCTCGACACCTGAGAACCGAACTCTCAAGAGACTGAAGGCCCACAGCCTGTTTTGGACACTACGATTACCCGAAAGGTCCAATAGGCAAACACTCCCACCACGGACGCACCCTGAGATGAAGCGATGGTGACTACCAGCCCCGTTGTAGCTCGTCGGTGAGGAACGAGACACGGCCGCATCGAGTCCATGTCGTCAGTTTGGTGCTGGCCTCTGTGTCGAAGCGGTCCGGTCTCGTTCTCTTCAGGATTTTCATCACGAGCTGTCCTGGGATCATGATCTCCTTCTTGCCGATGGCGAAGACCACGCTGAGGTCGACTTCGTCGCGGTTCATTGGCTTGTCCACACTGCGGGACAACCAAATCTTGCTTTCATGATGCTGCCCTTTCGAACCTACAACTACGACTGCCTTTATTCTGAAGCCAAATGCCTAGGTATTTTGCATTGCGAGCCGTACATTTCAACCAATGCCCGAACAAAAACGCCCAGACTCCTACACCCAAACAGCCCCAACAACCCTAGCACCCGAAACCCGTCAAACCTAAACGGCCTAAACGCTTATGCCAGCCCCAAAAACAGCCATGAACCCCATCCCCTTGGTAAAACCTGATATTGTCCTTATGTACTGAACACAAGGCCTAAGCCGCAGCTTACTTGGTGTTCGAATCACCCTCAATCGACAGTTTAACGTGTTGTTGTTCTCGGGCGGATTGAACCCATCTATGCCAAAAAGTGGAAGAGCCACAAACGCAACTTCGAAGTTTTAAGCACCCCAATATTGTGACCCTAAACCCTAAACCCTAAACCCTCCTCCCTAAACCCTAAACCCTAAACCCCATATTGTGACCCTAAACCCTAAACAGAAAAACCTTGTGGCCGAAGCGTACGACAGGACTGCCAAGGCCGAGGGTTCCTATAAAGGGTCTACAAGGGTACCATAAGGGTTCAGGAATGAGGATTTAAGGCCATGTACCTTGATAGTAGATGCTTAAGCCTTAAAGGGGTCTCTATAAAAGTACTTTAAGGCCTAAGTATATACCAGATGGGTACATAACCTACCTAGAATCTCCATGGTAGTTCCTTTTTTGCTTAACCAGTTTTATGCTTAGGATCCTATAATATAGATTTTGGTTGATCCTATAATATAGATTTTGGTTATGCAAAAAAGCAACTACAATGGAGCCTATAGGTACACGGGTTCACCCAAAACCCTAGGTTCAGAATGTCGACAAGGGAAAAACCATGCAGGGGTGTGGCACAAATTTCACTCTAAGGGTCCGAGTACCTAATAATCATATAATCTCCTAAATATTGAGTTACATAACTACTATCTTAAACCCAAGTACCTAATTATTGGGTCCTTTGGACCCTTAGGGTCAGAGCCCAACAAACTCTGCTCTTCCCAACCCTTGCAGTGCATCCCTAAACAACACCACAAACCACCCAAATCCTAAACCCTAAATCCTTAAACCCCTCGAACTTAAACCCTAAAGCCTAAGTTCACTCAACCCCGAACCTAGTTCATGGTTCCAAGTTGGGATAATGTTACGTTAAATTCTTATTCCTTATTGGGTTTACGTGCCATAGCAAATGAAAAAAACATTTACGCAACTATGAGAAAGGAACCAAAAACAAAAACCCTAAACCCTAAGCCTTAAACCCTAAGCCCTAAACACTAAACTCTAAAGCCCGTAAACCGTAAACCCTAAACCCTAAGCCCTAAACCCTAAGCCCTGAACCCTAAACCCTGAGCCCTAAACCCTAAGCCCTGAACCCTAAACCCTAAGCCCTAAGCCCTAAACCCTGAACCCTAAGCCCTAAACCTAAGCCCTAAACCCTAAACCCCCAAACCCTGAACCGAAGCAATGGTGCCTGAACGGCCCTGGGATGCCCGGGGCCGAGCTCCATGGATTCTCCCTTGCTCGCTTAGGGTTTAGGGCTCCTTTAAGGGCTCCTTTAAGGGATCTGTAAGGGCTCCTTAAAGGGTTCTATAGGGGTTTAGGGTTTAGGCTTTAGGGGCTTGAGGGTTAGGGGTTTAGGGGTTAACAGTTTAGGGTTTTAGTCAGACGGTGTTCAGGGGTTTTGCAAGGGTTTATCCGTTCTTGTTATTCGGAATCATGGTTTTCAAGTTCTGGTTGTAGGGCTTGTGGGGTTGAGGGCTGAGTGTTTAGGGGCTCCTGAACCCTAAACCCAAAACCCTTGGGAGTTTGTTGATTTCATTGTCTTGGGTTTCAGGAGCCCTTTGGGGTTCCTTGAAGGGTTGTTTACAAGCATTTAGTTAGATGTTATAGGGGATCCGCAGGGTGTTGCTTCGGTTTCAGGGTTTGGTAATTTCGGAAGTTGGGGTTTAGGACGGCTTATGAGCTTTTTCGGGTTTGGACTTTAGGATTCTACTAGGTAGGGGGTTTGGAGTTGTGGGCTCAGGTTTGGGACGTGTTAGCTTCTGCGATTGTTCCGGACACAGGCTCAAGCAGCATACCTAGACTTAGGATCTAGTGACTAGTACATATGTCTGGTAACCTAGCTTCTTAAAAAGTATTGTGTGACGAGTACGATAGAAGATCCTAACAATAAATCGGCTGCCCCAAAGAAGCTGCTACATGCTCTTATAGGGTCTGCGTAGGCTGCATGAACCCAAAAGGCTCCATGTACCTTTACAGTAGATACTTAAGCCTTAAAGGGGTCTCTATAAAAGTACTTTAAGGCCTAAGTATATACTATATGGGTACATGGCGCCTTAGGGGAAGAATCATGACGAAGCCCCCAAACACTTCTGGGGAGAGGTTTTATGGTTTAGCAAAAAAACCATAAGAATCCTTTGAGAATTCCTTAAGGGCTCCTTAGAACGTTCTACAGGGGATCTATAGGCTAATAGCTCGGGGGTCAGTGTTTTAGGGGTTTCAAAGCCAAGCACAATGGCAAAAGGATGCATGATGTACTTTTGGAGTGTAGAACTGAGACTCCAATATCGCCTAAACCCTAAACACTAAGCCCTCAACCCTATAAGCCCCTACGCCCAAACCCTAAACCCCCAAACCCTAAGCCCTCAACCCTAAACCCTATTTAAACTAAACCCCTAAGCACTAGCCCCTGAACCCCTACAGATCCCCTGTAGAACGCTTTAAGGAACCCTTGAAGGAACCCTCAAAAGATCCCTTAAAGGAGCCCTTACAGGAGCACTAAGCCCTAAACCCTGAAACCCTATAGTACCCTTATAGAGCCCTGCAAGGAACCTTTCTAAGATCCATTTAAAGGAGCCCTAAGCCCTAAACCCTAAACCCCTAAACCCTAAACGCTAAACCCTAAACCCCTAAACCCCTAAACCCTAAACCCTAAACCCTAAATCCTAAACCCCTAAAATCCCTATAGCTCCTTTTAAGAAGCCCTTAAAGGAGCCCTAAGCCCTAAACCCTAAACCCCTAAAATCCCTATAGCTCCTTTTACGGTTGATGGTCAAAATCCTGCAGTACCTTAAGGACCCTAAACTATGGGAATTACGGTATATTCCGTATTATGGGTCATGCAGGATTTTGTCCATCAACCGTAGCTCCTTTTAAGAAGCCCTTAAAGGAGCCTCCCAAAGGCTCCGCAGAGCCCTGGCAGCGAGAGGCGCGTCGTCGGAAGCCTGGCACTACCATGCGTTTGGGTTTAGGTTTTTTTGTTTAAGGTTGAGTTTTTTTTTTTAAGGTTTATTTTTGTTTAAAGGTTTAGGTTTTTTTCTTTTAAGGTTTAGGGTTTTTTTTAAGGTTTAGGGTTTAGGGTTAAAGGTTTAGGGTTAGGGTTTAAGGTTTAGGGTTAAGGGTTCAGGGTTTAGGGTTTGGGGGTATAGGATTTTAGGGTTTAGGGGTTTAGGATTTGGGGGTGCGGGGCTTAAGGGTTTAAGGTTTAGGGGTTGAGGGGTTTAGGGGTTTAGGGTTGAGGGGTTTAGGGTTTAAGTTTCAACATGTAGTGAGCATATACCAACCTGCAAAAAGGAACCCCCGAAAACCATTACAGTTGAGAGTTGTACTTCAAGCCCCCAAAAAAATTGTTACGCAAGGGTACTTTTACAAGACCGAAACGGGAAAGTACAACAAAATCCCAAAGTGCGTATGAGAGTAGTAGGGCATCTAAACCCTAAGCCCTAAACTGTTCGAGGGTCGGGACTTCGCTTGCTAGTAACGAGGGTCAGACGTACTTCGACGGAGTTATCAGTAGCTAAAATACTATGTAGCATTCATATACGAGCAACACAACTTTCTCAGTCTCCAGAGATATAACATGCCTGAACCCCTGTAAGCCTGCCTTTGTAAGATGCAAGACAAATGCAAGATATACATAAGTGCTGCGTACCACGACTCTTTGACCCAAAATCAAGGCTCCTAATTGATGCTCATGTTACACCCTCAATAAGCCCTAATCCCTACCCGGCCCTGCCCCCAAGTCCTTTTCTGTTCGCGACAGTTTGCTAAATCCAAAACCCTATAACCCTAAACCGTAAAACCCTAAAACCCTAACCTGTAAACCCTGAACCCCAAAACCCTAAACCGTAAAACCCCTAAACCCTCAACCCTAAATCGTAAAACCCTCAACCCTAAACCCGAAACCCGTATGGATCCCTTTCAAAGAAACCTTAATGGAGCCCTTAAAGGAGCCCTTAAAGGAACCCTTAAAGGATCCCTGAAAGGAACCCTGAATTTAAAGGAACCCTAAAAGCCGCTCAAGTGAGGGCTCCAAGTCCCCCCGGCCCTCGACCCGAAACCCCAAACCCCCATATCCTAAACCCAAACCCCAAGTTACTTAGGGGTTTAGGGTTTAGGGGTTTAGGGCTAAGCCCCAAACCTCCAAATCCTAAACTCGAAATCCCAAACCCCAAACCCTCATGGACCCCTTACAGGAACAATTGAAGGAACCCCATTATAGAAATCTATAGTTCAGAACCTTATAGCACCCTTTCAGGAGACCGTGTTCTAGAAACCTATAGTACCCCTTCATGGGACACTACTATAGAATCCTATGGTACCCTTATATTAAAGGAACCCTTGAACCCCAAACCCTTGTGGATCCCTTAAAGGAACCATTAAAGGAGCCCTTAAAGGAGCCCCTGAACCCTCAACCCTAAACCCTTATGGTTCCCTTACAGGAGACCTTAAAGTAGCCCCGAAAGGAGCCCTTGAATCCTTTTACGCTCCACTGACAAGGCGAAATTGTGCCTTGTATTGGCTACCATCCCAACCTTGAACATGCCCTGCATCTCCCGCATCCGCATCTTGCCGTTCTGTTGAAGTCCAGGATGCCTTTCATCAGTCCAGTTGCGAACGGCAGCGGGAAGGGGACAATTATGGCCTCGATGTCGTAGGCAGACTGGCCACGAGATGCATCACGAAGTCGGGAGCAAGCCCTTCAAGGAACCCTTATGGATCCCTTAACCCTCAAAGGAGCCCTTCAAGGAACCCTTATGGATCCCTTAAAGGAACCCTCAAAGGAGCCCTTCAAGGAACCCTTATGGATCCCTTAACCCTCAAAGGAGCCCTTAAAGGAGCCCTTGAACCCTAACCCGGAGGGCCGGGCCTGAAGCAGGGGCAGCAGCCGCTTCGCCTTCAGCGCGCCGCTTTCAGTTGAGGTCATCGGTTTAGGGTTTAAGGTTTAAGGTTTAGGGTTTAAGGTTTAGGGTTTCAGGGTTCAGGGTTTAGGGTTTAGGGTTTAGGGTTTGGGGTTTGGGGTTGGTTTAGGGGCTTCGGGGTTTCCCGTCATGGGGTCTCCAGGGGCTCTTATACAGGTTGCTTACACACAGGGAATAGGTTTTGGTACGGTCTCTGGGGCCCTTCGTTACTGTACAAGGCTTTTTGGAGGCCCAGGAAACGGCACGTTCAGGAGTTAGGGGGACCCTTGGAGATATAGATCATCTCAGTAAGGTCCCTTTTGAGAGAGCCAGAAAGTAGGGTTAAGAAGGGTCCCCTTCGAGGGTTCTCCCTAATATTACCTAGGAATGTTTATAAGGCGGTAGAGACGAACTCCATCGAAGGAGACTCGAGAAGTGCAGTGCAGAATCATACTCATCCTCCACAGACCTTTTCGAAGGACTGGGCTGCACCCCTAAGACCTGAACCTGGACCCTGACCCTGAATAGCGAACTGCCATGAAAACCGGCCATACCGAATCCTTAAACATAAGCCCCCGAAACCATATTGACCCGGCACCCCAAGCCCTTAAACAACCATGAAAGGCTCTCTGAAACCATGCAGCAAACAACTGTAACCCCCGGACTCTTGTCCCGCAACACTAAACCCAAATGATCCATATTGGCCCTAAACTTTAAAGAACTTTTATAAGACAGACCTTTGAGGGAACCTTTGCATAAGACCCGCACCGCGCCCTTCAAGGAAAACGCTTCCAACCTTAGCCATAAACCCTAAACTCTAAAGTTTAAACCCTGAACCCTGAACTCTAAAGCCCTAAACCCCAAACCCTGAACCCTAAGCCCTAAACCCTTACGGATCCCTAACTTAAAAAAAACCTTAAAGGAGCCCTGAACCCTAAACCCTAAACTTTAAACCCTGAACCCTAAACCCCTATGGATCCCTTAAAGGGGCCCTTAAAGGAACCCTTAAAGGATCCCTCAAAGGAGCCCTTGAACCCTAAACCCAGTCCCAGCAGCCGAACTCAGAGTCCGCGGGTGGAACGGGCCGAGCTTCTCCCAGCGCCCGTCCCAGGCTTCCTGCATGCTTGCCCTTAACCCTATATGGCCGAAAATTCCTTACTGTGGTTTCTGTTATAGTTCCTTCGAAGGTAGGTTTTTTGGGCCATTTAGGGGTTGAGGGTTTTAGGTTTTAGGGTTTAGGGGTTTAGGGTTTAGGGGTTTAGGGTTTAGGGTTTAAGGTTTGGAGTTCAGGGTTTAGGGACCCTTGTAGATCACTTTAAGGAACCTTTAAGGAACCCTTAGGTATACTCCTTAATTAACCTTGCCCTTAATCCTATGTTCAGGGCTTAGGCCTAAGTTTTGTAGGGTTTCGGGTAATATAAATAGTCCCATAACCCCTAAACCCTAGGCCCTATAGACTCCCGTAATTTGTAATTAGTACCCTTATAGGAACCCTTATACTGGGCTTTTAAGTAACCAGGGAGAAAAAAGTATAAACTTTTATTTCATAATGGTTCCTTCTTTAAGAAAAAGTATTAAAGTATGGTACTCCAAAGCCCAGTTATAGTTCCTCTAAAGGAGCCTAACCCTAACATTCTTCTTTGGGGCTTTGGCTTTGTGGCTCTCGGGCTCACAGCGAGCTTTGGACTCATAGGCAGAAAGGAGGGGACCCGAAACCCTGAACCAACCACCACCGGTTTAGGGTTTCGTGGTTTAGGGTTTAGAGTTTAGAGAAAACCCTGAGTGCCAAACCTTAAGTTAACAAAACGTATGCCCCTTTAACCCTTAAGGTACCCTAAACCCTAAACCCTAAATCATAGCAGTCCGAACACATTCCGTTTGAACCATGATGCTGCTTGGATTGATGGCTCTGCTTGGTGCCTGGGGCTATTGCTCAAGTCTTTTGTCATTCGAAACATGTCGTAGTCATGGC
>BGNK01000258.1:0-36686 GCA_003297005.1 Symbiodinium sp. clade A Y106 | reverse complement strand
CATGATGCTGCCTCGATGGTTCTGCTTCGAGAGCTGCCGATGCCAATGCCTGCTTGTTCCATATTTCAGGAGCGACGGCTCGGAGCGACAGCCCGAGCAAAACAGCATCGCCAAGAAGCCTGCCTTCATCGATTCAAGGGTTGCCGCTGGGCAATCTATCGGTGATAGCTATGCTCCTCTACCACTTCGCGAGTGGGAGGAGCCTTGTTCTCAAGAAATAGGCTAGTTCATACTGCCAGCTTACCGAGCTGCTTGAATTGGCGAAGTAATGCAGCAGTGGGCAGCCCCCTGATCAGGCATTGCGTGATGAGAATCAAAGTACAAGTCCTTGCCGGCACACAAAAGGTGCCAATNCAAAAGGTGCCAATTCCAAGCCTTCTAGATGGTTCACACAAGCGAAAAACGTAGGTGCGTGAGCAATCCAGCAAGAAGGGGAGTTGCAAAGAAGCAATGCAATGACTTTTCCATGGTATACATATGTGATTTGAAAGCAGTAGCCTAACAAGCACTCTTCAATACGTGTACCAGCAGGATCGACACGAGGAACGTAGCTAACAGCCCCAGTGCAGCAGCTTTTTTGCAAGCTGCTCGAAGTGGATGCTGAGGCAGCAGCGACGAGGAAAATCATTCGTTGGCGGAGCAATCGGAGTTAAGCATACGCCAAGCGAAGCAGAACCATGAAACGAAGCAGAACCGACATTGAAGCAGAATGCATATGGAGCCCTATGATCCAATCTCAATGGTTAGTTTATCATGTTTTATTAATTCCATAGGGCTCACCATCATAAGCTTTGGGTCTAGGGTTTAGAGTGTACACCCGTACTTCATCATAACGCCAAAGGAAGGTGTATACCAAATACGAACAAGATCAACCGTAAACATAATATCAACAAATATCCCCATAAGGCCCCCACCCAAAATTAAAGCTGAGACCCTAACAAAGTACATGGCTTGAACTTCTGACTGAAATCATATGACGAAGTTAGGTCCTTACTCGAAAGCCCTACACCCAAAGCCCTCAACCCTGCCCTAACACTCAATCTCGCCCAACAGGCTTAAATATAAATAGTATGGTCTTTGGGCCCAAAAGCCTTAAAATATGGGTCGTGAGAGGCTGAGGGTAAGGGTTCTAAAGCCTAAACCCTATAAGCCCTAAACCCAGAACTCTGGATCCTGATCCTTAAATCCCCAGCTTTTTGCGCAGCTTTCGGGTTTGAAGCCTTTGGGGCCACGACCATTGGCCATCCTCGCGTTGCGTCAGCTCTAGCAAACACCTGCACTCTCACCCAGAGATCCCAACATCCCTTAACTAAGGAGTATACCTAGGGTTCCTTTAAAGGGATCCTTAAGGGTGCCTTTAAGCGATCTATAGGGTATAGGGTTTAAGGGGATCCCAATATCCCTCAATTAAGGAATGTAGCTTAAATTATAGAGGCCTTAATATTAGGGTTTCAGGTATATTCCTTAATTCAGGCTAAGGGGTATTGGGACCTCTGGGCACCGGTTCAGGGAGGGTTCAGGGTTTAAGGTTTAGGGTTCAGGGTTTCGGGTTTAGGGCCTGTTTAGGTTTCAGGGCTTAGGGTTCAGGATTTAGAGTTTGGGGCTCAGGGTGGCTCTTATGGATCAACTGACCAGAGTACTGTTGATGGACAAAATCCTGCATGACCTTAAGGACCCTAAACTATGGGAATTATGGTATATTCCTTACAATGGGTAATGCAGGATTTTGTCCATCAACAGTATCAGGGTAAACCAGTTTAGGGGTTTAGGGCTTAGGTTAACCACATGGCCCGAAACCCTCTGAAACACAAACTTTCAAACGGACTCGAACAAATGGCACTGTGTTTGGGTTTATGGAATTCAAGAGTTCAGGGGTTTGGGATTTAAGCGTAGGGGTTGCGACAAACGTTTCGGGGCTGTGCAGCAGTTTAGGACAGTGGTAGGGGTTGGGCTAGTGGCCACCATAACAGGATCAGAAGTAATCTTACGTAGGGTTGAGCAACCATGTGAATAAAGCATACGTGCTTGCAAAAAAGCTACACTGATATCCCCACGAATCACCCTACCCAGATTTCCCAGCAACTAGCCCCTTAATAACAATGGTACCCTTTTTCCTCCTATCTGGCTTTGATAAGTGATAACCCCAAAGGTCCAAGTACCCAATAATCATATACTCTCCAAAATCCTGACCTACATAACTACCATCCTAAAACCGAGTACCTAATTATTGGGTCCTTTGGGGTTACAGCAGCAAACCCTAGAGCCCACAGCCCCCAACCCTAAAATCCAAATCCGTAAACCATAAACCCTTAACCCTGAAACCCAAACCCTAAGCCGAAAGCCCTAAACCCTAAATCCTAAACTTTGAACCCTAGCACCTACCTCCTAAAATCCAAAACCCGAACTCCAAAAATCCAAAATGCCAAAACACCATAGTGAACCCCAGAAAGTTGGAACATAGAATTATGATGATTCATGCTGGGATTCCCTATACTTCACTTTAGCGGCATGAGGCTAATGATGTTCCAACTTTCTGGCTTCTGCTGTAGACAAACCCCTAAGACCGAAACACTAACCTTAAAGCTCCAGCACTCGAAACCCTCACAAGCCCCTAAACCGCAGACCCAGGGTTTAGGTTTAGGGTTTAGGGTTTAGGGTTAACCCTAAAACTTCAAACCGCAAGCACCAAACAATGCATGGGCCTTAGGCAGTTCTCCAAATGAGGGCTTTCGGGTTCCTTGTTGCTATAAAGGTTTCTACAGGGTTCTACATGGCTACTATAAGGGTAGTTCTCTAAATGAGTGATCCTCTGAGTCCTTTCTGTCACGGTGTCGACTTCTTTTGGGTGCGGAAAAAAGACCCTGCTTTATAGGGTTTAAGGTTTGGAGAACTACCCCAATCACTGTGTAGTACATGGATAGGAGCCATTTTCGTATCCTGCACCACCCATCAAAACCCTACAAGGCCACATGCATACCAAACTAACCTACGAATTCGACACTTCGAACACAATCCTGGAAAATGATCCAACTCGCCGTGCTCCATCACAGGACCGGACCGGGTAGGAGATGTCTTTGTATGTGGCAGAGGGTCTGCAGTTATCCCAAGCTGGAGGGAACGCCAAGAGATCCGCGTCCTCCGCCTAAACCATCACCTTTACGGATGAGCTTCTGCGTGGCATCTGGTAGCCAGTCAAGGCCCTGCTCCAAGCAGAGTCGGAGCGAGTAGGTTACAAGGTCCCTCAGCATCTCAGGGCGAAACAGGTCACCGAAGTCCTGCCAAGCTTACTGGTACCAGGATCCCATTGAAGGCCTTCTCCTGAACCCTTAGAGGAAGCCTTAGGAAACCAAAATTCTAAACCCCAAGGAACAAACCCCAAAAGCCCACTCTTTAAACTCTGAAACCCTACGGTTGATGATATAAATCCTGCATTACCTTAAGGACCATACACTAGAACTCTGGTATATTCCTTATTATGGGTAATGCAGGATGAATATCCCTAAATCCTAAACCCTTTAGATCCCTTAAAGGAACCCCTTACAGGTGCCCTCATAGATCCCTTTAAAGGAACCCCTAGGATTTATATCATCAACCCATCCTCTCAACACCCTCCGAAATCCACCAACTTGGCCGCCGCACGCGCCGGGACCGGTGAAGCTCATCGTTCCCTCGGGACTTCGCTGTTGGTCTAGGGTTCCTTCGTTGAAGGGCGCCGAGTCTACGCTTTCATAGTTTTTGTTATAGGGTAGTCTGCTTTTGTGTAAGGCCTTATAGGTTCATGCAGGGTTTACCCCGCCTCGTTCAAGCTGGGATTTCGGGGGTTCTAGACTTGTTAGAGTTAGCACCCTAAACTCCAGATTTCAGCTTTGGGACTTTGGTTTTGGACTTTTTGGGCTTGAAAGACCAGGGCCTAGAGTTACAGCCTTCGGCTTTGGGGTTGAGGGTTTGGGTGTTGGGGTTACTGCTTTAGGGTCTAGGGTTGTTCTCTCTTCTTCAACAACCGGGCCCCCAAAAAGTTCAAACTTTCTAAGATAGAGCTAATATCTAAGGCCAAAAAGTTTAAAGTTCCCCCGTTCGCCATCTAAGGCCCTAAACCCTAAACCCTAAACCCTAAGGTTTAGGGTCCAGGGCCATGAAGAAGTTGCTTGGCGTTTTTGTGGGAGCTTCGAGGCTCTTTAGGGTTTAGGGTTTAGGGTTTAGGGTTCAGGGTTCAGGGTTCAGGGTTTAGGGTTTAGGTTCCAGGGATCAGCGCCGATGCTTAGGGGACTTGCTGCTAACGGCATTTCAGAGCAGTGCTCCCGGTTTTAGGTCCCCAAACCACCATTCAGAGTATAGTGAACACCAGAAAGTTGGAACATAGAATTAGGATGATGCATGCTGGGATTCCCTATACTTCACTTTAAGGGCATGAGGCTAATGATGTTCCAACTTTCTGGATCCTGCTGTATGGTTGTTGGGACCTAAAAACCCTACTATTTTGGGTACTTGGACCCTCTGGGACTCAGGGTAGCCGAGGCAACTACGACAAATGAAGACATGTCTGAAACCTAGACCCTAAACAAGACGGGTGTAGGGTTTAGCAAAGTTATCACCCGTTAAGGCTCGAACTGCCTCAAACCCGAAACTCAAAATCCTAAATGCCTTAGCAATTTGAGCATTATTTCATCGAGCTCCTGAGTCGTCGACGCCGTGATCGACTGGCCTAGCCCCAAGGGTCCAAAGGACCCAATAATTAGGTACTCGGTTTTAGGATGGTAGTTATGTAGGTTAGGATTTTGGAGAGTATATGATTATTGGGTACTTGGACCCTTGGGGTAGCTAGCAATGAATCCCCAACCCTCAACGATAACAGTGTGAACCCTAGCAGGAAAGAGCGCGACTCAAACCTTGTGTCCAACACTGGACACCTGAATTCCCACGGCTCAACCCTACATCCCTGAAGCCGTAAGTCTAAAGTGTATTAAGCGCCTTAAAAGAACCGAGGATTGGTTTGGGGGCTGTATAATTTTGTATGAGTACAATACCTGGCCTGGAAAAACAGGAGAAACAGGCAGGCTTCTACATTGCAGCCTCAAATCTGTCGGTCACTCTAAGTCCCGCTGCCGGCGGGGCGTCCAAGGGTGCACCATCGATCCAGACCATCTGATCGGACCTAGGAAAAGGCAACGTTAAGGATTTAGGGCTCAGGAGTTCAAAGGCTTACCCTCAGCCCCAAGCTGCAGCTCTTATTTAGGGTCGATTGTTCGATCTGCAAACCCGCACATCTTTTATCAGGAGAGACTATTCAGAGAAGCATCTGCGAAAGCCATTTAGGGCCTGTGGCCCAAGGTCTAAATTGTATGTTTTAAGGCAGGTTTATGAGTGTTGGGTCCGCGCTGAAATGCAACCATGTTCTCCTAGCATAGAAATCCCATATCTTGTATGTAGGTGCTTTAAGCTTCTAAACCCTGTAAACAAATCTGAACCCTAAACACGCTAAGCCCTCCAAACCCTAACATCGTGAGTGACCCCAAGTGCTTTTTGAGCAAAGGAACCGTTTATATAGAGTACAAGGACACCTTCACGGCGGACTCAGAGAGCCTGCAAACGTTAGATTTCCGGATCCTAAACCTGAACCAGGAGCCCGGAACCCCAAACCCCTATAGATGTTGAACCCTGAACTCCTACCCCAGGCCCTAAACCCTAACACCCCCATTATATAGATCCCTTATGGAGCCCTTGTACATCCCTTTAAAGGAACCACTCAAGCCCCTAGGTCTCAGAAAGTTTGTATACTGAGATCATGGCTGGCCGATCTGGGTTACACGTACCTCTGTAGGGATGAAGATCCCTTGGGGGTTCCCTACCAGGACCCCTGAAGGGCCCTTCAATAGATCCCTTATGGCCTTAATAATGGGTATTTGGGGTATATTAGAGCGTAGTTGGGGGGTCTAGGTAGGGGTTTAGGGTTGAAGTTGTCGGTTTTAAGTCGTGTGGTTTAGGGTCACGGACAGTGGAGGTCTACCCTTAGGCCGAGGCTTTCACGCTCATGCAAGCGGTTGAAGGGTTTTGGGCTTTGGGTTGAAGTTGTGGGGTTGAGACCTTCCCAAATCCCTTACTTAAGGAATATAAACATAGCCGGACCCCTAAAATGATCTAAGGATATACATTTTAAACTGGGCTTTGAAGTAACCAGGGAGAAAAAGTATAGACTGTAAGTTCATCATGGTTCCCTTCAAGTAACAGGTCCCCAAAAAAGTATTCAAGTCCAAAGCCCAGTTAAGGGATTTTAGGAAGATGCAGGGGTCTTGGAGTGGGACATTTCCAACCCCCAAAAACAATTCTAAAATTCGCGCAACCAGGACCATGGCACATGCCATACCTGGGGATTCAAAAACCTACCGTTTTGGGGGTTAGACCCTGTAGTTAAGGGGTCATCGCCTACTATTTTGTAGGGTTTGGGGATACAGGTACTCATACAGTACCATGGCATCGAACACGAGCTCAAACCTCTAGCCTCCAGGCTTTAGATATCACAAATTCCTGGCTCAAGTCATTGTCAAAGTAGCTTTAGGAGCATCATGAAGCGAGGCGCTACATGGGGTAAAAAAGGATTGGAAGGAACAAAGAGGTTTTGCGCCGCCGGTTGAGGATTTAGATGGATTTCCTTAAGGACGAAAAGACCCTTAAAAGAAATGGCCCTATACCCTTATACTATAAATCCCTATATGGTCTATGAACCTTAAACCCTTTTAGGGTTCATTTCGTCTTTAAGGTAGGGGTTCGACAGGAATCCCTTTATAATAAGGGTACCCTTTTTCCTACTATTCGGTTTTAATAAGGAGACCCCAAACTAAAAAGGGCAAAAGGCTACTACTCAGGAACCTAGAGCCTCATCCAGGAAACGCATCATGAACGGGTTAGGGTTTATGGTTTAGGGTCTAATTAGGGTTTGGGGTTTTTTAGAATTTCTGTTCAACTAAGCCTTGGGGTTTAAGGTTCAGGGTTGGTCATCGGCAAACCCTAAACCCTAAACCCTCTACCCTAAACCCTGTAATGACCCTACACCTTTCCAATATTCTCTCTTCTTCAACAACCGGGCCCCAAAAAGTTCAAACTTTCTAAGATAGAGCTAATATATAAGGCCAAAAAGTTTAAAGTTCACCCGTTCACTATCTAAGTACCTTAAGAGGCAACCTAACCCTAAACCCTAAACCCTCCCTAGACCCTATACCCTAGACCTTTCCAATTTTTTTAAGAGGGAACCTAACAACTTCAGGGTTGGTCCTTGGCCTCCCCTCCCAGCATGCCGCGCAGGTTAGACCACCCGAGCACTCCCAACGGGCACGTTAGCCCATCGTCCCGTTGTCATACACTCCACAAACCTCTGCCTAGAGCCCGCGGTGAGGGCTGGAGATTCGAATTCTGGCAGATTAACTTCAACATCTTCCCTTTGGTTATGAGTTTCCTAACTAAGGCTATATATAAAGGGCGAGAGGGGTCTACCCTATAGGGTTAGGGCTAGTGGGCATCAGTAATGAACCACATTGGTGTGTTCGGCGATCTGAACCGTTTGGATGTCGTTACAGTGTTTTTTCTTGATCGTTGCAACAGTAATGAAGGAGTCGCAACATATAGGGACCAGATATAGTATCAAAATGATTTTACTGCTCACCATTGCAACATCAACAGCAAATTCTTAGCCACTTTCAAAATCTACTAAAGCACCCGCAACCACCGAAAGGATGAGGAGGCAACTCAAGGAATCAAGTTGGCACTTGCTATCTAAATTTATCTGTAGATAAGAACACCTTACTTGTCCAGCTTTATTACTAAGAGAGCTATAGGTATATAGGGGTTTCCTTAACGAGGAATTAAACCCTGAACGGGTTTAACGTTCAATGCCATATATATATATATAGGAGTTCTTAGTATGAGGGTATAGCACCCTTACTTTTACTTATAAGGGTCATGTGGTCCTTATGGTTTCGTATCCCCCAAAACTGTCAACGTTACTTACGCTACTTGAAAGATACTGGCAGCATATAACCTACTGCGGATCAGAATTCTCTCCTCCACCTCGGAATGCGGCTCCGCATAAAGCAGAGGGCTCTTGTCAAACCGGCCGAAGGAGCAGCAGGGACAGGATTCCCTACTAGACCTAGGGGTGGTTGAGTGTTTAGGGTTTGGGGGTTTAGGATTTGGGAATTTAGGGTTTGGTGGTTGAGTGTTTAGGGTTTGCATGGGGAACTACAGGTTAACCGTTAACGTTAAGGGTTTATGGGTTTAGGGATTATAGCATCCAAACTAGGTTGAAGGCTGCCTAGTCTATACTACTAGGATTCTCGTTTTTCGCTAAAGGCTGTACGGTTTATGGTGTAGGAAGTTTAGGGATGTTAGGGTTTATGGGGGTAGGGCTTTTCTGCAGGGCTTTGTGGCTTTCGGGTTTTGGGGTTCAGGGCTTTAGGGTTGGGACTTGCAGTACTGGGCGAGAGTCACAAATCCGTTGACTGGTAAGTTTGAGGAAACTGTGATATATTGACTAATTCAGGATGCTCAAATATACGGCCAAATGGAGGTCGCTGCGAAACCTGGGCTCCGATGCAAACATCTGAAGAAACACCAAACATGACTCATTTCGACCGTCCACTGCTTTTCCTATCGCTCTGCTATGTTTTCCATATTTCGCCTTAAATATAAAAGTTCGGAGGAAATCCTAGGTTTCCATGCAAAAATCTAAGAAACACCGAAATGGATCTTTTTCGACACAATCCTATGCAGATTTCCCACATGTTCCTTATTTCTCGTTTTACATCGGGGGGAAAATAGGCTAAGCTTCTAAGTAACCAGGGAGAAAAAAGTATAAACTTTATTTCATAAGGGTTCCTTTAAGAAAAAAAGTATTAAAGTATGGTACTCCAAAGCCCAGTAGGGGAAACATAGGATTTCAGTAGGCAGCCCTAGGCTTCAATGCAAAATCTCGACAAAGCACCCCAGCGTGGGCCGGTTTCGAGACAATCCCGGTTTAAGGTTTAGGGTTTAGGGTTGGTTTAAGGTTTAGGGTTTAAGGTTTAGGGTTTGTTTAGGGTTTAGGGTTTAGGGTTTGTTTAGGATTTAGGGTTGAGGGACCCCTTCTTTCCAACCAGCTCTTCCCAGGTCTCTCGACAAGTGTAGGGTTTTAGAACAGACCGATAGTCTCCATTGTAGTTCCTTTTGTTGAAATTTTGGTTAAACGAAATCTATATTATAGGATCCTAACCATAAAATTGGTTAACCAAAAAAAGGAACTACAATGGAGACTATAGGCTCGACTATAGGTACAGGCTTTGACTTTGAGGTTTCTGGAGCCGGGTGTGTTTGGGCCTGAGGCGAAGAACTTGCAATGCGCCAGGATTGTATCCTGTTAGTTTTCGGAAAAAAGTAAAAACCGAAAACTCAACAACCCTAATTACACCCTCAAAACTAAACCCCTGAACCGTAAACTGAAAAACCCTCCAAGCTGGACCCGCAAGCATTGGGAGCTTATTTGTGGTTCTTGAAGTTCCGTTGGTGTCAGGTGTTGAATGCTTGAAGGCTCGCCTTTGCAGCGCAGGCCCCTCAGCCCGTAAACCTGACATGTTACCCCAAAGGTGCACGGGACGCATATGTTTGCGTAATGATTGTAGTTTGAGGTCCTGAATATCTAGAATGGGGTGTTGGGCTCGTGTATAGTCTAATGTCAAAGGCCATGTGTAAGCATACTATCCTTAATCCAGTCACCAGAGTGTGGTAGGCACCTTGAAGCCCGTGAATACAAAAGGCTAAATAAGTACCAACTTTGTTCCTGAGGGTTCCTTAATACTGTAATGTAAATACCGCCAACTCTCTGTACTGATTCTATAATCATTCTGAGGATCCTGTATTAGTTGAGGATCTCGTCTCTGTGCTCCTGTCCCGGGGCGACAGGCCGTTCTCGGTGGAGTGCGTTGGCCCCAAAAGTGCCAATACTGATCAGGCTCTGAAAACACAGCGTGGGCACAGCAACCACGGCAGCACCACGGCATGCAGCTCCACACCCGGCCAACGGTGTGCAGGGAAGAGCGTGCGAGAGGGCTGCTTCTTCCCTGCGGGTAGAGCGAAAAAACTTCCACAAAGAAGAAACTTCCGAAGGAGATTGGGGTATGTAGGGTTTAATGCCGGTAATGCGTGTCTCTTTCTTTATGTGTGTGCTGTGTGGCTCTTGATTAGACGCAGAAGTAGAAATCAAACTCCAGAACATCGAAGAGAATGTGTGACAAAGGCCATGCTCCGACCGACAGGAAATTCTGAAGGATCCCAGGGTTCAGTGGTTTGGAGTTTAGGGTTTAGGGGTTGAGAGCTCAGGGTTTAGGGTTCAGGGTCAGGGGGTCCCAATACACATAATTGTCAGATACTGCTCCTCACGGGCCGAAAACCCAAGGAAATAAAAGTTAAAACTTTCAGAATCGGCTACCTTATAAGAACCCCAAAGTTGAAAAGTTGAGTTTACAGCCAATAAGGCTCTAAAAACTACAAAGCTACAACACTGATATCCGACAACCGAAACCGAACACCCAAGTACAGAGGCCTTTGGGCCCTTGCTTGGTGTCGATTTCAACAGTCCCCAAACCTAGGTTGATAATAAGGGTACCCTTTTTTTCCTACTATCTGGTTTTAAGAAGGAGACCCCAAACTAAAAAGGGCAAAAGGCTACTACTCAGGAACCTTTAAACTGGCTCTGTATTCCCTAAGGGTCCAAAGGACCCAGTAATTAGGTACTCAGATTTCGGGTTTCGGGTTTAGGGTTTAGGGGTAGGTAACTATTTGGGAGAGTATATGATTATTAGGTACTTGGACCCTTAGGGATTGAACAACACAGGGAACCTAAGAAATCATCCGAATGCAAGGCTTCCCGGCCCTGAACCGCTGAACCCGAAACCCTAAACCAACAACCCAGAGACTCCAAAATCACTTAATTAAGGAATATGCCGAGTTCAAGAGAGGGCCCAGACCTTCCAAAATCCCAAAATTGGGGAATATACCTGAAATTAATTTAGGATCCCTAATATGATTTAAGGTATATTCCTTAATTAAGGGATTTTGGAAGGTTTGGGGTTTACGGTCCAGTACATAGCCCATCACATCCTCCTCCCAACATTCTAAACTACACGACAACCATCCTTCCTGTAGGCACCGTCAAAATTGGCATAGACTTCCGGGGCTTATGTCTGAGTATACCTATTATATTAAGACCTCTAACATGGTATTGGTAGTTATGTTGGATTCTGTAGCAGGGTCCTTCTTCAAGGCTCATGGGACCCAGTACGTAACGCTTTCTGTAGGTGATAAGTAGGATAACCCTGCTTAAGGCACTTACAATCCCAATTACAACCCTACTTACTAAGTCCCTTGAGCCCTTCAGTAACCCTTTCCCTCATGGCGTGAGGTGGCACTGGAAGAATTTCTCGGCTGAGAAACTGCAACGTCCCTTGACTCGAAAGTCTCCTGGTCCCTTGGTTTACCTGGGTGGTTGTCAAAATTCTGGTCCCTTTTTGGGGTCCTTAATAGAATACGGCACCTATTATTTAGGGTACCCAAAAAGGGACCCTTACTTCGACAACTACCCACCTGAGGATCCAAAAACCTAGTGTATTAATGGCTCTATCAAACCGTTGTGCAGGGTTAGGGGCTGCAGGGAGAGTTTGAGGCTTTCGGGTCCATGCAGGGTTTAGGGTTTGGTGGTTTGAGGGCTAAAGGTTTGGTGTTCAAGGTGGTCCCATCATTATGCCGATAAACGATGGCCCAGAAGTGTTGATACCCAATATGGCTTGGTAACCGTGGGTCGCGTTTGACCCACAAGTGACCACAAACCACTAAGGCTCGACTACTTTTCGAGGTTCAATTTTTCAGGTTTTAGACTAAGCCAGATTCCAAACGTCGGCAAGTCGTTGTAAAGGATAGGGTTCAGTGTTTCGATGCCGGTAAAACCTTACCTGATGCCCTCGAGCTGAAAGCTTTCTGGATGCCGGATTGAATGCTTAGTGCTTGGTAAACTTCAGCTGGCTTTTTTCCGTGCGGGGCTGGGATGAGGGTCAAGGCTGGAGACAGAGTGCGCTTAACTGCAGGCCCTGAGAATATTTTGGAATCCTACTTGCCTGTGAAAGAGCAGAAGGTAGTCTGCTGCTTCTTGGCCGTTTTTTGAGACCCGATGTGACTATAGAATGTATCTATATGACGAACGGTCAAAAACAAGCCCAACAGTTATATGTGGGCTTTTGAAGAACTAAAAGACCAACACCTAGGTAGCTGTGCGACTTAGGGGGCATAGCTGGCGCACGTGGTGAGTCCCCGTTCCAGTGATGCCAAATCTCCACCAGCAAACTTGCCTAAGCACAGCAGTATGGAGCCGAGGGCTCGATGGGGTTTGGGTCTAAGCTTGGGTTCAGGGTTTAAGGGAAGTAGTAGCTTTGAGTGGAGTTTGGGGTCTGATTTAAGATAATGGGGTGCGGGAGTTAATTAAAGCTTTACGGGGTTCAATGTGGAAAGTTCAATCGCTAAGAACCCCTGTACCCACATGGTATATACTTTGGCCTCAATGTGCAAACCCTAAACCCTAAACCCTATTTAGGTACATTGGGCCCAAAGGAGATACGATTTGGGTACATGGATTCTTAGGGAATTCTTCAAGGTTATGAGGCTATGACTCAAGGTTCCCCGGATGGCTGCATGTTACCCTAAGGGTCCAAGTATAATCATATACTCCCTTAAATATTGAGCTACTTAACTGCTATCCAAGTACCTAAATATCGGGTCCTTTGGACCCTTAAGCCCTAAACCCTAGAGATCCCTTGAAGGAGGCCCTATAGTACCCTTATACCTAATTATTGGGTCCTTTGGACCCTTAGGGATCTGCTCCAGGGTTCAGGGTTCAAGTCCCTGGTGTATTGGGCTTAGAACCGATAAAATAAGTTTGCGGCTACAAGTTTCTAGGCACCTTAACCTTCAAAGTCGTAAAGGGACGCATATAGTACATAATATATATATATATACAGATAGAAGGAAACGCCCTTCACTTAAAGGAACACGGAAAGGCACCTTTACAATTCAATTTCTGCGGCGGAAGCAATGGACGGTAAACTTTCGTTAAACTGCCGGCCGTAGGCCTCAACCCTCGGGCTCAGTGTAATGTTGGGGGCATGAATAGTGGCACCATACAAGTATGTGATAAAAGAAAGTAAATACATACATACATACATACATACATATTACATATGTAAATTGGTAAAGTAAATATTTTATTGTCTTAACGTTCTATTATGACAACTGACACTCAAGCTGCATGCTTCCTTTTCCTATAACTAACGTATGTTGGTGAGTTCATGGCTTCGGGCTCTCCGGGTACATATGACACTAGGACACTAGGAGTGCAGATCTTAGTACAAATGGCAACTCGTCCGTAGGCATCCAGCCATACTTAGATGGCAATACCGCACCCCACCCTTCCTTTTCAGGTGACTAGAGTTAGGATCTGTTACATCGAAAGCTATCCACCCTGAACCCTCTAGCCTACTCCATAGGCATCGGGCCAACCATGCATTTGCGATGGCCAGAGAATGAGAGGCCAATAAAAAACGGACCAAGACAGCCCGCTGCCACTAAATCAATGCAAGAAGCACGCAAACCAGCAGGACAAATATATTCCTGCACAAAGAGGTAGGGTTCCCGGGGGTCCATACACAAACACCATGGAACTAGCTCCCAAAACAAAACCTTGTGATAGTCTTTTTGGGCGTGGTTCAAACATAGTATTATGGCCTTGAGAATCAGAATAGGGCTCTGGGGTATAAGCTGGCATAGATGCAAAAAGAAGCACTAACGAATACCACTACTGATTATGCAGCTTAGTTGCTGAGTTCATAGGCCCCAAATAGTGTACACTTTTAGTTTTATACTGGGCAATAGTATCCCAAAAAGTGTAAAGTGTATCCACTCAGCTACTAAGGCAGGCTTCGACCTGGGCTCAGACCCGAAAACCCGATACTGAGCACCATCATGTCGCAGAGCCCGGGGCAGCCAATTTCCACACCCACAACCCAACCAGGACCCCCCAATGGCCCTTTAATGGAGCCCTGATACTGGGTATTTAGGGTATATTAGAGGGTAGGTGGGGGGTCTAGGAAAACCTTAAACCCTGAAGCAGAGGGTCCAAGTGCTCCCTACTATAGGACTTTAGGCCTGCTCAGGTACCAAAAACCATAAGTAAGGGCTTTGATTGACCCTTAAACCCTGAACCCTATATACCCCGAAGCCGAAAATCCCTAATATAGGGGTCTTCCTTAGTAATTACAATAGGGATTTTTGGGCCCATTTTTCTTATAGACCCCTTTGAGGAACCCTTTAAAGGGAATCCTACTCGAATTATGAAGGCCCCTATATTATAGTACCCTGATAGACCCCCTTTAAAGGGGAAGCTAGTTATAGATCCCCTGAAAAGGGTCCATTAAAGGATTCCCCTAGAACCCTAAACCCAAGATCCTTATAGATCCCTTTAAAGGAACCCTTGTTATGGATCCCTAAACCCTAAACCCACGATCCTTATAGATCCCTTTACAGGAACCCTTATGGAACCCTAAACCCTAAACCCAAGATCCTTATAGATCCCTTTAAAGAAAACCTTATTATGCATCCCTTGAAGGATTCCCTTTACTAAGGCCCCTAACACCCCCGCCGAGCTCAACGCGGGCTTCCCGCACTCTTGCCGGGCTCATAGCGCTCGGCCTGACATAAGGGCTTCTTTATGGATTCCTATGAGGGGTCCTTCAAGGGGGCCTTCCTACACCTAAAGCCTAAAACCTTATAGAACACTTAAAACTACTTCTTTTTCCTAAACCCTAAACCCGGAAACTGGGAGCTCTAGGGGTTGGCATTCGCACGGCAATATTTATCCGTTACCTTAAGCGACCCTCCAAGGATAGCCTTTCAAGCGAGACTATCCTAGCACACTTAGAACCACAAAGGCCTAGGGGCTGGCCTTAATTTTCAAAATAGGGTTTGGAGTATAGTATACTACAATCTTAATAAGTTATTTCAGGAGCCCCCAAAACAGTATATAGGTAGCTATCCTAGTACACTTAGAGCCACAAAGGCTTACATTAACCCTGAAGAACCTACCTTTTTTGGGTTCCTTATTATGTTTTCCTTATATGAGTCCTGAAAAAAGTAGCTTCTTCAGGGTTAAGGTAGGGCTGGCATTCGAAAGGCCTCAATGCCGTCAACGAGGAGCCGCCACCATCCGCTCCCGAGGTCCTGGACTTTAAATTACATCCCCGCTAGCTGGGAACCTCATGGCTTTTTAGGGGTTTATTTGGGTTTAGGGTTTAGAGTTTGGGGTTTAGGGTTTGTTTAGGTTTAAGGTTCAAATTTCGGGCTTCTTTGGGTTTAGGGTTTATTTGGGTCTTCAGGGGAGGGTTTCAGGGCTGATGTTTAGGGTTTAAAGTTGCGGCTGCGGGTCTAGGGTTTAGGGTTCAAGGTTTGGGCTTACGCCTTAGAGTTTCGGTTTCTGGGTTGAGGGTCTGGGGTTTATGTGTGAGGGTTCAGGGTGCAGGTTCTCCGGCTCAATCTGCTGGCTGACAGCCGGAATCATATATGAAGTCTGCTCGCCCGTCTGCTGCTAGGTCTTGAGCTTGCTCCACTTCTGCGGAAAGCTGTTCTTGTCCTCATCCTCTTCTGTGTCCTCAAATCTTTGGGCAGCCTTCGTCGCGAACAGCACTGCCTCCAAAACTCTGCGCGTTCACAAGCCGCCTTCGCCTGCTGGAAGACACGGTCCGCCTCAACATCGCTCTCAACTGTCTTCAGCTGCTTCGAAGGGCGAAAGTCAAGTTCTGTGGCAGGATCGTCGTAGAATTCCCTTTTCTTGTCTTGCATTGCGGCAGCTGCCCTGTGCCGTCCAGCGACGCTGGAAGTGTTCTGCGACTTGCAAGAACTGTGGTCGTGGTCGTCGTCGCTGTCGCCATCGGCCGTCCCTAAACCCTAAACTCTAAACCCTCAAACTGTAAGCTCAATACCCGAAACCTGAACGCTGTAACTATGGGCTATGGCGTCCGTGGTAGCTTAAGCACAAGGGTAATCGGAGAAAGACACCGCCTCTGTCCCGGAAGCTTCCGGTGAAAACGTAAGATAGACTGGGCCAGCACAGAAAACCCGGTCCTAGTACTAGAATACTAGAACTCCGGGCAAGATCCATCCAGAATGCATGGGATGTTCAAGGCATGCAGGGAAAAGACTTGCCTGTAAGCCAGGTAAGTCCAACAACCTCGGCATCCTGAAGAACAGACTCTCCCAGCGCCCCATGGGAGTGCCCAAAGCGGCACTCTCGTCGCCCACGGCCGGCGTTGGCGTTGACCGCTGCGCTGGCGCCACATCGCAGCAGCACAGTATACGCGAGCCGCCGCTGAGGCGGTGCCGGCGCCGGCGCTGCCAGCGCAGGCGCATGAGACGCTGCCGGCATCATAGTGGCTCCTCAGTCGAGCGAGCATGTCTTCGCCTTGCATCGTTCTCCTTTCCAATTCCAGCTCCAATGATGCGATCGTCATTTCTTGGGCCGCATAAGCCTCCTCATTCCAGAACATGCGAACGGCGTCGTGGGCTTCAAGGATTCAAGTCGAACTGACTGCACCAGCACCCAAGCAATCACTGCCATCAAGATGGCGAAGAAGCGAAGCATGGCGCAAACCCAAGGGTAATATGCCATGCGTAGTCTACTCGTGATAAACAAAACTGCCCTTGACCCTGAACCCTGAAATTCTGCACCTTAAACCCGAAACCTAAACCCTGAACCCTAAACCCTCAGGTCCTAAACCCTAAACCCTCAGTGCTAAACCCTAAACCCTGAACCCTAAACCATAAATCTAAACCCTAAACCCTAAACCCTGAACCCTAAACCCTCGGTCCTAGCGCTACAAGCCCTCCAAGCCCCAAAAACCGAAACCCTAGCCGCTTTCAGCCCTACCTTGACCCTGAAGAACCTACCTTTTTGAGGACTTATATAAGGAAATCATAATAAGGAACCCTAAAAAGGTAGGTTCTTTAGGGTTGAGGTAAGCCCAATGACCACGCTGACCGTTGTGGAACCCTTTTTGCAATCGCAAACAGACAATACGAGCCTATACCTAAAACCCTGAAACCCAACCCTTAAAAACACAGCACCCCTTAAAGGAGGAACCATAAGATCCTTTGGGAAGGACCCGAGATCCCTATCCTGAAGCTCGAGGAGTGTTGCGGCGGGCCCAGTGAAGCAGAGCGTCCCCGGCGGTGCCTCAAAAGGAGCTTTCGGCTTCGGGTTTTCGGGACCTGTTTTTTGGGGCTTATGTAGGGCTTAATATAGGGGCCTATATAATTACCAATGCTATATATATATATATATGCATTTTTTTTTTTTTTTTGGGGGGGGGGGGGGCTCCTTATTATATTTATAGTAATGGGGCCAAAACCCTAGTCTAATTATTAAGGCCCCTATGTTATATGGTGTATAGGGCTTCAAGAGTTTAAGGGTTTACGGGTTTTGGAAAGCACAGAGCCCCTGATGGTGCCTCCAGGCGCCAAACGTCAGAATTTCAGGATTCGGTGGTATCTGCGAACAGTTTCTACAAGGCTTTCCTGATTTGGGTACCTGGTAACAGGATTTATATGGTTTCACTTTGATGTCTTAGAACGGCTGTATAGGGCGTTACAAGGGTTGCGGGTTACTTTCTATTGGAGCGCAGAACTTGAAGCAATAAGGATGCAAGTGCCAAAACCACAAGGGCCCCCTAAAGCCTAACCGGACTGAAACCACAGTGCCACCATGAGAACTGACACCGGGCTCGTGAAGTGCATGGAGTAGACACCGCACGACGTGTTGCCTGGTGAACTGAAGCGCTGTCATATGAGTTGCAGTGCTGCATTTACAATATAAGATCCTGGGCCCCCGTGTACTCGGTCTCCATTGCTGCAGACATGCGCATCTGCACAGTAGCCATGGTCGGTTTCCTCGTCAAACCCGTAGTCGGAGTCTGCCGCCTCGAGCTCGTGGTCAGGAACTGGTGCCCCAGTACTCTCGGCGACCGAAATTGTAGGGCCTTCGGGTTTAGGGTTTGGAACTTTCCTTGGGCATTAGAGGATGTATGGGCCCAAACACAAAATATTGCGTAATTGTTTAATTAAAGACCTAGGGTTTGTGGTCGAGGGTCCAAGTGCCAAAATAGTAGCATTCAGAGTATAGTCCTGAGACCCAAAAAGGGAAGTAGATGGGTACCCAAGCCAGCAGCCAGCTAACAACGGGGTCTTCCTGTCCATAGCGTGGGGTCTTGAGAAGCAGAACTAGCATGGGGCGGGCAGTGTAGTCTAGAGTCTCTTTCTATGTCGGGATTTTTACCAGCAACTAACAATGCTTCTTATCTGAATACTAAACCCACAACACTAATCTAAACGCTGCAACCCCCTAAGCCCATTCTAAGAGGAAAGGTCCCCAAAGCCCATGCCCTGAACCCCCAACCCTTCACCAGAACTCCTTCAAGAAAACAGTAGCTCAAACGGCCTCCAACAAAGCACCATCCAGCTGAACCTGCTGGGGTGTAGGGTCTGCAGGGTTGAGGTTCAGGTTGCAGAGGTTTCGGCTTCAGAGTTCAGCGTGCTTCAGGGCTTAGGGATACTTGGATATATCAATTCGAAGACTTTGGGAATTTATGATGCTTGTGGGGTCCTTCGTGTTGCGAAACCGCACTGTAACCCCCTCAATCCTGAACTATGGCCCTACTGTAGGATTTCAGGGTTTCGTACTCGTTCTTTCCGGTTTGAGCTCTTCAACGGAAGAGCCACTATTTACTATGGGTAGTTCTCGGTCCCTGTTTTAGGTGCCCAAGAAAACAACGGCACCTTTATACAAAGCACCCACAAAGGGACCCTAATGTCGAGAACTACCCATACCCAAAGGCTCCATGTACCCATCTGGTAGGTACTTAGGCCTCAAAGGGGTCCCTATATCGGTACTTTCAGGCCGAAGTATATACTATAAGGGTCCCCTTTCAGGGTATTGTGGGTTCGAGAATAGGGCTCCCTTTAAGGGTACATGGAGCTTTAGGGATATGCTAAGCCCCGTTACCCCATCCCCCAGAGCCCACAAGCCCGACCTCCGAAAGCCCCAACTGATGAGTCTCAGAGCCTTAGGATAAGGGGTTTTGAGTTTAGGGTTTAGGGTTAAGGCTCTAAGGACTCATATCTTAAGGCTTTGGGCCCAAGGACCATGGTATTTAAGGCTTTTGGGCTATTTTGTGCCATAGCTGAGACCCTGCACCCTCCAAAGCCTTGATAAGCCCCTACCTGAAACTACCATAACCTACATTTGTGTAGGTTCTTATCCCAAACCTTATAATCTAGCGCTATGGTCGCTTAAGGATTAAGGAAGACCCTGTACATTAACAGGAGTGTTGGTTCTTATCCCAAACCTTATAATCTAGCGTTATGGTAGCTTAAGGAAGACCCTGTACAGGAACAGGAGTCACACATCAAATAGACGATCCGGGGTTAGGGTTTAGGGGTCAGGGATCTTTGGAGTCAGGCTTCCATTACTTGGGGTTCCGAATCCTCAGAGATCCCAATATCCCTTAAATAAGCTATATACCTTAAATTATTATAGGGGCCGTCATATTATGGTTTAAGGTATACTCCTTAATCAAGGGATATTGGGATCTCTGGGTCCCTAGCCCTAAACTCCAAAGCCCAAGCCCTAAGTTTCACAAACGCCGACAAACGCCTGAAGCATGCCATCTTGGCATACAGTGGGACTATGCTGGACTTTGAAGTAACCAGGGAGAAAAAAGTATAGACTTTTATTTCATAATGGTTCCTTAAAGGAACAGGTACCCCAAAACAGTATTCAAGTACGGTACTCCAGAACCCAGTATGCTCTCAAAGAAGACAGCCCAGTACATGCCGAGGTCAAGCGACAATTGTCCGCGGAACACGAATCAGAAATCGGCTCATGGGCAAGAAGAACTCCTTATCGTCCATCGCACGCACCACCCCGGCTCTTGCAGGAAATGCAACATCGATTCATCCATCAAGGCACCGGCAACATGAGCCCACGAGCTCGCAGCCCAATTAGGCGGAGACGGTTCTGAAACAGCGCAGCCGAGACTGCCTTGTTTTCCTTCCGCATTGATCGTCCGCCCGAGCTCAAGATTGGACTGCCTTCCTTATCGAGCGCCCCCCCAATTGTATTATTGAACCTTGTGGTAGGATCCTAGCCGTACATCTCCCTACCAGAACAACAGAAACCGAATTGGACTCGTTTGACAACCTTAATTGACAAGACCCGTGCCCTCAACCGTAAACCCCATGAGCGCCCCAAGACCTGTACCTCAAGGACGATAAGAACCCTAAAAAGGTTTCCCCAAGGGTCTAGCATAAGGGCACGGGGCCCCTGAATTTAAGGGTCATTTGGCCCCCCTCCCCAGAGCCTAAACCCCTAAAAACAAAACCCTAAATCCTAAGCCCTAAACCCTAATCCCTAAACCCCAGAGTAGCACCCTTAGAGGAACCTTGATACTATTCGGGTACAAGGACCCTTATAGGACTCTTATGACTCTTATAGTATACCATTTAAACGAACCCAATCCCTAAGGAAAGCCCTATAGGTCCCTTTTAACGATCCCTTATAGAACCCGTTAAGGAACCTTATATAATAAACTCTTGAAGGAGCTCTTAAAGGAACCTTATAGTAGAACCCTTAAGGGAACCCTTAAACCCTTATGGGATTAAAGGGACCCGTAAGGGAACCCTTAAAGCTCTTCAAGGAACCCTTAAAGGGATACCCTAAACCCTATAGATCCCTTTAAGGAACCCTTCAAGGAACCTTATAGGACCCTTATAGCACCTTTTAGGCCCCTGTAAAGGAACCCTAGAGATCACCTACAAATCCCATTTAGGGACCCTTAAACCCCTAAACCTATATAGGCATTTCTGAACCCTAAACCCTTCTAGTATACCATTTAAAGGAACCCATATACTATTTGGGTACATGGACCATTACAGGAAATCCCTTGAAGAACCCTTTAAGGCACCCTTTAAGGAGCCCTTTAAACCCTTAAAGGAACCCTTAAGGGGACCCTATAGAATCCCTAAAGTAGTCCTATATAGAACCCCTTTAAGGGACCCTTAGCGCCAGCGCCTGCTGCTCCGCAGTGCCAGGACTTCGCACGCGGAGGAGGTGGGAGCCGGATCCCGCCCTGGCAGAAATAGCGGCTTGTTTAGGGTTCCGCTATATCGCTTCGGGTTCGGATCGAAAAGGGTTTAGGGTCTCGGGTTCCGCTTTAGGGCTTAGGGCTTAGGGCTTAGAGCTCATAGGGTTTGGGGCTTAAGGTTTAGGCTGTAGGGATTAGGGTTCAGGGCTTCAGGTTCCGGTATAGCTGTACTTTAGGGGTTTAGTAGGGCTTAGAGCTCATAGTGTTTAGGATTCATAGGGTTTAGGGCTTTGGGTTTAGGGGTTTAGGGGTTTAGCGGTTTAGGTGTTTAGGGGTTTAGGGCTTAGAGTTTTAGGGCAGGATTGCTTTATGGGATTATTGTGAAGGGTTCCTTGCAGGCTTCCTTTCAGGGCTCGTGTAAAGGTTCCTGTAGGGTACGATAAGGGTTTAGGCTTAAGTTTAGGAATTTAATGAAGGCATAGGCGTTTTGAGGGTTGAGGGGGGTAGGATCTTGGGCGCTGGATATGCCAGGGCTTAGGGATCTCGATCGGGCTCTCCCAACCAGAGAGCCCCCCCCCCCCATCAGACAATCAGAGACCCTAGAGTTCCCAAATCGATCTCAACAACATGGGGTATCCTAAACCCTGAATAAGGCGGCTTGAGACTCAGAGAGTTTGAAAGGATTTATACAATAAGAAAGGCTTAGTTTAGGATCTTAACGACATGAAAGCTGCAAGAAGGTTCTGGAAAATCCATGGCTGCAGTAACACGGCTGATTTTTGGGATCCTGTCAGGTGTAATGGTTGTGTGGTTGTTGGTGTATTGAAGGGGCGTGGGTTATGGCTATGACATACAAGGGTTTAGGGTTTAGGGTTTAGGGTTATGGCTATGGCATACAAGGGTTTAGCGTTTAGGGTTATGGCTATGGCATAATTTAATAGGGAGGGGACTACAAGTGTTGAAGGGTTTCCTCAGAGCCGACATCACCAGCCGCGCAGCTGCAAATCTTGCGCGGACGAGGGACGCATTGCCTTCAGACGATTTCAGACGCAGACTAAATCAAATACACGGATTCAAACCACAGTCCCCAGATCTGGCACTCTTTCGGCGGCGATGGAGTCGTTCCGGCTTCGGTGGTGCTCGTCGCGTTTCAGAAGAATCCGGACCTGCAGCCTGTAAGCCAGGCTGTTTATCCGTTGGATCCGAAACTACAGCAGCAGAGCTACCCGGACGCGGGAAATCAGTCAGTGCGGCTTGGCAGCGAAGTTGATGCCCCGATCTTCGCCTACAGTCTGAAGCATTAGAGATTATATAAACTGAGAAGGAAGTGAAGCGCCATCGAGCTCATGTTTGAGCAGCACACATCCGACGTCAAAATCAGCGCCGGTCCTTCATTATGTCTTAAAGTCTAAATTGCGTCGTGTTTCCTCGATAGCAGCAGAGGCTGCATTGAGCGCCTGCCAGAAGTCTGGCTCTGGCACAGCTGCCTCGCGGACATCTTACCCCCCTAGGCCCTAGCTCGTGAGCTGGTCTCTGTATTCCAAAGCATGACAGATGCAGGGAAAAACCACTTGTGGGAGAAAAGTCCTATATCCCGAAACTCAAGCTAACAGCACACAGGTACTGGTGTGGGTGACCTCGAAACTCTACAACCCTAAACTCTGGAACCCGACGACACTTAAACTAACCCTAAACCCTAAAACCTAAAACTCTGAAACCCTAAACCCTAAAGCTTTAACGCCTGTTACCTAAAACCCTCCAGCACCTAAACGCCTTAGGACTTGTAGAACCCCTTGTGGAGGACTCCGAGAGGGTATTAATGCGGCTCCTGGAGACACCCAAAGTGTCCTAATAAGGACCTACAGAGTGGAAAGTAAGACTTACTATTCTTGATTGGGCAAGTGCCCCTAAATCCGAAACCCTATAAGCCTTAACCCCTCAACCCCCGTAAAGGAACCCTTAAAGAACCCCTAAAGAAACCCTGAAAGGAACCCTTAAATGAACCCCTTCAAAAGAACCCTTAAAGGAAGCCTTTGAGGAGCCCATATAGGTACTTACCAAAAGGGCGTCCATATATACTCCAAGCTTATCTAGACTTTGAAGTAACCAGGGAGAACAAAGTATAGACTTTATTTCATAATGGTTCCTTAAAGGAACAGGTACCCCAAAAAAGTATTCAAGTATGGTACTCCAGAACCCAGAAAAGGGCGTCCATATATACTCCAAGCTTGTAGAACCCGCTTGTACCCTTTAAAGGAGCCCTAAACCCTAGCATATACAAATGATGAAAAAAAACTGCATTACCTCAAGGACCCTAGGCTATGGGAATTATGGTATATTCCTTATTATGTGTAATGCAGGATTTATATCCCTAAACCCTAAACCCTAAAATCCTGTAGATCCCTTAAAGGAGCCCCTTAAAGCTACCCTTATAGATCCCTTTCAAGGAACCCCTATGGATTTATATCATCAACCGTTAGGACCCTTTGGGGTTCTACTGGAGGCATCACTCAGGAGCCGGCGAAAACTTGAACCAATGTGCCTGGCAAGCTCGGGAACAAATCGAGTCCCTTAGAAGGGCTTTGAAGTGAAGGGTTTAGGGCCTTGTACTAACTAAGCAGAGTAGGGTTCCTATAGGGGGCTTTGAAGCAGCCAGGGAGAAAAAAGTATAGACTTTTATCTCATAACGGTTCCCTTTAAATAACAGGTCCCCCAAAAACAGTATTAAAGTATAGTACTCCAAAGCCCGGCTTTAAGGTTCAGTTAAGGGGATACCATAAAGAATACCATCGGGGTATAGTATAGGGGCCTTAATAATCAGAATAAGTGTTGGGGCATATTACACTGCAATCATACTAAATGAAGGAGCCCAGAGATAACATTAGCAACCATTAAGGCTTCTATATTAGGGTTTAATAAGCAAGTTGGGCACCCCAAACCCTAAACCGATCGAGGCTACTGTGCTATATACTAGAAACTTTTTTCGTGTACCCTAGGGGGCCAGGTATCTCCTTAAGAAAGTCAGGAATGTCGTAGGGGAAGCCCTTGGGTCTCTTTGGGGTCTCAGAAATCCTACATTTTGAAGTTCCCCCAAGCGTTGGGACCCTTAGGCTAAGGAGCAGTATAGCCCAGTATACTACACGAGAGGGAGCACCGAAAATGGGCAGCCTAAAACGGTGCAGACCGTCGAGCAAAACTGGCTTGGCGCTTAGACTTTAGGGTTTAGGGGGGTCTTTTTCCGCAGTTTGTACTTGGCAATTTCAGGTTGCTGAAACTCTTGCGTTATCCAAAGACTATAATACTTTTTTCGTCTTCAGTGCCACAAACCCAAAGGCTCCATGTACCCATATACTAGGTACTGATGCCTCAAAGGGGTCCCTATATAGGCACTTTAAGGCCTAAGAATATACTATAAGGGTCCCTTTAAGGGTATTATGGGTTCTAGGGCTTCCTTTAAGGGTATTATGGGTTCTAGGGCTCCCTTTAAGGGCATTATGGGTTCTAGGGCTCCCTTTAAGGGTATTATGGGTTCTAGGGCTCCCTTTAAGGGTATTATGGGTTCCAGGGCTCCCTTTAAGGGTATTATGGGTTCTAGGGCTCCCTTTAAGGGTATTATGGGTTCTAGAATAGGGTTCGTAGGTTGGTATTCGGGAGAAGAAAGGATTATTCGGTACTTGTGTTGGCATGGGCTTGGGAGGCTAGGGTATCGGGCTCCAGGGCTTTGGGCTCAGGGGTTTCGGGTTTAAGGTTAAGGGGTTTAGGGCTTGTTTGCTTAAGGTTTGAGGGTGAGGGCCAAGGGGTTTAGGGCTTATTTGTTTCAGAGTTGAGGGTTAAAAGGGGTTAGGGCTTACAGTAGAGGCCCAAAAGTTGGAAACCCAATAGCCTCAATCCTTGAGAGTAATGTATAGGGAATCCCGGCTCTATTTGACCTTAATCCGGTTTCCAACTTTATGGGGTTTACTGTAGGTAAACTTGACATTCAACCGGTCGTTTCGGGTTTAGGGTTCACCTGGGCATCCAACATCCTACTGTTTTGAGGGTACACTGTATTTGTTTAAGGGTTTAGGGTGGGCTTTGAGTTTAGGGGTTTAGGGTTTAGGGTTTAGGGGTTAAGGGGTTTAGGGCTTGTTTGTTTCAGGGTTGAGGGCTTAGGGGTTAGGGTTAAGGGAGGGTTTAGGGTTCAGTCTTCAGGGCTCTATAACACGGGACTTCAAGAATGGAAACCAGAGGCTCCATACATACTGGGCTCCTTTAAGGGTTCCTTTAATGGTTCCTTTTAGGGTTCAATAGGGTTTGGGGTGTAAGGCTCCATATATACTACCATTATGGAATTAGGTCCCAAACGGCCATCCTTATTATGGCTTTAGGGGCCTAATTCCACAATGGAAGTATATGTGGAGCCTCTGTGGACACCCTGCCAATCAAATAGCAGCATACAGTGGCCAGTGGCACACAGTCTTTGGAATCCTTGTGCGTATGTGTGTATAGGTGTGTACATATCATATATATATACACATACAGATATGTGTATATAAGCATTCGCATGTGTATAAGAAGAACTATGTATGCATATATCTATATGTATATATGCATACACATATGTCTACAAAGATGCATGTATGGTCATATTGTTATGGGGACATTCAAGAGCTCAGACCTGCTCCACTGCTTGATGTCTAATTGCAAAACACAATCCAGTATGCAAAGAGAGTACTTACAAATCACTCATACTTACTTCAAAAAGTAACTCAATCCTCTGACTTCATCCCAAAGCCCCCGTCATGCCTCCGCCATACTGGCTGCACGGCACACGCGAGAATGGCGAAATGCAGTTTTTCTAGGACCAATCACTCCCCCCAAGTCCCTTTGTTAAGTTAACAATATCCTTCTACATTGTAGTATGGTACTCCCAAACCCTGAGCGCTACAGCCGAAACCCGACGCTCCCGTAGCTAAGACTAGTTTCACTGTTCTTTGAAGTGCGGGTCCTTTAGGTATTTTGGAGTCTCTTGGAATTGGATGGCCAGGTGCAAGACTGCTTTACGGATAGCGTAGTGTGGATTGTTCTCAGTCGATCGCTACGATGTAGGTCTAGCTTGGGACTCATAATATCACCGATAGCGGAAAAGATGTCTGAGAGGACCTTGGCAATGTGTCGCGAGATTTGAGAGCTGCTGTGTTTGTGTTCACTTGTGCAAACAGGTCGCTACTAATCTGTTCATCAGCCAGCACATCTTGATAGATAAAACTTGCTGCAACTACAGCTACACATGCGTTGCTGCTATTCGGAGGTAAGCTGAAGTGTGCGTCGTGTGTTGACCACGACAGCTACGTAGCTGTCACGCTTGCAGAGAAGGCGAGCGGATCGGGCAAATCCCAAAGGCTCCATGTCCCCGCTATACAGCTAATATCTAGAAATCGGCCCTAATTCCCTGATATAGTAACCCCTTGTAAGGCCCAAGTTTGTGCTACAAAAACAGTATAGGTACAAGGACCCGGCACAGAACCTTGTGGCACCACCCCACCCCATCGAACCCCATACACCCTGTGAAGCCCTAGAAAAGCCCATGCTAAACTCCCTGAAGCCCATAAGCTGACCATGCCTGTAACACCCTATCTTAGTTGCTGAGTTCATAAGCCCCCAAAAGTGTACACTTTTGGTTTTATAGTGGGTAATATTATCCAAGAAAGTGTAAAGTGCATCCACTCAGCTGCTAAGCTATAGTCAACCCCACATAAAGACCTAGTAGATCTCTACTAGGTGGGGCTTTTAAAGCCTTTGAAAAATATAAGAAAATAAGATCCTCTTAAGCCCAATAAGGGAAAATATATAATGTCCCGAAGCCCTACCTAGCTATAGTCAACCCTACACAAAGACCTCGCAGATCTCTTTATCAGGTCTGTGAGCTTCAAAGGATGACAACTAAAGACACACCGGCAGCAGCAGCCGTGTTACTCATTTCCTTCTAGTTAACTCTATAACCGATAGAAGAACTGTCATGACAAAACTTCGTATACCACTTAAGACTACATTCTCTTCGTGTACCAGTTAAGACTACATTCCACTGATCATGATGCAACAATAACATGATGAAGACTCCATGCCAAAAACATCAAGGCTGCTGCTCCAAACGCAAAGTCTCAGAAGCTTGAAAGTCTTAGGAGGGGGACCCTTCGGGATATAGACCCTCTCAATAAGGTCCCTTGTGAGAAAAGCCAGAAGTAGGGCTGCTAGGTTGCAACTCCCATACAGATCTGGGCTTGCCAAGCTCCGATTATCCTGGATTTACGCACAGCCTTCGACCCTGAACTCAAGATGCGTAGAGTAGGAATTTGTGTATATTCAGGCATTTGCATTATGTTGAATCAGACAGGAACTATAGTAAGTATAGTACGTATATACATTGAACAAAACCATGCCTCAAATGAGATACTGACGCGGAACAGGCTCTATAGGGTTGCCATTGTCAGAAGACAATGTCCAAATGGGGCTTGTCACCAAACGCCCGAAGAGACCTGCGCTCTTTCCCATGTACGGCAAAGACTGTACAATCAGGCGCCAGACCAGACTGTGTACTTGCATCCACAACCTCAAACCTTCCAGAAGCCCGAACCCCGGCGGGTATACAGACGTCAAGGCCACGGCGGACTTTCCGCCCGAAAACTCAATGAGACAGATGAGCTGTAGCTGATATTCGCTGGAATACGATGTAGTGTTTGGGCAACTCTTTTTCGACGGTGTTCTATTCATCGCGCAGGCGCAGGATGCATAGCCATAGCACTGGCGACTTGAAGTGAGCAGCAACAAGTGGTTATCCCTCGGAATCAACACTGTTAGGAGCTGCAGAAAGCCTTCAGCTCACCTGTCAGGCTTCACCGTGAGGCTCCACAGTTGTAATGGAAAGGTCGAGCTGCTGGTCAAGTCCGAAGAAGGAGTCTGACATGCCTAAGGAGGAGGAGCTTTCCTTTAGGGCTGTAGGGTTTAGGTAAGGCGGAGCATTCTTTTGGGCTGTAGGGTTTAGGTAGGGAGGAGCATTCTTTTAGGGCTGTAGGGTTTAGGAAGTTTAAGCTTTAGGTCCCGAAGGGTCCGTGTACCCAATGCTTTGACCCCACCTATATCGACACTGCATTAAGGCCAAAGTATATACTATTTGGTCACATGGACCCTTAGGGGCTAGAGTTCAGTATGTATGGGCAGCCAGTGTTCAGGAGCATAAGGGTATCTTCACGGTATCATACTCATCTGTACTTGCAACGAGGACCCCACTTATTGTGGGTCGGCATATGCACAGCATTTACGTATAGTTTTGGCGTCCCTGGTTTTCTCTTACCTGGAATTTCTGCAAGTCGGGATTCTGTGCACCATACTGATACTGGGGTGACTGACGAACCGTGTGGGGCTTAGGGTTTAGGGCTTTGGCTTTAAGGCCTAGGATTTCCAATGACCACTGACTCAAGCCTCTAACACTATATAGTTTCTAGTTTGCATGACTCTCCGGGTTGGAATAATTGGCAGTAGTCCCGGCATGCCTCAACCTCTTGCGATAACAAACACGATAACATCGTACCTAGAGGGTCCGTATATACTCAAAACCATCGTTATCAAGAATGCTCCTTTGGGACCGCTGTCCACCGCTCTACTATAATGTGGACCCTCAGGGGTAATTATGCTACGCATTTAAGGCCCCCAAAGCCCTGTAGTGGCAATGTCTTTGGGGGCCCACTTCCCCAAGTGTAATGCATGTATTTGGACGTTCTATTTAAGGCCCCTACAGCGACTATAAACCCTAGCAAATCCTACTAAGCCCTATAAACCCTAAACACCTCATCCTAAACCCTAAACCCCAATGACCCCTTTGGGAGCCTAGGGTAGTAGCCAAGTGGCACAGCACCGACAAGGTGAAGGTCTCCCCAATCTCGTCCGCCGGGGAGCAGAATTGGAAGCTGATCCGCTTTTCGAACCTTTGCCTCGGACTTTAGTCAGCCAATAGGGTTCGTTTAAAGAGGCATTAAGGGTCCCTTTAAAGGGAATAGGGTTCTACTCTTACCCTAAGGGCCCACTCATGCTGCCATTCTGGACGGATGTGCTGGGGAAAGCCCAAACCTCAAATTTCTGAACGATGAACCCTGAACCCCAAATCAGAAACCCTAAACCGTAGAAACTCTGAATCCCAAACCCTGAACCCACAGGTCTTAGGAACCTTGGCTTTGGGTTTGAGGCAGCATGGGGGCGTAGTATTTTTAGAGCTTGGCAGGTTTAGAAAGCCAACTATAACCTTTAGGGGCCTTGGGAATTAGAACAAGGCACCTGAAAGGGTTCTTTCTAAGGGTTTATAAGGGGCTATTATCAGGGTTTCTGTAAGGGTCCAGTATAGGGGCCTTAGGAATTAGAGTAGGGTTTTGGAGAACATTGGTAGTCACATAATACGGACCCTGTGGAATAATGTTGGTATTCATTTTGGCGCCTAGACTTCGTGTGTGGTAATGTCTGCCCTGACTACTACGTTAAACCTTTGACCATATTTCCTAGTTCCTAGACCCTAGGCCCAAACTCCTAAACCTTGAACCCTAGATCACCCGCCACCTCCTTAGAAGGCTGCACGCCCAGAGATCCCAATATCCCTTAATTACGGAGTATACCCTTATTTATAGGGGCCTTAATATTTTGGTTTAAGGTATATTCCTTAAATACTGGATATTGGGATCTCTGGGCGGGTGAAAGGCCAAGGTTCTGGTTCTTCCGCGCAACAGGGGACGCTCGGGTTTCAGGGTTTGCGGTGTTGGGTGTTGCAAATCTTCCAAAAGAGTCCCATACGGGTTCCTTAGACGGCTCCACAGGGGTGTTTTTCAGGGTCTGTGCCGGGGTTGGGGGTTGGGAAGGTGCAGGGACTTATTTGCGGAATATAGCCCACAAGGCTTTTTCTTAAGTTACACCATTATGGGAACGAATCAAACCAAAACGAATCAAGCCCCAAGCCCCCAACCAACCATCCGAAACCCCCAAACTAACCGAAAGTCCCAACCGAAAGCTACAAGCCTCCGAACAAGCCGCACAAGGATTAGGCAGAGCGGTTTGGGTATTTTCACACAAGGACTCAGATTCCCACTCAAGGCCCCAGAGCCCTCAAGCCCGAAAACCCCACGTTCTAACGGAATCGTGGAACAATTCCCTGGAAAGCTTGAAAAGCACCCCAAAGCAACAAGTCCCGAACCCTTCACAATATGTTCAAGCCCTTAAAACCCAATGCCCAAATGCTAAAGTCAGACCCCACCCCTAAACCCTAAACCCTAAACCGTCAACCCTCAGCAGTCAACCCTAACCCCGAACCCTAAACTCTGAACCCTAACCCTTCAGCCCCCTCAACCCAAACCCCTCACTTAGTTCAGGGTTTAGGGTTTAGGGAACCGTAAACCCTAAACCAGAGACCCTGTACCCCGTATTGTAGGGTGCCTTGTAGGCATCAGAGCCTTCTTGATCGAGACCAGCTCGTCGACCTGCAAGGATTTGGAGTTCAGGTTTAGGGTTTAGGGGTTTAGGGTTCTCAGACTGCAAGAACCCATGACCTTACTTGGGGTAAAGGGCTGCAAACAAGGGAGAAGTGGTGTAAAAGGGTTCAACGATGCTTTTGTCATGCTGTTTGTATAAGGGTTTATCTCCTCACATTGTGTCAAGGACCCTCGCGTGTCAAGCTTCTTAGGAGAACTACAGGACAACTTCGTCGAAAGGGTTACTGTTTACACACCATGGATAGAATACCAAAAGTCAGATACGCGGGGCCTGGGGTTTAGAGCCAAACTGTTTGGAGCTCTCTGTTCGGTGTGTTTTGTTCAATCCTAGATCCAATTTAAAGCCTAAGCCCCAAACCCTAAACCCAAACCTTTTGGCTTTAATAACTTGGGACTTGGGTTGTCCGGGCGCGAGATGGTGAATCTTCCTAGTTTATCGGATTTGGGGCTTACGTACGGTGTGCACCGTGATACCACATGTTGCAAAGTTCAAGAACAGCGTAAGCCTTGACTCAGAGCCGTACAGCTTTACTGCCCCATCTATCAGGAACGACGAGAATGCGCCTATGGAGCCGACTTACGCAACATTCCAGGAGTGTAGCGTTCATGTCTTAAGGCAGTGTATTTAGCTTCAATGTGCCTTGTCCCAAGTCTTGGGGGATGACCAGGGCACCAGGGCTCCTTTAAGGGCTGTGATAGGGGGTAAAAGGGTCCAAAGGACCTAATTCTTAGATACTTGGGTTTGGGATAGTCTTGTGCGCTAGGATTTGGGAGAGCCTCAAAATCAATGACGGCACTTGGACTGTTAGGGTTGGGTTTGGGCATGAAGCTTCATGGCGCAGGGTTTCGTTGTAGGACATAGTATAGAAGCCTAACTTAACTGCTGAGACTACTGTACTCCTTAAGGTTGCTTAATACAAGGATTCGGGGAAACAAAGACACTTCAGCTGGAATGATCAGCCCACTGAGTCCACAAAGACTTCAATTTAGGGTTTAGATTTGGGTTCAGGGCTTAGGGTTCAGAGCTGACAGCCTTAGGTTCAGGGTTCTGGGGCTTCCAGTTTACCCTCAACCTCAAGTTCCGACAACCTGATCCCGTTTGCCAACATTTCGCCTCGGTATCGCCGAGAATGCACCACCAAGAGTATGTCTTCTTCTTGGGAAACCTGGCGCAGGAGAAAGTCAACTCAGTGGTAGTATCCTCCTATCGTAACTCTCTTTCTCTCGCTCTATATGTGTATCTATATTAAATTACATATATGTATATATATACACACATACATACACACATCTCTATATACACACATATTATACGTATGCTGCAAGCATATTTGCAAATTTTGGTATGCCTCAACCCGAACACATGCGCCACTATTCAGTGAATTAACCTCCCTTGTCTGTCCCGTATGGCTACTGGAAAGATCTAGTAACTTACCCACTGCTCAAAAATCCCCTAATGAATGAATACGCGGTAAATAATGAGGAATCCTCAACATGATTGAAGACTGTTTATTCCGTATACACCCTGGAGACCAAAACAACCCTATGCCAGAAATCTAGGGCTGTAGCAGTCTCTAGGTAGCCAGCAGCGCCGAACCCTACAAGAAGGCTTGGATCTTTGCGGGTTTTGGGATCACCTAGACCCCCGAAGAACCTACGTTTTGAGGAGACCTTACTAGGATATGTGGGTCCTTCTTTAAGGGTCTAGATAGCGTTTAGGGTTCAGAGTTCAGGGGCTGTATGATATGAGCGTAGAATTCAATAGGCAATTCGAGCCAAAGGAGCAAGTAGTAACTGACATTCTCCTACTATAGATGCCCTGCTTCCTTGTTCCCGCACGAATCAACTTTAGCAACCCATCAAAATTCACTCCATCAGCACGCAAGGAGACACCCCGAGACAGGCCGGCCTCGGAGCATGGACGAACTTCATCGGCTCATTGTCGTAACCTGAACTCCGTTTCGAAGCCTTTACTGGGTCCCTTTAGATGGTTTAGGGCTCCTTTAAAGGGTACTGTAGGGTCCTATAAGGCTCCTTTAAAGGATTTGATACCGATATATGTTACTATTCTGGAATTAGGTCTTCAAAACCATAGTGAGGATAGTCTTTCGGGACCTACTTCCATAATCGCACTATGTGGCCCTCTGGGTACATGAGCGTTCCGCTCAAGTGTCCCCCTTGAGGGTCCTGTTACGGGTTCCTCTAAAGGCTTCTCTCAACAATTCCTGAAAAAATCAAGGAAACTATAATACATAAGGGTTTTGAGCTCAGGCGCGCGCGGTTTCAGGGCTAAGTTTAGGCATGGCCTTTGGATTTATGGTTGAGGCTGCAGGGTGCTTGGCTCAAGCGGTTTAGGGTACGGAGTGTGGCGGTAGTTGCAGGACGGCAAAAATTCAGTAATTAGGGTATGATACATGCTGAAAGCCTGAGGTTGTTCTAATTCGGTTTCATATAATTCCCATAAGGCTCCAACCCTAAACCCAAAAAAGCTTTTCGGCCCAAAAGCCACACCATATTGGGCCTCAGAGAGATTTTGAGCCGCTGCCACCTGATTCTCCACGGATGGGTTTAGGGGTTTAAGGTTCGGGGGTTCAGGGCCTGGTTTTAGGGTTTTAAGGGTTCAGAGTGTCCCGAAGCCAGCAAAACCGCCACCTAAACGATAAACCCTAAACCCCTAAAAGACCCTTGTGCAGGGCTTCTTCCCCTTGCTCTTCCCCTCCCTTCGCCTCAACCGCAACCCTTCTGCAGCCCCAGGCTCGAGAAGCATTATGTGGGCACATGGAGCCTTAAACCCTCATAGACCCCTCACCAAGAACATTGTTAAAGGGAAAAGGACCCAAAGGGCTAAGCGGCCAAACGCTAACTTCCAATCACACCGTGCGGCAAAGGATGACGGTGAGCTCAAGCTCGCTGTCCGGGGGCACCTAAAAAGATTTTGCAAGGAGCTGAACATACGTCACCAAATGTTAGGGTTCCCTTTGTAAAGATTCGAGAAGGGTTCTACAAGATTTTAGGATCTAGGGTTTGGAAGATTCTTTGAGGGTTCCTTGCTAGGGAGCTTAACTCAAGTAACCATTCACCCATAGCACTCCTTTCAGGGTACTCTAGTAATGCGGTTCTGTAAGGGTGCTACACCAGGAATGATTCTGTACGCATATGGGTTCGAGGTTCAGGCGGTGTGGGTTGCTCCAAGTTCTGGCCCCATGGCTCCATGCACCCAAATAGTCTATACATTGGCCCCAAGGTACCTATACTACTGTTGATGGACAAAATCCTGCATGACCCATTATAAGGAATATACCATAATTCCCATAGTTTAGAGTCCTTAATTAGGTCATGCAGGATTTTGTCCATCAACCGTAGGGACTACTTTAAGGCCAAGGTAAATGCTATTTGGGTACATGGACAAAACTGAGAATTGCCGGGCGGCCTTAATTGGGATCCCCTGAAACCCTATACCCTATAGATCCCTTAAAGGAACCCTTAAAGATCCCTTAAAGGAACCCTTATAGATCCCTTAAAGGAACCCTTATAGATCCCTTTAAAGGAACCCTTATAGATCCCTTTAAAGGAACCCTAGGTAGGTACTCCTTAATTAAGGGGTATTGGGATCTCTGAGGAATTGCCGGGCGGCCCTATAAGGAGCCGCGACGAGCTTGCCCTTCCGCCGCTTGGGCTTTCCGTCCTGTGCGGCAGGTTTTTTTTTTTTTTTTTTATGGGCTCTTTTCCGACTGCAGTACAGCAAGAATTCCTATACCAGGATGAGCCATTGGTAGGGGCCTCTGTTTGTAGTAAGGCAGGTTTAGGGTTTAGGGCTACCTTACTTGGAGGGTCGGAGGACTTAGTAAGTGGGAAGAAGTAGATCGGGCTATAAGTGCCCTGAGTAGGCTCCTAGTTGGGGTTATGAATCATACCAACTCTATAGAGTAACTATTTACTAAGTTCCCCGACCCTCCAAGTAACCTACGGGTCCAAATGCCTACTGGTCATGTACTCTGCCAGAGACCATTTAACTTACAAATTTGCTATCCTAAGCCCACGTAGCTGACTCCTATGTGGGAGTTTCCGAAAATAGGGGACCCCAATATAGTACCCAAAATAGAAGGATCCTTATTATTTGGACCCCAAAATAAGGTACCCCTAATTTTCGGAAACTCTAAACCCTAAACAAACCCTAAACCCTTTATAGAACCCTTAAAGGCCCATACTCCCATGTCTTTTGGACCCTTAGGGTTGAATCGTTAAGTCCCCGGTTCCTCTGACTGTTGTTCATGAGGATTTCACTTCTTGCAGGTACAGTACTGCTGGCGGACACGCTCCTGAGTTTGCTGCAGCAACATGGCATATACCTCATTCATGAAATTTCTGGTAATGCAAGATCTTGCCCATCAGGGACAAAACCTCTATAGTTACCGAAAGCCAATCCAACTCAACCCCGAACCCTAAACGCTAAAGCCTTGTAGGACACTTGTTGGTTGTGTTATCCCGCTGAAAACAAGCTGGACTGATTCGATCACGGTTTAGGGTCTAAGGTGCATGCCAGGGGGTAAAGGACTCCAAATGGGACCTCTCAGCACTACAGAACCCTCAACAACCAACCCCCCGAAGCCCAGAAACCTTGAAACCCCAAACCCTCCCAAACCCTACAGGTTGGTAGGTTATAACCCCTTAGCTATAGGGCATAAACTTTAATTAAGATTTTTACCCAGGAGGTGTTCGAATGCCCCGGTAAGCCCTAAATCGAAGATGTCCTTCGCTTCCTCCTCTTCCTCTGCAGGCTTGTTGGGATCCTGGCTGCATGGAGGGTCGGAATGGGTTGGAGGACCCAGTAAGTGGGTAGTTATGAGTGCCCTAAGTGGGATCCATAATTGGGGTTCTGGTACTTGTAACTCTATAAAACAACTACTCAACCCTGAACCCTGAACCCTAATCCCTAAACCCGAAAGATCTCTTGAGTCGACAAAGGTACTGGTCGTAGTTTAGGGCTTCGTTGAGGATTCCTTTAAGGGTTAGGGTTTTAGGGTTTAAGGGTTCCCTTAAGCCTTAAGGTTTTCTTTCAGGGTGTGGTTTTAGGGCTTAGGGTTGAGGATTCCTTTGTGCAAGGCCATAGGTAGTATCCTGTCGGGTTTGGAGACACAGGTAGGGTTTGGCAAGCATCGTGGAAAAATATCACAACAGAAGGGAAGCGAGCGCATTTCGAGCGTCTTGCCCTAGCAATCGGAGAAGGACTTCCGATCCGTACACAAAGCAGGACACATCTTGGCCATTGAGGGCTTGAAGTCGCCTCATCCTTTGGTACAAAGGGGTTCGTATAACTGATACGGGCTATTCTAAGTGTCTATAATGGGTTCTCTAAGGCACGCCACAAGGGCTGCTGCGCTGGTTTCAGGCCCAAAACCGACACCAAAGGTTTAGGGTTTGTTACTGACAGCTGCCCTGACCAGCGTGATCGAGCGAATCGCTCCAACTTTCTGGGAAGCAGTGCGCAGGGAACTTAAGGTAACGCTGGAATTTCAGGCGTGCCTGGTCACGGACAGGGCGTTCGCGGCAACCATATGGACAGTAATGTCGTATGGAGCTGCTTTGCAGCTCTCCGCTCAAAGTTGCACCCAGAACGAAGCGCCTCTTCAGACACAAAGCAGAAAGCCGGTTACAGGCGCAAGAAAGCTCGCTACAGCAATCACATGTGAAGGAACCGCTTCCAGATTTTGATCGCCTTCCGGAACTTCTCGTCCTCCACCCCATCGCCGCTGAACGTGAGTCTGAAGGTGCCGTAGCTTGTCGGAACCAGTCGGCGGGGCACGGCTGCCACAACGAAGTTTTCCCATATACTATGAATCCCTACACGGTATATGGCCAGGGTGTACTTTTTTTTTTGTTGTGGCCCCTTTTTGCTCGTGCCCCGCGTCATTGGTTTCTAGAAAATTTTTTGCTGTCGGCCCCGGGTGTGCAAAGTGTTTTTTTTTTTGTTGCGCTCCGTTGGGCG
>BGNK01000257.1:156180-281857 GCA_003297005.1 Symbiodinium sp. clade A Y106 | reverse complement strand
CGACAACATGTGGAGCATAATGCAAGACGTCATACCTGGCGTCCACACTGCGAGTTTCGGCCCCTGACGGCGAGATTAAAGTCGACCCCGCCTTGGTAGAGTATTTGTATCGGTTCTTTCTGTGATGGCATCTGAAGGAAACTTCCTGTGTTTGAAGCAGAAAGTCGCAGAAAGTCGGAGCTTCCTAGAAAATCAAGGCTGAAAAAAGGTCCGCCCTAAGTTTGCAGGTCAATGAATGCNNGAGCTTCCTAGAAAATCAAGGCTGAAAAAAGGTCCGCCCTAAGTTTGCAGGTCAATGAATGCTGGCATGCACAGCGAAATCGGTAGGGCAGAAATGGCCGCGCCAGGCCCTAAACCCTAGACCCCTATGACTCTAAAACCCCTTTAACCCCTATAACCCTAAACCCTGACAGCCTAAACCCAACAACCGAGCGCACGAAACTCAGAAAACCCTCCAGCCCAACAACCTTCGCCCCCTAAACCACTAGCAGGGTCTACTAGAGCCGTCTGTACTCGGACGTTTGTAAGGGCTGCTAAAAGGGTTTGGGAAGTTATAGTTATAGAGCTTACCTAGAGTTTAGGGTTCGTGGGGATCAGGGCTTTCGGATTTTGGTTTAGGACCTCTGGTCCCGGGATTATCGCTTGGGTACTGCGGCTCAGGGTTAAAGGTGGGGCGAGTTAACGAGTTGGATATAGCTGCCCCAAATCTCATGCGGCTCCTAAACCGTATAATGATCTTTGATTCTTGAAGCGAATTTCCTAAGCTTGAATCTCAAAGCCCCCAAAAGTCTTCAATCATAAACCAAAAAGGAGATCATGCTTAGAGGCGGGCCGGGTGCGCAATCTGAGTTTGGTGGTTGGAGATAACGTATTCAAAGGATGGTGGGAATTAGTTATTGGGGCTAGAAAGAAAGGTAACTATAACACATATAGCCCCCTAATTCTCTTATCTGTACTTAGTAAGTCCGGTGATCCTCCAAGTAAGCGCTGAAAATGCAGTTCCTGCGGGCCGAATTGAACGACACAAGTAATATGAGGGTTTGGGACCGACCTATGCGAGCCCATTCAGGTTGCTTGTCAGCCTTGTCGCGATCAACGTGACCCAGGCCAGCACCATCCAGTCTCCGTCGAGACTCTCCTCAGGTCCTCCCTAAAGTTTGGACCCGGAACTTAAGAAACCCTAAACCCTAAAGTTTGGACCCTGAAGTTAAGAAACCCTAAACCCTAAACCCTACAGTTTGGATCCTGAACTTAAGAAACCCTAAACCCTAAACCCTACAGTTTGGACCCTGAACTTAAGCAGCTGCGCCGAAGTTTCGAGCCGAAACCCTAGATGGAAGACCATCATCAAGATTCCTCTCACAGGCTTCTCCTTACAAAAATCTCAGGCTCTCTTGGGGATCCTACCGGGAATCCGCAGCCCCCAAATCAAGGGTCCCCCATACGAGGGTTTAGGGTTTAGGCTTGAGGTCAGGGTTCGCATGGCATGAAGCAGGCGGCTGTCTTCCTGATCTTGCTCCACTGGGACGTGAAGCTGGATGATGCTAGCCAGGTGGGTTTGGTTTAGGGTTTGGGATTTAGGTTTAGAGTTTTGGGCCTTTGGTTCTTGGACGAGGCTTCCTTTCCTAGTTTTAGACGTTCGGCCTTAGACGGTGAGCTTTCAGGCTTCGAGTTTGGGTTTGTGAGTTCCACGGCCCTACAGTTTGTTGGCGGAGCTATGCCCAAAGTCCGACATGTCCAGCGCGCCCCCACTGTGGTGGCTATGGAGGGTTCCTACTTGAGGGCATCGAGGGTCTTCGCAAGCAGCCAGCAGCGCTGGATGCGGTTCATACATGCCTTCTTCGGGGTAATTAACCATTGAATTCTGGTTAGGTTCCGACGCAACGCAACACACCGTGAGCCCTATAATCACTCACCGTGGCTACACGTTATTTTCAGGAGAATCGAATTAGGCATCGTTTCGGTCCATGCGTGTATGTACAAAGTGTGTGTACATACATATACATGTATATATATATATATACACAGGCAGAGTCATATTTCTATTTATAAAGTACATTCTATGGGTTACATATATATATATATATATACACACACACGCACATCTTGCATAATGTATACAAACACACATGTGTTTTGAAGAGATCCCTGGCACACCTCTCAATCTGAAATAAGAATCCCCAAATCTCGCGATATCCCTGCTTCTATACAGGCTTCTTGTGCAACTCTTAGTAAGCCCTAAACCGCTCCTCAGACTGGCACTGCCTTGTTCTTGCACAAGGGAGAAAACCTCCACGAATCAAGATTTAGCACCTCAAAACCTTCAATCCTAAGCAGCAGGTCTAGCACCTGAAATCAACAGGGATCTGATTAAAACTGTAGCAGGTCTCAGTGCTCTTGGCATTCTAAAGCCTTCCACTCAAAAGAGTGCGGTAGCCCCAAAAACCTTAAAATATGAGTCCATAAGAAACCCTCAACCCGTGAACCCTAAGCACCAACACCATCAACTCTGAGCCTTGTAGATCGTGGCTGGCTCCGACGTGGTGGTGGCCCCCCGGTCAGTCATCAATGCCTGGGGTACTGCCCCCATACAGTAACAGCCTATAAGGCGACTACTATATACAAGGGCCTTATTCTTACATATATGTGATATGTATTATATATATACACATATATTCTATTCAATTGTTTGAGCGTGAAGGAGTTCAGGGCTGAGGTTATTATTTACAGTTTAGCCTGTTGTGATCAGTACCTTTTTCGATTTTGGCTCGGGTTCATAGGTAACCTGTAGCTTCCTGAGGCATACCATATTCAGATATTATTCCTAGTTTTATTATTCGCTGAATCCGGCTATAATGAACGAGACCCCAAATCCTAAACCCTGAAATGCTAGGTTCGAGTCAAAACAGCTTAGTAGCTGAGTGATGCTGAGTGAGTACACTTTACACTTTTGGGGAATAGTCACATCCCCAAAAGATCTGAAAGTCTACACTGTTTGGGGCTTATGAACTCAGCAACTAAGATGCGTAGATGGCTCTGAATCCTAAACCATCACGCCTCTTCGACCACGCTCAACGCTTAGCTCTGCCCTAGGGGTTTAAGATTTGGGGATTTGGGGTTTTGGATTTAGGGTAACCCTAAGCCCTAAAATTAAGAAACTACCATACCGTGCCTTCTACGTACATAGACATTCATTCAACTGGTGGCGATTAGGGTTTGGGATATTACGGTCTGGGATTTGAGGGGGAAGGGTTCTATACCAATCAGCTACACTGTAAAACCTAAGCCTTACCTAGACTTGGGTTCGTGTGTCAACAGGGACTTCCTGCTGCAGTGCCGATGGTCCCAAATCACCACGCTGAGAGCAACCAAGCCCTCAACCCTAAACGGAGACCCTGGAGCTGATCCCTCCCGAAACCTGGAGCTTGTGGATGCTTGGCGTTTAGGGCTAGTGGGCATTATCCCGCACCGTCTGTATTGGGGCCAGAACTTCCCGCGGTGAGGGGCCCACTACCTTACTGTTTCAGGCTTGATAGGCTTTATTTAGGGTTTAGTTTAGGGTTATAGGCTTTAATTTTAGGGTTTAAACAAGGATAACATAGTGCATTATTGTGATGGCACCATTGGCAGCCCAATCTACATCTACCCTCAAACGAGGTGCTTCTCTGGTGGACCAATTCTATGGGCAGGATCTCTTAGCGACGAAACATGGTGATCCCATAAAGGGAGTTGCGATGGAAGGCATTGGTAACCCAGAGGGTCCCACATACACTACCATTATGGAATTAGGTCCCCAAAACCAAAATAGGGATGGTTTTTTGGTGGCCTAATTCCATAGGTAGTGTATATGGACCCTCTGGGTAATCAAGCCCACCTTCAATCCACAAACCTTAGGTCGCCAAGCCCTGAATCCAGCAACCCCGAATCGAAGTCCTAGACTTTAATTAGGGGCCCAAACTTAAAAAGGGCTTCATAAATTATCAGGGAGTTTATATATGGGATATCAGATATCCCTATCCTGATTTTTGCTTATGTGCTTTTTTGGGGCCCTATTTAATCCCGAGAGCTCACACCCAGGTGCTCACCACCGTGGTGTTCACGCTCACATTCCTGATCTTCGGCGTAATATACAGGTCTCAGTAACTAAGAATATTCCTTTACCGGTCTTCTATAGTTCGACGGGAGAAACACCAAAACCCGTCAAGCGGAGTTCCATGGATGCCCGAGCAAGTCGTCTTGCTTTTCTATTAGATCTTGGCTGCCAAAACCTTTGTCAGCATCTGGAAACTGATTTCCGTTCTCATGTTATCCAGCCGTTTTGGGCTGTTGCTGAGGCTTGTGCTTGTCAAGAACCTTCTTAACTGCTCAGTCGAATCTCGGAATCTCGCGCATAGAAGCCGCTGTCCGAGTCCGTGTGATTTCTTATGGGTTTTCCGGTTTGGACTCATGGTCCTCTCAACATGTTTGGATGCTGTGTCGGTCTATCTGCAAGAGGTTCGAGATTATCATTCTGCCCGGAAGCACAACTCATCTTGATCTCACTTTGCTCGCGACAGGCTCTCGCCCGCCACACACCGATCCTAAACCATAAATCCTATTCTAAGCTTGGGGTAACGGTCGAGGGTCACTTAGATCTTTTGGCTTTCGGGGTTTCTTTGAGGGTTATTTTAAGGGCTCAACCCTTCAGGGTGTTGTTGGGCTCGTAGGTTCTAGAAGGTTTTAGAGGGGTAGCTAGCGTCATGGGTTCGTGCAGGGTATTGAGAGGTACTAGGGTCTCGGGTTTTGGAGTGATTCGGCTGATGGACAAAATCCTGCATTACCCATTAAGGAATATACCATAATTCCCATAGTTTAGGGTCCTTAGGGTCATGCAGGATTTTGTCCATCAACCGTTGTGTAGAATACGAGATCTCCTTGTAGTCGGTAGAGTTGTACTCTTACTAAACCCTAAACCCTAAACTCTAAACCCTAAACTCTAAACCCTAAACCCTAAACCCACTACAGTCGGCTTTGAAGGCTCCTGGCTTGAATCCTGCGCCCTTCAGTCAACTCCGTCCCTAAACCTTACCCCCCCATAAACCTTAAACCTGGGTTTAGGGTTTAAGTACGTAGGGTTTAGGAGGTTTATGGTTTGATTATGGGGCGGTTTAGGGTTTTAGGGTTTAGGGTTTAGGGTTTAGGGTTTTGGCAGCAAGCCCTCAGTTACCACAGAGAGCTGCTATGAGGGCTCAGGGCCTGTCAAATCGAACCCAGGGCGCCCCAGTTACAGTTGCTTCAGCCCTCTATATCCCCATATGCTACCATGACCCAGTCACCTTCAGTCACCAGATATCATTGAATATATATATATATATATACACATATATCACACACTGGAGAGACTGATGAACAACACATAAGACATTGATGCACCCTTCTAAACCCCGCATAGACTTACAGAGCCCTTACAAACAGTAAGGATAAGTGTGCTCTTATGGTGGAAAATCCCCCGAAATCGCCGAGGCTACGGCTTTGGTCCTGCGTGGAAGAGCATCCCTCCCTTAGCCTGGACCCGTGGAGGCGGACCCTAAGGTTGCCCGAAGGAAGGCTCTTTGATTTAATGTAGGATCCTGATTAAGAAACCTTGGGCCTTTATTTGGGTTCCTTATATGAACCCTACTATTTTGGGGTTATAGGCCCAGGGTTTCTTAATCAGGTTCCTACATTAGGGTTTAGAGCCAGGGTTTTAGGGTTTAGGGGTTATAGCTGCGACGCTATAGACCCTGTCCCTTATAAGCCTCGAACCAAGCCTAAACCCTTAACTTCTACAGGGGTTGTACCAGTATGCGCCGTAGGGGCTTCAGGCAGATAGAAGTTAAGTAGGTTTAGGGTTTTGGGTTTAGGCCGTTGGGGATTCCTGATTTAGTATTTATAGTGCTTCGAGGGTTTAATGTTTAAAATTGGATTTTGTGCTGTTGGTCGTTTTTGTTGCTTTAGATGCTTGATGCTGCAGTTAAAGGCCAATCTCTCTGACTAGGTTGCCCTGTAAGTAGCACTGGTTTCCTTCGTTGCGGTTGGGGCTCGCGAATCTCTCTTGAAGGGGCCAGACGGGAAGCAGAGCGGCTGATCCTAAGTCGGCCACCGATTAGAGCCGCCTCCGGCCAGGATCACAATAATAGACAGTCTCTTGAACCGTTAGCCGACAGCCCCAAGTTAAACTTACATGAAACCTTACTAACTCTCTAAACCCAGCCACAACTTTCTAGACGCCTGGCCTCAGCCAGGACGCGCGGGCGCTTTTTGCGGAGGCCATGCTTGATCTTGGGGTTCACTTGTGCTGCAGGATTTTGATGTTTAGGGTTCTTTTGCTCCCAGAAGTCTTCAGAAGCACGGGTTTAAAAGTCTGGGTTTGGGACTGTAGGATCTCTAGCAAAGTGGCCTTGCACATGCCATGGCTCCAGTTGCCTATGACCTTTGTGGATTATTGCTGAAGAATTCATTTGTTGGGGGCCGGGAGGTTGTTTGTTAAACCCTCAAAATTTCTACGGCAATATCTTGGGTACTGCCCCCAATTTTCAACAGCTGAATAGGAGGTATAATGTAGACACATTAGGCACGTACTAGTAGTAGCCTTTTTTATCTATCTTACACGAATGTACTCTAACAGTATGTGCTTTGGCCTGGAAGTCGCGATATAGGTGCTTTGGGGCCAAAGTATATATCACTTGGATACATGGACCCTTCGGCTTAGTACTTAGCATTCTGCGAGCTTTGCATCAGGGTTCACATTCTAGGAATTCTATTTCCTGTAGCTTCGGGTTTCAGGACCTGTATAGTTTCCCTATAAGCCCTAAACCCTAAACCCCTAAACTCTAAACCCTGAACCCTAAACCCTGAACCCTGAACCCCTAAACCCTAAACCCTGAACCCTGAACCCTAAAGCAGAGCTAAAGATGAAAACCGAGCACAGAAAACCGAATACCTTAAAGGAGTCCGTCGTATAGAAATCCTTATAGGAGCCCGTAGAGGACCCCCTATAGGAACCCTTGTAGAAAGACTTATAGAAACTCTTACAGAGACCCTTCTAGGAACCCTTATAGAAACCCTTATAGAGACGATACGAGCCCTGTGCCCCAAATTAGAAGCCCAAACTCGAATAGAGCACGTTGCCTAATTAGAATAGGGTTTTTGGGGCCCATCATATAGGTAATCATTTAGGCCCCTGTACTAAATCCTGATAATGGCCCTTATAGTAGCCCTTATAGACCCCTTTAAAGGAACCCTCTTCTAATAGCATAGGTAGTTATTTAGGCCCCTAGCTATATTACAGGCCGCTGAACGCCCTGGTCACTTGGCGGTTTTTGCGTGCGGGGGAGCCGTGGGCTTCAGGAGTTTGGAATCGAATACTTAGCTTCTTAGGATCTGTATGGGAGTCTTCGAAAATAGGGGACCTTAATATAGTACCCTAAATAGTAGGATCCTTATTATAAGGACACCAAAATAAGGTACCCTAATTTTCGGTCACTCCCGTATAGTTTAGGAATGTTTGGTGCTTCGGAATTGCGTGTTAGGGCCTACCTATAGCCTCCATTGTAGTTCCTTTTTGGGTTAACCAAAATCCCTATTATAGGGTCCTAACCATAAAACTGGCTAACCCAAAAAAAGGAACTACGATGGAGACTATACCTTAACCTACCAAAACCTACAAAAAAGTAGGGTCCCTATAAATTCCATATTAGGGTTTGTAATAAGAACCTACAAAAAAGTAGGGTTTGGTAGGTTAAGGTAGGTAGAGAGGGGAAATGAGGGGGAGTTTGGGGCTCGATGAGCAGACCTTCAGAGCGTAGGGTGTATAGGCCAGGACCCTGCAAGGTCCCTTTAATAGAGCCCTTACGGCCCTTAATAGTGAGTTTTTGGGGTGTATTCGAGGGTAGTTGGGGGGTCTAGGGGTTTAGGGTGTAGGGCTCGTCTTTCAGATGTCTCTCGTCGGAGCCGCAACTGCAACAGAACCTTGAAGAATCCTTGTAGAAAGCCTGGTTCAGAGCGCTGAAGGAGACACCTTTGAAGATAAACTTGATAGAGCCTCAAAGCACCTTCAAGGAAACATTCCAAAAAACTTTAAGGACACCCGGAACTCTTCAAGAATCCTGCTGGCTGCTGACTCCTCAGGGTCTTAGCAGTTTAGGTCTGCAGGGCTAGGAGGTTTAGGGTTTAGGGCTAGGAGGTTTGCCCGAGCCCTTCCCAGCAGCAAACTCGGAGGTTTCCAAAGCTGGGATGAAGGTAGGATTATAGTACCTATACAGTAGTAGGATCCTTATTATAAGGCCCCCATAATAAGGTACCCCTATAGTAGAAGCCAGAAAGTTGGAAGATTATTGTCCTCATGCCCTTAAGGTCAAGTATACGGGATCCTAGCACTAATCCTCCTAAAGCCATGTTCCAACTTTCTGGCTTCTACTGTATAAGGATCTCTTATATAAGGACTCTTGTTTTGGGATTAGCCCACCTACCTAGATCCCACCTTTTGAGGCCCCTGACAAAAAACAACAACTTGAGACCTCAAAGGCCCGTGGCTGGATCCAAGGATCCTTTTGGCGGAAGTTGGGGTTCGGGTTGATGGTTTAGGCATGGTTGGGGGGTTTTGGGTTTTGGGTAATATAGGGAAAAGACGGTATAGAGTCTTCTAAGCCGATTCGAAGCTTGACCCGTGGACCCTCGTCCCTTTACCAGCAACTTCCTCGTCCAAGGACCTTCTCTCGGTGATCCTGCTCTGGTGCATCATTCTTCAACCTCTCGAGCATGGCTTTACGCAGGAGGCGGCATGTGAAGACGTTGTGAGATTCAAACCTTCCCCGAGCGAACCCCCGCTTTGATTTTCTTGTTTTCATTTTCATGGGCTTTCAGGGTTTGTTGCTGCAGCTTTCATTCGTAGCTCGTGAGAGCACAACTAAGCTAAGTGCAGGGACTTGGGCTCAGGACCTTGGGCATTGAATCCTCAACGTCACCCCTTAATCCCAAACCCTCTATGCTTGTCGGGGCAATTACCGATTGGGGAGCTTTTACAAGAGCCGTATAAGAGACACTTAAAAACTCTGAATAATCAAAAACCGCAAACCCTAGGGCCTAACCGAAAATCACTAAATCCTGATACTCCTCAGTCAGTTAGTTCTCAGTACAGTATTCTCAAAAAAGGTCACCGACAACTTTGTCGAGCCTATGTAACCCTGCCATAATTATGAACTGTTAAGCTTAAGCTCGATAATGAGCAACGTAATAAGTACCACCATGGTGGCTCTAAGTATAAGATTACCTTGTGAATAACTTATAACTCTACCTATAGTCTCCATTGTAGTTCCTTGTTTTGGGCAACCAAAATCTCCATCATAGGGCCCTAACCATCAAACTGGTTAACCAAAAAAAGGAACTACAATGGAGACTATAGGTAGTTACTGTGCCCCATGATCCTCACAGCCCTAGAGATTTCCAGAGCCATTGCTGTAAGGAGAGGAGCCCTTTAGGATGCTAAGTCCCATGATCCTTTAAGTATAGTTTAGGGTTTATAGGGTTCGATCAAGGTTTAGGGTTTAGGGTTCGATCAGGGTTTAGGGTTTAGGGTTTAGGGTTCGATCAGGGTTTAGGGTTTAGGGTTTAGGGTTCGATCAGGGTTTAGGGTTTAGGGTTTAGGGTTCGATCAGGGTTTAGGGTATACGGTATACCCATACATCTGGCAGGCGGGCGCCGGTGGTGCTCTGTCCGTCGCGTGGAGATTGGGCTTCAAGAGGACCAGCGCTCCACCTGCTTTTTGGGTGTCGGCCGTAGGGTTCGACTTCAAATCTGGCGCAAGTGCTTTATAGGCTCCGATAGTATGCACTATACTGAAATTATGCAAGCATAGACCCCTGAACAGTGATAGTGCACCACGACGAGCATGACGACCACGATGACCATGACAACCAAGACGACCGCAGCCACCAGGACCACCTCGACCACGATGACCAAAACGATGAGACCACCAACATATGTGTTCCCATCTGCTGGCCGATGTACTGACGGGCCAAGATACTTTCCCCCATCTGGCGGAGACACGCCCACCATGCTCCCCCCCAAGTACTGGCGGCATTCATGACTACAGAAAACCCCAAACCCTAAACCCCAAAAAAAAAACAAAAGCAGTGTCCCGCAGGATATTGCTCGCCTTGTTCGTCGCATCCGGGGGAGTCGGCCAGGCAAGTTACAACCAGGCGGGCGGAAGGGTCCCGTAGGGTGTAATATAGGGGCCCTAAATAATTAGAATAGGGGTTCCTTTAAAGGGGTCTATAAGGGTTACTATAAGGGATCTATAAGGGTACTATAAAAAAGGGGCCTCAATTAGAATCGGGTTTTGGGGCCCATTATACTAAAAGTAGAATAAGGAACCCCCAACAAAGCATTGGTAATCATGTAGGCCCCTATATTAGGGTAGAGAGTACTTGAGCAACCTCCTTCCTAATCAGCCCTGGACTCTGCAATCCAGGAATGGCACATTACATAGAAGCCCAAATACTTAAAAATATTCCATGGGGTTCCTTATATACTTCCACTATAAACGAGCCCAGAAACCTATTCCGCTCGCCCAGACGTTCAGCCCGCTCCAGCCCACAACCCCCGTATTCTGATTGTTAAGGATTGGGGAAACTAGGGGCCTTATTAATTACCTATACTATTTTTGGGGCTTAACATAGAACCCTGCTATAGATCCCTTAAGTATCCTTTTAAGGAGCCCTTTAAAGGAATCCTATTCTTTTTATTAAGGCCCCTATATTATGGGGATCAGAACTCGGTGATTGGGCTCTCGACTTTATCCAGGGCCTCCTCCTCAGGCGGCAGTGTGAATCCCGAAGCTGTCCGCAAGCCCCAAACCCTAAAACCCTATCGCCCTACAGCCCCAAAACCAAGGGTTTGGGGCTTAGGGCCGGGTTTAGGGTCAAAGCCTTAAATTTAATTTAAACGCTACCGTCCCGAAAGCCTCAAAGCCCTCACGCCCAAAGCCTCGCAGAATCCTTGTAGCAGTATAACGATTCTCCGCAAAACCCTAAAGCCCTTGTATTGACTCGCACAGCGGCCACCCCTACTCCTTAAATCCTGACAGACCCCTTGCAGAACCTTTCCAGGTCCCTGAGTGGTTGAGTAGTACCCTTTTGCCCTTTTTATTCTGGGGCCTCCTCAAACCCGAATAGTAGAAAAAATGGCACCCTTATTTCAGGGGCTACACAGGAACCTAGCCTTGGAGGCCTCAAAAATCACCAAATGCATATTCAGGTCCTGACGCCCAAAGCAAAGGCCGATGGCCGGATGGTTGAAGAGAAGGCCGGGTAGACGTATGAATTGTGGTGTAGGGTGGGGTTTAGTGTTTCGGGACTTGGCGTGTATGCAACGGTTGGTTTGAATATGCTACTTCCTTTGAATGTGTATTTGCGTCAGTGAGTAAAGTTCTGGGAAGCGGTTTGATGTGATAGATGTCTTCTCGGGTTTCTTCAAGGGCTGCCGAAATTCAGTTAAGGCCTTTTTGGCGTTTTTATGACATGGGACTTACTCGTGGGTCTCGGTGACTGCAAGCAAAAACAGGGGCTTTTCTTGAGTACTGGTGGTGAGTGTAGATGTTGGTGGCAAACTGGGGATACTGTCAAGTCCTCTTTCAAACAAACTCGTCAGGGTTTGGTAAGGTTAGGAAGCCTCCATGGCAGACTCTATGCTTGTGTATCGAAGGATTCAGTACGTTTTGGTGGGTTTTGAGTTTAGGAGGTATCCTTGTGGGAGTTCCATAAAGCCAGGATTCTGTCGGATGTGGAGACTAGGGTTCAGGTAAGGGTTTATGGCACCTGCTGCGAAGCTTTGGGCATGATGAGAGCGTTTGCGGCACAGCATGCTTCAAGACCCGGAGTTATAAAGTTGGCAACTACTGTACGAGGTTCTAGGGGTTAGAGCTGCTGTTCAACTTTCCAACGGTCTTTTTACGCGTCTGTTCGGGGAGACAGCCCGGGATAGTAGGATCCTCTTGGTGTCTGTTCGAAGCCCTCCAGGGCCCCCCACCCCGCAGGCTTGACCAAGAGCACCTGGTAGCCTGAAAGAGCTGTTGCAGCAACTTGAGGGGTTTACAAGAGAGTCCTTATGTACTAATTACTATTATGAGAATATGTCCCAAAACCACAGTAAGGATGGTCTGTTGGGAGCTAATTCCAGCATGGTAGTATACATAGATGCTTGCGTCCCTTATCAAATTCCGGAACCGCCCGAGATCTTGGAGTACGACTTCCAAGCTGACTCCTGGCGGCCGAACAGACGGCAAAGCCACGCCGGCGACAGCAACCTGGTTCTCTACCCAATGGGTCCTACGTACGGTTGTGCGGGATACTTCCCTGAAGCATGAAAATTAATTCATGATATGGAAACCCTACACTCTACTATAATATAGTACCCAGTTCCTTAATAGCCAGGGCTTCGTTTCCAAGTGGCTTAGGATTCAGGGTTTAGGAATTAGGTCTCGTAAGTTCTCCCACAGTATCTCCAAGAGTCAACCTTGGGTTCCTTTGTCATAAGTCTTCTGTGAGGGTTACATTATGTTACATTATCAGGGCTACTAGTAGGCTGAGTGTGAGGGCTCATGCGGTTGCGAGTTTAGCGTTTAGGGTTTGGGGACCTTCGCGGGGTTTCTGCTTCGGCCTGTCGTCACGGTCCCTGTATTCGATTCTTTTGGAAACTTTGTTCTTAACGGCAAAGCCGAAAGCATAACCCTGAATATTTCCTTGGGTAATGGCAACGAAAGGAACGGAACTCTTAAAGTACCCTGAAAGGAACCCTGCAAGGAATTCTTACAATATAGGGGCTTAAATAAATACCAAAACTAAGTTGGGGGTTCCTTGTTCTTACTATAGTGTAAAATACCCCTAAACCCAATTCTAATCATTAAGGTCCCTATCATTAGACTTCCCAACTACCCTCTAATATACCTGAAATACCCACTATTAAGGACCAGAAGGGCTCCATTAAAAGGGGCCATTGGGGGGTCCTGGTGAAGCCAAAACCCTAAACCCCTAAACCCTATAGAACCCGTATAGATCCCTTATAGGACCTTTATGGGTCCCCTTAAGGAACCTTAAACCCAGGATCGCACACAAAACTTTTGAGGTCCCCAAAGTAAGTGACCCTTAGAGGAAGCCTTGCAAGGCAAACGGCGCAGCGTCTTCGAAAATCTTCCTCAGGAGCCGAAGTGAAGTCTATGGCCTACGGTTTAGGGTGTAGGCTTTAGGGTTTAGGTTTCAGGGTTGAGGCTTTAGGGCTTAGGCTCTCGGGGCTTCCTTTTGGGGGTAGAGCAGAGGTCACATCAGCTATGGAGGTTGTGGGTTTTCATGAGTAATTTTGCCTGAATTATAGGGCGACTAAGGTTGATGGTTTAGTGGTTAAAGGTTTAGGGTTTGGGAATTTTGAATTCGTGCTTTCTCCGCAGGTCTCCTGTAGGTCAGAGCCCATAGCTTCATGGAGCCACTGCAGTGAGCCAGGATGCGCTTTAACAGGCATTACGTCCCAAGCACCCAAGGGCCCAAGGCTAGAGATCAGGGGTTTCGTCTTTGACTTCATTCCCTTCACCTATGTAGAACAAACCTCAGGCCTAACACTACTGGCGCTGTGCGGCTTGTGTCACTTATTTCCCTCTCTAAACGGGCTGATCGAGGTTGCTCCATGCACGCTTCACGAAGTATCTTTGCGCCTTGCTTCATGGCCACAGCCCAGAGAGTGTACTTTAGGGGGTTACGGTTTGGGACGTTGGGTTTTCGGGAGTCAGTTAAAGTTAAGGTTTGAAGGGTTGTGTCAGTTGGATCCTTGCAACCTTTGGAAGCCGGTGACTCAGCAAAACGCAAAGTCATGAGCTCCAAACGCCCGTGCCTTTGCTGCTGCTGCTGCTGCTACCAAAACTACTGTTGCTGCTTCTACTACTACTACTACTCCTACTGCTACTGCTACTACTACTACTACTACCACTACTACTACTACGACTACTACTACTACTACTACTACTACTCCTGCTGCTGCTACTGCTGCTGCTGCTACTGCCACTGCGCCGCCGCCGCCACCGGCATTACCACCACTACCACCACGACCACTTCACTGATAGTTTTCGTACCGTTGACCTGAACCCCGAAGTCGTGAAGCCCTGACATTCCAGTCCCAACTTACCTGCACCTCGGTGACTCCAACGACAAGTCTGGCAGAATCCTACACTGACACAGGTTTTCTAGAGTTAGAGCTGCATAATCCAAGCTGGGTTTTGGGGCGGTTTTCAGGGCCAGGCTGCAGTATGGACGAGTGGGCACCTCAGTACTGATCTCTACATAACTCTGCCACTTCCAAGCCCAGAACAAAGTGGAACGACTGAGCAGGAAGATGCTTTCGGTTTCGATCCCAAGTCTGGAGGCAAATTCAGGCCATGGAAAGCATGGCTTCGCATAGAATGCTGTTATATAGGGGCCTATATAATTACTGTGTTATTTATTTTTATTTTTTTGGGGGGGTGTTCCTTATTATAGTTATAATAAAATATACCCCTCAAACCCTATTCTAAGTATTAGTTACAGGGTTTCGGGTGTAGGCCCCTAAACGCTCAACCCGGAAACCCGCAAACTCCGCTTTGAGGTAGAGCGCATGTTTTTATACATGGGTGGTTGTCAAAATTAGGGTCCCTTTTTGGGTACCCTAAATAATAGGTGCCGTATTATATGCGGATTGGGGTTAAGGGTTTAGTCCGTGGTCTCAAACCTGGACCCCAAAAGTATATAGAATAATGGCAGTGTTATAGGTTTTGGGCCATGGTTTTACCTACTTTTGGGGGTCTAGTAAGGGCTATAAGGGGATACGCGTTACCAGTACGAAGTATTCAGACTCCAACATACTCTGCTCAAAGGTCCGAAACCTGTAACGATGTCCTCGGAATAACCTACCTTTTTAAAGACTCATGCAAGGAAATCATGAAAAGGAACCTTAAAAAGGTAGGTTATTCAGGGCTAAGGTCAAGCTTGGGATGGGAACCTTGACCCTCACTCCTAAACCTAATACAGGGGTCTTAACAATTACCGGTGCTTTTTTAGGGGGTTCCTTAATTATAATTATAATATAATCGGTCCCAAACCCTATTCTAATTTCTAAGGCCCCTATATGACCACCCGAAACCTAATACAGGGGTCTTAAATAATTATCTATACTATTTGCGGTGTTCGTTATGAGAACAGTAAAATAATGGGTCCCAAAACCCTATTCTAAATTTCTAAGGCCCCCTACATTCCACTCCGACATCCGAAACTGAGGCTAAAGAATGGCTGCTCAAACTCTCAAAGCCCAAAGCTGTCCTGCTTTGTCTTGTTTTACGGTTTAGGGTTGGTTTGGGGTTAGGGTTTAGGGTTTAGGGTTGGTTTAAGGTTAAGGCTTAAGGGTTTAAGGTTAAGGCTTAAGGGTTTAGGGGTTAGGGTTGGTTTAAGGCTTAGGCTTAAGGGTTTGGGGTTCAGGGTTGGTTTTTGGTTTAGGCTTCAGGGTTTAGGGTTCAGGGTTGGTTTAAGGTTTAGGATTCAAGGTTTTGTTGTCTCCAGTGGCTCACTACACTAGATACACTTCAGCCAGCGTCCCAATTTGGAAACCCTGTAATCCCGAATCGGAGAGGCTGCTGCTGGTGATGAGCGCTGCCCTGAGTTCGATGAGACTTAGCCGCCACTTCAAGGGTTTGCGGTTTAGGGGTTAGGGTTTCGGGTTTAGGGGTTTAGGGTTTAGGGGTAGAGGGCTTTCAGGGGTTGGTTTGGGTGATTTATCTTGCAACTTCCGAGCCCAATCGTTCAGAACCCAAACATCCGCAACAAGCAGAAGCCCTGAACCCCTGAACCCTCAGGTAGAAACGGGGTTGTCCTCTTCTTAGGTCCGCACATAAAGGGTAGACAGCTCGGTTCAGCCACCTTGATTAAGGAGTTCTGATTCATGCGCTCCTGGTACAAGGTCTATCTTCCAAACACTGCCGGCCCTCACTTATGCAAACCCGAAACCCCATTCCTTTAGGGTTCAGTGTTTAGGCTCCCAGCCTTGCAAGCTGCATGAGTACAGAAACTCCGAAAAAGTCGCGAGGATCTCCTTCTTTGTTGACCGCGGTGCCGGAGTCCTCCAGGCACAGGGTATTGCAGCTAAGGCTCAAACCTGCTGTATCGTTGGCACTATCCCACGACCCCAGACGCTAAACCCTACATCCTGAAAATCAGGTGAGATATTCCACGAAGTCGTAACAATCGCCAATGCTCTAAGCGCCGAACCCCGAGAACCAATGCCTTCTTGTCTTGCTTGCCAGCTACGGGTTGATGTAGGCTGCGAGTTTTGCGTTTTCCGCCCGAATTTCAGGGCTTCAACAGGTAGAATTATAAGGTTTGGGAGGTACGCATTATCATGCCACCACTACGCCGGGACTAAGGGAATATGGTTCAGGATGATAAGGGCATGTAACTTCTTATCAGAGCAACGAGTTCGTGTTGAAAGGCTTGGGGTCTCGGGTCCAGAATACGATTTTGGGGATTCCGGGTTAGGAGCGTCAGTCCAGCCTTGACTTGCGTCGGGGCTAGAGCTCATCACCGCTGAGGGCCCCAGAATCTAAGACCACGCGCCCTTGATCCACAAACCTGAAAAGCAAGAGCTCACGAGATGCCATCAACGTAATGGCATCCGAGCCCCGAAACCTCAAACCCTGGTTCCAAACCCATCACCCGAAACCTTAAACCCCATATCCGGATTCCTAGATGCTGACGAATGATGTCCTCGACTTCTTTCTCCACGTCTTCGGGGGACTGCGAGAGTCGCCATTTAGTCGCACTGAACTGGGTTCATGCAGGAAGTCGAGTTTGGGGACTGTCTGCCTAACGATGGATTGCTGTTGCAACACTCTTGTGCTCCACCTCCTTGAATTCCGCCTTCCCTTTCGGTTACTAAAGGGCCTTAATAACTACCTTTACAGTTTTGGGGGCTCCTTATTATAAATTTAGTATATTATAATATACCCCAAAACTTAAAAGCCTATTCTAATTGTTAAGGCCCCTATATTACTTGGGTCGCATTGAGCTCCGTGTTGAGCTGCGCTTCCCCGTGGTGCCTGATCTGGGTTTTGCAGCGCTTGGCCATTGGCCTCCCTCTTCTCACCTCTTCCTCGGGACTCCATAAAGGGTTTCTTAAAGGGATCTTTCAGGGTTTCTATAGGTTTCTACAAGGGTACTATAAGGATAGTTCTCTCAATTAGGGTCCCCTCTTATCGGGGTTTAGGCTTCAGGGTTTAGGTTCAGGGCTGTCAGTCTCCGTTCTTGCACGGGCGCCTTTCGAGCTTGTAGCCACTGTTCCCTTGCACAGGACCCTTTGTTCATAGGTTTGGGCTGTTGTGGTTACGTCTTCCAGGGTTAGCGAAAAGCTTGAAGAACTGCGTAGTACTAGTACAGTGCCTACCTATCTGCTTACCTATCTACCTGTATATCTAACTACCGGCTCGTATGTATCTACCTACGTACCTACCTGCCTGCCTATTTTTCCTATCTGCCCTCTCGCCATGAAGACACTATAAATCAGCATAATACACCGCAAAACCGTAGTCTAGTCTAGTCATTAAGGCCACTCTACAACAATTGTTTGGGCCGCCAGGGTTCAGTGTTCCCATGCAGTCCCAAGACGACCACCTGGTCACCTGGGGTCCCGGTTTCGAAAGAATATCATATAAACACCGTCGGCCCTTGTAGAAACCCTCTAAAACCCATTAAAACCAGAAAATGGGACTATATTATGTTAGGTATTTCCCTGTGAAACCCTATGCTGCGGGGCAGTCAGGCACCCGGACTCTCCTCATCTGTCGGTCAAAGGAGCCGTGCAAGGCCCGAAACCTAATCCCCAAACGTCAAGACCTGCAGAGCTCAGGGTTTGCGATTCAGAGTTCAGAGTCTACCTTAACACCTATATACGGACATCAAGTTAGGTTTCTTAGGGTCCAGGTAGGGTTTACCATTGAGGGTGAAGGGTTTAAGTTAGGCCCTGAACCTCACAGAGCCTCGGAGCATAGCTCAGGTCCTTTCTGGGCTTCTTCATCCTCTTACTCTGCGCCTGGGCTGTCATGGCTAGACTTGATTCGGCAAGAGAACTATTGATGAGGGTTTCAGTAGACAGAGTGAGAGAGAGAGAGAGAGCGAGAGAGAGACAGAGTCAGAGATAGATAGATCGATAGAGAGAATCACGACGGAAGGAAGGAAGGAAGGAATGAAGCTATGCAACCATTAAAGAAACCGTTTGCAGAATCTCTTAAGACCTTACGATCAAGGGGAAGAGAAACTGCTGTCCTTGTAGAACCCTAAACCCCGAACCCTTAAACCCCAAGCCCCGAACCCTAAACCCTAAACCTCGAGACCCTAAACCCTAAACCCTAAACCCCGAGACCCTAAACCCTAAACCCCGAGACCCTAAACCCTAAACCCCGTGACCCTAAACCCTAAACCCCGAGACCCTAAACCCTAAACCCCGAGACCCTAAACCCTGAACCCCGAGACACTAAACCCTAAACCCTAAACCCCGAGACCCTAAACCCCGAGACCCTAAATCCTAAACCCCGAGACCCTAAACCCCAGACCCGCAAACCTCAACCACTCCTCAAACCACAAAGGCTGAAATCGTTAACCTCAACCCCAAAACTCCCAATCCTGAAACCGGCAATGCAGTTCTCTTTATAGAACCCAGAACTCCACATCCGAAACCCTAAATCCTACGTCCGAAACAGCAAACTCTAGACCCTGAAACTCTGGAGCCCTAAACCCTAGAAATAGAAAAGGTCACGCCTGCCACCTCCTAAATGACCCAATACAACCTACCCAAAACCCTAAACCCTCAACCCTCAAATTAAGAAGGGTGTAGGGTTTGTGGTATATTCTAGAAAGAAGCGTGTCTAGCCTGGGTATAGCTAGCTGTTCTCTTCCAGCGGAACGCCTACCTCCTCTTAACCCAGGAACCTGGATTCCGTAGAGAACCCTTATAGATCGCTTTAAAGGTTTCTAAGCCCTTCTTTAAAGAAAAGGTCACGCCTACCTCCTCTAAACCGTTCCTTTCAACCCTTATAGATCCCTTTAAAGGAACCCTAAACCCTTCTTTAAAGAAAAGGTAACGCCGACCTCCTCTAAACCCAGGAACTGGATTCGCAAAAAAACCCTTCTAGATCCCCTGAAAGGAACCCCAAACCCTGCTTTAAAGAAAACGTAATGCCTGCCTCCTCTACACGCAGGAACCCTGAGCCCTTCTGGATCCCTTTAAAGGAATCCATATAGATCCCTTTAAAGGAACCCTAAACCCTAAACCCTCATGGATCCCTTTCAAGGAACCCTCCTGGATCCCTTATAGAACCCTTATAGATCCCTTTAAAGGAACCCTAATCCCTAAACCCTTCCAAAAAAACGAGGTAATGCCTGCCTCCTCTGGAGTGCCTATGCACTCGTCCGGCTCTCACCAGAAGCGGCAGGAAGTGGGCTTCCCGAGGCCTGAGGACGCAGCACTGTCGGGTTCCTTAACAGGGACCTATAAGGGTTCCTTTAAACGGATCAAAAAGGGTTTAGGAGGTTTGGGGTTTAGGGCCAGGTTTTTTTTTCAATCGGTCATGGAGTTTAGGTTTCAGGGTGTAGGATTAGAATGGGTCTCTTTCAAGGATTCGGGTTACTAAAGGGTTTAGGGTTTTAGGATATGTTTTTTCGGTGTGTTTATGTATACTGTAGGGTTTGGTTATTCAACTGGGTGTGCATAGTGATTTATCGTCTTTTTTGTAGGGTCCGGTGTAGGTCCCTCATAAAGTTTAAACGGGCTCCTTTAAGTTTAAGGTTTCCGTTCCCGGTTTTATTATAAGGTGTTTCTATCTTAGACTACATAGGACCTATTTGGGTTTAGGATGGTTTAGGGTTTAACCCGAGCCTACAGGGCTTTGAGGTTGTTCTTAGGATGTGGGGGGCGGATCGGGGTTAAGGATTTAGTCCGTGGTCTCAAACCTGGACCCCAAAAGTATGTAGAATAATGGCCGTTTTATAGGTTTTGGACCATGATTTTACCTACTTTTGTGGGGGTTTAGGAATGCAGTTGGTGCTGTTCCGAGGTTCCTGGTTCAGTTTTGTTGGCTTCATCCTGCGGACGCAAGTGTTAGTTGAGGTTTACGGGCCGCACGAAACGCGCACGTTTTGACAGTTGAACTCAATCTTCATCCCTAAACCGTAGCCCTAAAACTCGAAAGCCTAAAGCCTAAACCGTAAACCCTAAAGCTCGAAAACCTAAATCCTAAACCCTCTGGCTTTTATTTTGGGGCGTTCCAGACAAGGTTCGGATTTGGAGTCGCAGGGTGCAGGCCCGAATCCATGAGGGAGGAAGGTGTCAACCCCGTGTTATGCATGTACAGCCGTGTACCTGGGTGGTTGTCAAAATAAGGGTCCCTTTTTGGGTACCCTAAATAATCGGTGCATATAGGTGCCATACATAATTTTGACAACCACCCACATATGACAGAACTAGCTCAAACGAAAATGGACAAATACACAAACAAATGCATCGCTACATATGAGCATAGGTGTTTGTGTGATCTTAAGCAGGTAAGTATGAATGTAAATGAGCAAAGGAGTAACTAAATATGCCAACGGCAATGATTATCCTAGTTGATGATTATCCTAGACCCAAAACCCTAAAACCATAACCGCCCCCCCCTCCCCCTCCCTGGTCCCTGTCCTTTACCCTTCCAGGTGAAGTGCATCCTCAGAAGCTGGGCCGCAGGGATCGCCAGTCCTGTTCTAGGCCTTACAAAGGCACTGGTTTAGGGCATTTAATGTTTATCAGGGTCGCTTAAACTTTAAACTCTAAGCCCTTACAGCCGAAAGCTCCAAACAAACCATACTTCAAAAACCGTGACACCTTAGCCCAAACTATCCCAAACTCATTCAACCCCTTGAATCTAGCCCTTTGGGTTAACTGAGGTGGGATCTCGCTTGAGAACTTTCTGAAGCCACGAGTGCTAGCCGCAAAGTCGATCGGCTTCTTGGCGCAGAGTGGTTTGTTTCAGGCGTGGATCATTCCGGATTCACAGTTTACAGTTGTGGCCAGTGAAAATGTAGAGCGTAAGCGAAGTATAGAGCTGTTGACGTACAACCAGTGCATGCAGTACCCTTGAACCTCGCTGTCATCTGTATCATCCAAAGCTTCCTATTGGTCTGTCAGGTCTGATGCTGGTGCTGGGCGAGTCCCTCCCTGTCGGTAAGGACTGGAGTCAGATGTTATCCGATCCCTAAGCCCTAAGTTTATGGCCTTCGGGCTGCAAGTGCCCCGGGTCTTATCATACTTGTTGCTGGGAGCTAGCAGCTTCAGCACCAATGGGTTTAGGGTTTAGGCTCTCCGCACCATGCATCCATAACCGTAGTATACGTATCTTGACTGATTGGAGCTGTTATCAACCGTAGTGGGTTGCTAGCATGATTGTGGGGTTGCTGCTCATGTCTCCTATAGACCCTAGCTGGACCCTCGAATCTTCGGATTCCTTGTCATGGGCGTTTCCGAGAATTGGGGGTAAATTTACCGTATTTGGGGGTGCTTATGCCTTATAGTAAGGATCCTACTATTTAGGGCACTATATTAGGGTCCCATATTTTTGGAAACCCCCTTATAGTTTCCGCGCGGGTTGAGGTAAACCCCGAACTCAACCCTTGAAACCCTCACCCCTCTCTTGGCCGCTCGATGTGGTATCCTGCCGTCTACCCTAGTGTTTTTCCGGTTGTGTGTAGAGCTTCGGGTTTATGGTGTTTTGGGATTTACGAGGGTTGGGTTTCGGGTCTTGCATTCCAGAGCGGCCCTTGCGATCTTGCCAGGCTCCTCAGATCGTGTCCCAGGTGTTAGGGTCCTTTTTCGAAGGACAACCTTGTAAAGCCCGTGGAGACGCTTTCAAGTCCTTCCAAACAGCTGTGGATTCGGCAGGAAGGGCCCTTTGTACATATCGCCTCCTGCGTCAGTGCTGCACTGTTGCCACTCGGCGGAAGGGTGGGTATAGGGCTTATCTTTTCGGGCTTAGGGCTTAAGGGCAGCGGCATCCTCGGCCATTGGATCATCTTGCTCACGGTGCCTTGCTTCTGCCCGTATTAAACCTGAAACCTTCAAACTCAAACTCTGGACCTTAGTATAAACTTATAAGCCCGTAAAGGAACCCCTAAAGATCCCTTAAAGGAACCCCTATCGATCCCTTAAAGGAACCCGTATGCTCTAAACCTTGAGCTCTGAACATAAGCTCCCTGAGGAACTGGCCGATGTTTGCACGGGTCAGTCTGGATCGACAGGAGGCCGAAAGCCTTGAAGTTCCTAAGGTTTAGGGGGAGTTTCCGAAAATGGTGGGGTACCTTATTTTGGGGGGTCCTTATAACAAGGATCCTACTATTTAGGGTAATATATGAGGGTCCCCTAATTTCGGACACTCCCAGGGTTTCGGGCAATTTAGGGTTCAGGGCTTAGGGTAGTTAAGGGTTTAGGGGTTTTTTGTTTCTGGACCTAACCCAAAGGCTCCAAGTACCATTATAGTAGGTACTTAGTAGATTTTTGGGTCCCAAAAGTATACACTATGACTATACCATTACTTGGACTCTTTGGAGTTTAGGGTTGAGGGTCTGCAGCTTTCGGACTGTCGGATTCCTCAGTATGATTTACATACGTCCTGACTGAAACATGTGTGTTTCTTCGCGTTCCGGGAGGGTTGAACTGAGAGTTGTGCATGGCTTCTGGTCTGGTTTAGTTTTTCTTGCGTCGACGTCTCCCACAGTCCCTCGCTATTGGCTTTGCGAAGTCTCGAAAGGCAGAACTCAACCATCAGTCTTCGATTACGACCCGAAGTCAACCATCATGTTGGTATATCATGGTTGTACTATAATAAAGCAGGACATTCGCACTTGGAGATCAACTGTAATAATACTACGAACAGCGTGCGGCACATGGCTTGATGAAGGATTTCGTGACGTTGACCAGTCGCCGCAAACCCTAAACCCTAAAGCCCGTATACCCTAAACCCGAAACCCTATGTAGGGCTGAAAACTCCCAAACCCTAAACCCTTTTACCCTATAACTGCTCAACCCCGAAGCCATCCTAAACCCCTAAACCCTAAAAATTCTAAACCCTTTAAACCCCAAACCCCCCAAACCCTTAAACCCTGAACCATTGCTGTTCTTATCGGGGAATGGCTGCGGCGAGCAGGAGCTGGAGAAGATCGCCGAGATGTGTGACAGGACTGTCCTGTTTTAGGCAAGGTGCAACGTGGATTTCACTCGGAGCTCAAGGCAAAGATGGTCGAAGAATCAGAAGCCAAGATCTGCAGCCTGGAAACGGCGATGAAGAAGAGGAAGCTGAAGCCTCCCCCGGCCCTGGACAGCCCGCAGTACTGGCGTTCCGTAACGACGAGGAAAAACCCAGCGGCAAGGGCGACGCCAACCCCAGGAAGAAGGACAAGAGCGAGGCTGCAGTGGCGAAAAAGGTCGAGCGGGATGCTCTATGGCCGAGACGGACTTCAAAGTGTTGGTGGCGGCCGTGGGAAAGTTGCGCTGTTTGGGCTTGAGATTTATATGTTTCTTATGTTATTTCTAAGCTTTGAACGCCTGCGGTGCCATGAAGCTAAAGCTCCTCACCCCAAACCCGGAAGTTCATGCCACGTTCATATCCTCAACCCTGAACCCTAAACCCAACCCTAAGCCCTAAAGCCCCAAACCTGCAGATGCCATGAAATGCCACCAACGCCCTAAAATCGCCCAAAATCCCCTAAAACCCCAAACCAATGTCACACAGCTAAGATTAGAGAGCTACAGGTCTCACCCCAGACGACCTCATAAGCCTAAGGATGTTGTGCAAGGTAGTATAAGTCGTATGAGTTGCAATTTGACTTTTGCTAAAGAGTTTAGGGATTCGGGCCCGTCTGAAAAGTACAGTTCTGATCTTCAAGGTTCAAGCATAATAATCCGTACGGAATACTGACATCTGCACACCCCGAACCCCGGTTTAAACATTATTTGATGGCCTTGGGCTGTGGGGCCTCGGACAGGGATAGTTTCGCGTCAGAGTCTGCGCGTTGGAAGTTGGAAGTCTTACCGGGATGGATAACCAGAAGGAACCTCACACTGCACAAAGCAGATGAACAGAGAATCACATAATTAGACCATGCAAGATGTTTGAGTAAGCAAAATAAAGCAGTCACTCGCGCTCTCTGTCTCTCTCTGTCTCTCTCTCTCTCTCCCCCTCGCAAGATACAAGCAGCCATACATTCAGAACATTTGTAATAAGGCATAAGATGCGCGTCGCATCACCCTACTCGCCCTAATCCAAAGGATCCGATAGTAGACATATAGTAGCAATGCAGGTACCCTATACTATACTGTGTATACTACCCCTAAACCCTAAACCCTAAACCCTATTCTAGTTTTCTGGATCCTCCACACCAAAACCCTCCTTTGCAAGGCTTTCGAGGTGGGGGCCTATGCTGTAGCCAATTTTACAATGACGTCGTAAAAAGGGTTTAGGGTTTAGTGTAACATGGATCAGGGATGATTCGTGTGAATATTATCGACTTGAAGACCAGACCTTCCTTGCGCGATCCAGCGACTTCGTCGCAGGTGCTCTTGGCTGCTGTGGCCGTCGGCGTCGGCGCAACGCACCCCGCCAAAGATGACATGCCTCGGGCCTGGTATGTAGAGTTTCCCGAAAGGTCCTACATACTTACAGTGCTAGGGTGATTGAAATCAGGAAGTTGACAGTTGCATGATTTGTAAGTATCCCCGATGCAGCTACATAGGTCCTTTGAGCTTCGGAGAAGATTGGTTTGGGACCCAGTTGAGGGCTCAGGGGCTTTAGGGATCGTTAGGGTTTAGGCCTTAGGATCTTTACAAATCATGGTGCAGGTCTCGTTTTTGGGGGGTCTCGGGGGCTGGGCGGCCTATTCTGGACAGGCGAGTTTCTGTTTGGGTTTGGGTGGGCTGAAGTGCTTTCAAGATGCGGGAATAGGGCCAGATCCCCTTCGGAGGCCGCGAAGCCATCGTGTTTCCTTGTCGGTTCTTGGGTCCTTGAATTAGTTCCCCCTTGAGGCTCCGAGAGCCTACGTCACTTATGTGCTGGCCGGTTCAGCAATATAAAGAGCTCTCCATGAAGATCCGCAGGGGAGCGGTGTGAAGCATACCCCGAAACCGTGCTGCGATTGCAAATGTCCCGGATGCTATGATAACCAAAGAAGGTGACCAAACTAATCAGCAATTACCAGTCTTTGTTTAGTTTAAAGGTCCTATGTTAGTATACTTATAGTATTCATACAGACTTCACAAGCTGTCCGAGGTTTTCTGCCCCGGTGGGTGGCGTGCTGTCGCCCGGCAATGCTCATACTTCGGCTCGTTTTGCCCAAAACCGGGGGATATAATATATATATATATATAATATAATATACTATACTATACTATACTATAATATAATATAATATAATATAATATAATATAATATAATATAATATAATATATAACAATAATAATATAATATAATAACAATAATAAGAATCATAATATATATATATATATATATATATACACATACACACGCATACATGTATATCAATGGGGCTGAAGCCTAAGCCCGGAAGATGAGGCCACCTTAATGTCGCACATGCTTGGGCCCTGGAGACAACATGCACTGCTGCTCATAGTTCCCTAGGCCTAAACCAAAAAAGCCCTAACAGCCCTAAAAACCCTATAAAAACCTTGAACCCTAAAAGCCCTAAACCTAGACCCTAAACCCTAAACCCCTTACCCTAGGAATCTAAGGACTCATATATTAAGGCTTTTGGGCCCAAAGACCATACTATATAAGGCTTTTGGGCTATTTTGATGCCCAGGGGTTGGCCAGCTGACAGCTTGTTCGGATAGATGGTCACCGATGGTTCTGTGATAGAGTATAGTATGACATAATGTAGTATGATATCGGTATAACATACCATGATATAACGTAACGATACATGCACACGCACATATATATATATATATACATACATTCATACATACATGCATACATACATGCAGGCAGGCAGACAGACAGACAGACAGACTAATTATAAATTAAATGACAACAGAGCCAACCTAATTGCCATGACGAGGCGGGGCACTCATGAGTACTTCTTAGTTACGAACTTTGCACCCCACAGCTCAAAGGGTGTTGCCCGAAGCGCCCAAAGGGCCCAACAATCAGGTGATTGGCTTTAGGATGATAGGCAACAAGGTTGCTGTTGTGGAGATTGTATAGTAGGGATATATCTACAAGACCCCAAGAATGACAAGAGTGCCACACACACACACACGCCATCCCAACACAATATATGCCTTGCATCGTTCCTATATGAGGCTAGTGCAATACATGCCCATGGAACCCTGGTAAGGCCCGTATAAAACTGGAAAGCCCCTTCAGAAGTCTTGGAAGACAATTTAAAGCCCTCGTAGAGACCTTCACAAACCCATATAGAAACCTTTATAGCGTTATATCCTGATAATATGGAAATCTTTGGTAAGACCCTTGTGGCAACCCGTATACAGTAGAAGCCAGAAAGTTGGAACATCATTATCCTCATGCCCTTAAGGTAGAGTAGAGCGAATCCCAGCACTAATCATTCTAAATCCATGCTCCAACTTTCTGGGGTTCACTATAGAAGCCTTATCTACAGCGAATCCAAGAAAGTTGGAACATGGATTTAGGAGGATTCGTGCGAGGATCCCTTATACTTTACCTTAAGGGCATGAGGAGAATGATGTTCCAACTTTCTGGCTTCTACTGTAATTGTCATTGCGCATCAGGTTCGCCCTGGAGTTGATGATGCCACGGCTCTACGATACCTCCTCCTACTCTGCCTGCTTTTTCGCTTCCACCTTCGGTACCTTTGCATCTCGGTGTAATTTGGGGTACTTCAGGGCACTCTTTAGGGTTGAGGGTTTAGGGATTCCGTAGTGGTATTGTTCCTGTTGAATCCTAATATGCTATGGTATGAAAACTCAGGATCCCCGGTCTAATGATCTAGGCAGCTGTATGAAGCTCTTACGTTGTGATGAACCCGAGGCAAGGCAGAAACTTGAGCCTGGTTTTGTTCAAAGCTCTGCCGATATTGGCTAGCACAATTCATACTCTTAGCTCTTAAGTCTAGAGTCCTACTGTCTAGTACGTATAGAACCCTGAAGCCTCATGTCCTTTGGCTTAAGGTTAAAATGTTTAGGGGTTTTGGCCCTAAACTAGACTCGAAGCCGTAAGCCCTGCATCTTGACTGCTCGCTGGGGTGGCTAGTGTGAGTCTATGCAGAGTCGAGGTCGGAAGCGCTCAACCCTAAACCCAAATTGCAGACCTTGTGCAATATGGGATATGCCCCAACCTGGACCCCAAAAGTATGTAGAATAATGGCCGTTTGATAGGTTTTGGGCCATTATTTTATCTACTTTTGGGTTTTTAGGAAAAGCCAATCATGACCCCAGGCCCCGGTATTGAAGGCTTACCTGGGGTAGGCCGGGTGGGGGATCTGGGGTTATTCAGGGCGTGTGATTTCAAGCGTCTACGGCTTTGTTTCAAATTCCCTGTAGCACTCTTGCGCCCACCAAGCCCTTCATGTCTTCCTGTGTTCCCCTAAGAAGCCCTATACGCCACTGAAGCCCTGCCTAAACTCCCAACCCCGGAAGCCCTGAAGCCCTAATTCCCATCAGGTCTGCACATCCTTAAGCCCTTGTATCACCCGCCTCTGGATGCGAACCTCTTTCGTCCTGCACATAAGTCATATTTCTGGATTGTAGATTCTTTGTAGAACCCTTGCGCCCGCTGGGATCTTCATGTGTTGCCTACACCCTAAGCCCTATTACACCCCTTAAAGCCTTGACTCCCTAAGCCGTAAAAGCAGGCTAAGCTCCTAATTCCCTTTAGGTCGTCCTCTATGGGATCGTATGTAATGGAAGCTTTAGGGTTTAGGATGGACTTCGCCCGCTCAGGTCTTCATGTGTTTGAACATGATTACCTCGGGTAGCGGCCAGCTGAAGCCTCTCTTCAACTCGGACAGACCTGGGGCCTCCGAGGGTTCCTCTATAGTGGCTACTATACTTGAAAGGGTTCCTGTGAAAGGTACTGTAGGGTTGTATGATAGGGTCCCATTTAACAGATACTACAGAGTTCTATAATTTGGTTCCTTTGAAGCGTTCATCTATGGGTTACTTCATGAGTTTATCATAGAGGCCATACTTCTTGGACTATGGGGTCCTGCAAGGTCTGTTGTCTTGAATTCCTTGTAGGTTACTATAGGGGCCCAAACAATTCCCTATACTACTGTGGGGGTTCTTTATTATGATATTGGTAGAGTATGCCCCAAAGCCCTATTCTAATTATTAAGGCCCTTATGGTGCTGCTGTATAGGTTTTTGGTTTAGGGGCTTCAGGTTCAGTCAAGGTTTTCAGTGGGGCCTTCTCAGTGTTCTTTGGGCATTTCGGTAAGGGCTCCTTTAGGGACAGACTTTCCGAGTTCTTGGAGATAACTTTGGATATCGGTTTTCGTGTTTCCATGATGGGCTGTTGTTGTTGTTGTTTAATGTAATGAGATTCAGATGTGCGTAGGGCGCGACCAGGACATCACTGCAGAGAACTCGCCGACGCTGGCAGCGGAGACGCAAGGCTGTTGGTATCGATTGGGGCTTCAACGAATAGAACGGTCTGAATCAGGGCAACACTGCCTCAGGGTCGTTGCATAGGATTGTATTCCAAAGACCTCCAAAACTCAAGTCCAAGCAATCTGGCTTCGACGGCAGCTGCATGCTATTGCGAATCACTAGGACACCAACGAACATATGAGAAGGAGATTGGCGTTGGTCGCACTAGTCGAGCCTGGGCACATGGGTTCAACGGTTCCATAGGTGTTAAGCCCAGCTATTCTGACTGCACAGTGCGAGGAAGCGGTTTAATGTGCAGTCATGTAGGGCTCTGACTACTGAATATCAAAACTCAGCATAGTCCCTAAATCCCGAAGATCGTTTGAATATCAACGCCAATAAATTCTAAATCCAGGGCTATATAAGCTCACCGTTCCACACTCTTCGACGCTCTTGGATTCGTTTGTCGTGGATGTTCGTGCTGCAAGACCTTTCTGCAGAAGGAGTTGTATATGGCTCGAAATACTGAAGTAATACTATGTAACTATTCCTTAGGGTTCCTGATTTTTCGTATACTATGCCACCCAAAATCAAAAGCCTCGTGTTCTGGTGACTTTCAGTATCAGTATCATTCGTAGTATTAGCCGCCTTCTTCTTACTATCATTAAAGCCCCCATTTGAGCTTGGTTGGATCCGGATGTTGGGATTGGGAGCTGATGTCTGCCGAAGAAGTTGAGCAAGGTCCCGATTCAAGGTTCGTTCAGCTCATTCGAAGCGATTTTTCTGGGACCGCAGCCCCTGCTCACCCGAGGATTGTGTTTATCATACTTTGTCTCTTCACTGGCGCCCTTTCTGGGGCTTTGGCAAGCAGCTTCGTTCTCTGTCACAGGCCGGTTGGTATTGTCAGATGTCCGAAATTCCGACGAATATTCCTAACAGAGCCGTTTCTGACATGCTTTGCGCATTGAGGCTTACAGCCCGAACTCCGCATGGATACTGTTCCGTACACGTCAAACTTCAGATAGCTTTTTATATGGGACCCATACTCCAGCAGAGGGTGACCGTGCGCAGGCACTGCCAGAGTGACTTCCAAGCCCAAAGCCCCTAGAAGTAGCGCCATCCATGCGCAGTATCGAAGTCTGACCTTACCCCAACCTACGGATACCGCAACCCCTAAAATAGGAGCACCTAACTACTCATTGCTTGAAGCTGTATACGACCTTAACCGCATAACAACCTAAACCCTGGATCTGACTCTAAGAAGCCTCCACCACGAAAGGTAAGAGCCCTGAGCCCTAGATCAGGGTTTAGGCGGTTTAGGGTTTAGGGACTTCCTTTAATTATTCGAGAGGCTTCTGCGGCTTTGTGAGGGTTCCGTAGGGTTCCGGCAGGTTTGGTGTAATGCTAGGTTACCAGTACTACCCGTCTGCCCTTTCCATCCGAGGCTCTCCATATGGGAGCTTCCTAAACTTATTTTGGGGTCCTTACAATAGGGATCCTACTATTTAGGGTACCATATTAGGGTCCCCTATTTTCGGAACTCCCATATGAACCAACACTGGTAACTAAGAAGCAATGGTACCCTTGATTGTCAAAGAGGGCTTCGTGGGGAACGTATGACCTATGCTCATCCCTCTCATCCCTTAAATGCCAACGAGGGGAGGCTCAATAGTTTGCAACAGCTTTCCCTAAAGGCTGCTGAAAAGCCGAGGCGAAGACTCAGCCTGAATCCCATAAAAGTTTAAAGTGAGACACACGATCCTACAGACCCAAACTTCCACCCTAAATCCTAAACTGTATAACCATAAACCTGAAACTGCCCTAAACCCTAATATCCCCTAAACCTTCAGAGGAAAGCGGTGGGATACATGAACGCCCTGCGGGGCTTGGCACCACTCTGCGGCGAGCAGCAACTTTGCGGCGATCCTGTCCGGTTTAGGATTTACAGCTCACAGTTACGGGCTTAAGATTTAGAGTTTAGGGTTTAGGGTTAGGGAAGATCCGCGCCTAGGGCAACGCATCACGTATTTATCCACCCCTTTAGTGACTAGCATGGTACACAGATCCACCCAGAACACGTCGGAAATCCAGGCAAAAGTGGCCATCGCATCATCATGGAGCGGATGCTCCTCTGTTTGGTAGATCGCGTTCGGGCCGCGATTCTCGTGTCAGCAATGGCTTTTGGATCTTGACATCTTCCAAGCGAGAGTCAAATGTCACAAGGGGGGCCGGAGCTTGTTCAGGTTACGGTCCTGGGGAAAGCTGTCGCGCTTTGATCCCCACACCTTTCTTGTGCCCCGCGGAATCGGGCCCTTCGCAGCCGTCCTGGTGACGGTTGTCGCCGTGTTGCTGGTGGCTGGCGGGACAGAATGCTGATACTCGAAAAGTGCGAGTGGGTGGGGGGGGGGGGGGGGGGGAGGATTGGGGAGAGGGGAGGGGGGGGGGGGGGGGGGGGGGGGGGTGGGCTGCATAGTATAGGGGCCTTATAACACTTACCTGTACTATTTTGGCGGGTTCCGTATTATGATTTTAGTATAATGGCCCCAAAACCTGATTCTGATTATGAAGGCCACTATATGGGAGTTTCCGAAAGTAAGGGGTACCTTACTTTGGGGTCCTCAAAATAAGGATCCTACTATTTAGAGTACTAGATTAGGGTACCCTGTCTTCGGAAACTCCCACATCAACCCCCCATTGCATGCTTTCTTTCTCAAGGAAGGGCCTCGAGCTTCAGGACCCAAAGCCTAAGCCCGAAGCCATCCGAAATCTTCAACCCCACCAGGACCTCCAGATGGCCCTTTGATGGAGCCCTTATGGCCCTTATTCGTGGGTCTTTGGAGTATAATAGGGCCTTAATAATTAGAATAAAGTTTTGGGGTCCATTAAACTATAAATATATTAAGGAACCCCATATAGTATAGGTACTTATCTAGGCCCCTATCATAGTAGAGAGTACTTGGGGGGTCTAAGCAGAACCCAGGGCATGTCATTACCATCGCATCTGAGCTATAAATTAACCCTTCGCTTGTAATAAGGGGTAATGTAGGGGCCTTAATAATTCGAACAGGGTTTTCGGGGTTCCTTGTGATGATTATAGTATCATATACCTCCAAACCTTTTACGCTTGGGTTCCCAATCATTGATTAGTCATTTACATTAAACCCCAGGCCTATACAGCCTGCGCACTTTAACCCTGAAAAACGCAACTCTTACTAAACCCCTAAACCTTGTAACCCTCAACCCCCACAGCCCCAACTCCTAAATCCTATGACCGGAAGCCCCAAACGCCTAAACCCCAAAACACCGCAGTAAGCGCATGAAACCGATAAATCCTACAGAACCCTCCCAGACCTTCCATCTACCCTCCATTAGACCCTTAATATCCATCATTTGGGACCATATACCCTTGGTTTAGGGTTTAGGGTGTAGGGCCTTAGAATCACTTGAGGGTACAAGGAGGGTCCTTCCTGGCATATAGAGCCCTTAACGGACCTCGAAGTCAAGCCTGAAAAGCACTGAGGAAGGCTGGTCAGTCCGTCCGCCGGGACATGCAACCCGGTGGGTTTACCAAGCCCCTACCTAGACCCTAAACCCTAAACCCTACACCTACCGAAACCTACCTTTGTTGTGGGTGCTTCTGTCTTCTCATAGTCCCTACTATGGAGTTCGTAGGGACCTAATAACCCGAAGGGTCCAAGTGCCCAAATAGTAGGGTTTTAGGTTCCAAAATCCCAGGATACTATAGCATTCTATTTTTCGGCCTGCGTACTATGGCTTGGATTATGCAAGTCCTTGAGGTAGGCTGGTGGTGGTTTACTACAGAAGCCTACATATTTACGGCTATTGTTCCTGCCGGTTCCTGTTCTTAGGTGTATTGCAACTATAATGTGCCCCCGCCCCCTATTCTAACTGCGGAGGCCCCAATAATGTTAGGCCGTAGGGCTATGGGTAAGGATTTGGTCAAACCCTTGTGCGGTTTCCTACCAACGATTTGTAGGGCTTGTAAGAGTTCATGAACATTTTGGGGGCCCTGAAAATTGCAACCCGCATTGACATAATTTGGAGGAAAGTTGCTAGGTCAAGGTACATTGAAGATGAACGCGGCCTTCGCAGCCCAAATTAAACCCTCAGCTCGCAAGCTGTGTCCAATCGCCAATCCTGCGAACACCTCCGAATTCCTTCCAGAGATTCGTAGAGTTTCTTTGACATATTCCCCTAGATTTCGTCACAATTAACAGATGACTGCCAGAGAACCAAGGCTCTAAACCTGCCCTTAACCCCTAAACCCTGCGAAGCCCTGCACCCGCTAAACTTACCACTAAACCCTAAGCGCGAAAACCTAAACCCCAAACCTTAAGCCCTATAAACCCCACAGGCCCTAAACCCCAAACACCAAGACAAAAAACTTAAACCGCGAAACCCACCAAAAAGAACGAAACCTAAACCCGAACCCCCTTTAAACAAAAAAAGCAATGCGAACCCCGAACCCCAAGGCTCGTCTTCCTGGGCGCTGCGGCTGTCGGCGCGCTCCTGCGCGTGGGAACTGGCGCCTGGGTGCAAGAGTGTGGGTTGGATCCTTGGGTGTTCTGACTGTTTCCCCAAAAGTCCAAGTACCTAAAAATTATATACTCTCCAAAAATCCTAACCTGCATAACTACTATCCTAAAACCGAGTACCTAATTATTGGGTCCTTTGGACCCTTGGGGTTAGCGCTGAGGGATTAGGGATGTTTGGGGATTAGGGATTAGGATTACCATAACTTACAAAACAGCTCTAGAAGGGTTTGATAAAGCGTTTGTACCAGGGTTCTAGAGTGTTAGAAGGGCCTTGTACGATCTTGACGGTTTAGGTGTTCAAACTTTGGGTGTTGTGGGTTTGCTTGCCAAGTGGACTTATATGGGAGTTTCCGAGAATTAGGGGTACCTTATTTTGGCGTCCTTAATGTAAGGATCCTACTAGTTAAAGTACTATATTAGGGTCCCCTATTTTCGGAAACTCCCATATAGGGCTTGTAGGGTGGAGGGCTAGGGGTTCAGGGGCCTAAGTTTCATGGGATTTAGAACCATGGAGGGTAGGCGAGGCAGTGTTAAGGGAGGGACTTCCGACTAAGCCCTCACCTTGCAGCTCTTGCTGGTTTTGAACAGCGTCAGAAAGACCACCAATCCTGCACCATAGACGTAGACATCTTCTCATCCTTCCTAAACCCTAAACCGCAAACCCTAAACTCTAAACTCCTAAACCCTAAACATCTACTGAGCTTTTGCATCACGAGGCATCAAGCTTCTGACCTTGGGAACGGGTCCGCGGCGACCTCAGTGCCAGCCAGGTGTTGGGGTGGCAGGACCGAAATGGATTTGGGGGTATATTATACTTATACTGTTTTAATAATAAAGACTCAAGGGGATAGTACGATTACTACCAACCCCTATATAGTACGGTTTAGTACAGAGGTTGGATCAGAGGTTGGATAGCTATACTGTAATGTACCCCGCGGGACCCTTTTTCTCAAGACCCGTATTTCAGTGTTAAGGCCCCTAGTGAAGGCCCTCGCAAAATTTCGGCTTGCTCCACCATACCTAGAGTCTCCACTGTAGTAGTTCCTTCTTAGGGTTGCCTTATAGGATCATAATTATATAGTTGGTTAAACCAAAAAAAAGGAACTACAATGGAGACTATAGGTAGTACTCAAAGACCAATCAATCCGCATTTGGCTCTGAAGGTGCGGGGTGTTACGCCCCGCAACCTTTAGCCTTGTAAACCCCCTAAACCCTAAAGCCTGATTGGGGTTCAGGTATCCGGCCCCCTTCTTCGGTTCGAGGCATTAAGGCTTCCAGTTCCACATGGAGCTCTTCAGGGTTCTTCATGGGCAATACCAAAAGGGCATGGAGATTCGGTATAGGGTGTGGGTTCTTTAAGGGCAATACTAAAGACTCATAGCGCAGAGTTCATCCTTGATGTCTTGGGCATGTCTCAGTTTTTCCAGACCGGCCATTGGAAACAATCCCTACTTCTCGTGTCCACAAGGTACCAATGTATTTGTGAGGCACACCTAATTAGCGCATTCTTCCCCCGTAACTCTACAACAATAATTCTTTAAACCCGATGAACGCTAAAGCTTAAGCCCGGTAATTGATTTGGGAGGGGGTCTGAATGATGAGCAATCGTATTCCCTAGAAGCCGCTATATATACATATACATATATGTACATAATATGGCTTTAGATACAGACATAGATAAAGAGATGGATATACTAGAATACACCCCAAACCCTCTTCCAACAAGTAAGACCCCTAAACCCTAAACCCTAAACACAAGAAGGAGCCCATCAACAGAGCCTTATTCTAATTGCACCCACAGGTTCCTCACGGAGATCTTCCGTCGGGAGGCCGTGCGCCAGTGCTCTAAGATCCCAGCAACACATAGGGTCGAGGTTTTGAACCAAGGGTTCAGGGTTGAATCGATGGTTTGATCTTGGGGTTAAGGGTTGAATCGAGGATTTTAGGGTGAAGGGTTCAAGAGTTTTGGGGGGTTTTAGGATTCGGGTGTAGGGCCTCAGGGTTTTTTAGGGCCCAAGGGTTTAGGCGAATTCCGAATGGGCAGACTCCAGTACGAATAACACTGACCTGTGCATGCAGCAACTTTGACAAATCTAGGGTTCAGATCGAACTCATCCATGACGCTTCGCATTTTCAGGATTTAGTGCTTTGGGATTGGGGTTTACGTGAGGGTTTAGGGCTTAGACAGACGGTTGCATGCATGGAGATATGTCGAAGGCATTCGGTGGGTTGAGGGGCTGTAGTTTTCGTCTCGAACACAGTGTTATTTTTGGAGAGGGGGGGGTGGGTCGAGGAAATGCCCCGGGCGATGCAGCTCCAAAGGGAAGCCTTCGTCATCCGAGACATGATTTCATCCGTTTGAAGGGCCTTACTGAGAACGAGGGATCGTGAGGTTCCTACATCGGGAGCTGAACGCTCAACACTACAAACCCGGACAAGCCACTGTGCAAGTCTGTCAGAGACTCGTTAGCATGTGTTTCCGTCAGAAATCCCCGGTACAAACACATGAAGCATCCCCCATATACTGGACGCTATACCAACCCGGCCCTCGCTCTAAAAGTTACCGAAACCCTGCCTGCTTTGCTGTCGCCAAACTCGGCTCAGCTCCCACGTAGCGGAAACCCGCTCAGCGAGTTGGAAAAGGGTAAACAAACAACCCCCCCCCCTCAAAAAAACACACCTATGAACCCCTAAACCTTAAACCCTCTCAACCCCTAAACCTCTAAACCTCTACACCCCAAACCGTCCCCCGACAGAGGCTCACCTCCAACATCCTGAGTTGGCGAAAGCCTCCGGCCTCCTGTTCCTGGCCGTTGCGACGCTTGCAGGGGATCAGGCTTCTTAGGCTTCAGGGTTCCGGGCTCTATAAGGGTTAAACAGAGGGTTCAGTGTTTAGCATGCCGGGCTTTATGAATGAGGCTTCTGTAGAGGATTCTATACATGCTCTATAGAGGGCTCAAAGAGGGTTCTACGAGAGTGCCCTGGGTGTGTGTAGGGTTGCGCCTGCTTGAGGTAGAAGATTGCAGCCAACAGATGTAATGATAGCAACACGAGCCGGTGGGCAATGATGTCTCTCAAAGCCGCCATATAGACCCTGAGTGCTGTGAAACCTGAACCCTTAACCCTGAACCTGACCCCCCAACTACGCTCTCTATAATACCCCACCATTAGGGTTAGGGACCATAAGGGCTCTATTAGAGGGCACTTGGGGGGCCTAGTAAACCTTAAACTGGCCTTAAACCTTGCGCCATACGCCCGAAACCCAGCACCTAAGACCTGATCCGAGATTCGGATATCTCTCGCCCCAGGAAGACATCCTACACAATCATGGCGCTGTCCATGCCGGTCCCTGCAGGTCTCGCAATTTTGTGTAAAGGATTTACAGGTTCAGGGCACTCCGGAGCTATGTTGTTGTAGTGGTGCATTCGTGAAGACTTCCACTTAAGTTTCCAGGAAATAGAGGCCCGATAATGTTGGGGCAATTTGACAACTTTCTATCTGGATAGAGGTGCACTAGTTTGGTCGAGGCTTGAGCTCTTGCTGGTGAAGAGACCACGGGTGCGTTTTCGAGACACTGCAGACGCATCATTCACGGGAAACACGGGAGCAATGGGGAGCAACAACTGTTTCTTCTAGCTTTGGGTTTTAAGGGTAGCTTCGCTCCTGCAGGGATGGAAGTTTCAGTTTGATGGTTGGAATTGATTCTGCAGTAATTAGGGATTCAGGGTGTGAGGTTGTGATAGTTTGTGATTTCCGGTGGTGATTGTCATGCCATGCTGCACAGCCAATTGATCTTCTGTCGCATTAGTCTAGTCTTCTTCTTTGGTGAGTAGCAGGGTGGCTGCAATATAGACGAGTAGTAGCAGTAGTAGTAGTAGTAGTAGTAGTAGTAGCAGCTGTAGGAGTAGTAGTCGTAGTAGTAGTAGTAGTAGTAGTAGTAGCAGTAGGAGTAGTAGTAGCAGTAGCAGTAGCAGTAGCAGTAGTAGTAGTAGTAGTAGCGTAGTAGTAGTAATAATAATTTGTAGTAATAGTAGGTGGTTCAACGATCATGCCCAGCTTCGCCCTGAACCCTACACCACTACATGCTTGAAAATCCTCATGTTCCAGCTCCCGATTCCCCACCCTCTCTGCGATTAACCAAGGATAGCCTTAACCCTAGGGAAGCCCAAACTGCCCTGCCCCCATTTCAGACTGAGAGAATGACAACCTGAAGTACCGGAATCTCGACCCTAAAGCCGTCAGGCCCTATATTCGAAGCCTCGAGCCAAACCTTAACCCTAAACCCTAAACTGGCCCTAAATACCAAACGTTCTAGGCATCTGAATCCTGAGTCCAAAACCTGCCAACCCCAAATTCCCCCCTCGAAACACCGAGCGCAAGCCTTCAAACCTAAACCCTCAACTAAGCTCTAACCTCCAGACTCCGAAGTGTCAATTAAAGTCATGCCACAAAAAATGCGCAGGCGTTGTGGCTCCCTCCCTGATGTTGGGGGGAATCTTTGGCAGATGCGTGGCAGCTGCCATCCCACAAAGCTTCCCGTTTGCATTACCACGCTTGGGAGCTTTCTGGCTGAAAAAAGGGGCCTACCCGGAGACTCCAAAACCACTCAAGAAAGGAGTATACCGAAAAAAACATATTAGGGATCCTATTATAGTTTAAGGTATATTCCTTAATTAAGGGGTTTTGGAGTCTCTGGGTAAATAGTTACCATCACTATTGTGGGGATTCCTTATTGGAATTATATATAATTTACCGATACATTTTTTTGGGGTCATGATTACAGTATAGTATATCCCCAAACCCGCATTATATTTATTACGGCCCCTACATTTATAGGCAAATGGTCTCTTCTTTCGGAATGCAGGGGTTGGTTGTTTGGGTTTTTGATCTGCCGGACTTTCGGACTTTGAGGCTTAGGGTGGGAAGTTTAGGTTTCAGGGTTTAGGGTTTAGGGGTTTAGAAGTCTAGGTTTTAGGGTGTGTGACTTAGGGTTCTGCTGCTCAGGGTTGTGGGCTCAGCGGTTTGGTTTGAGGAGTTTTGCGGAGTTTGAACGGTGGGTTTTGCGGTTGACGGTTGTGGGGCAGGGTTTAGGGTTTAGGGTTTAGGGCCCAGACTAAGGTATGCAGGAGTTTCTCGCGCCTGACGGCGACTTTGGCCAGTACATTGCGAGGCCAGTCCATTCACAGCATGGGGTTTAGGGCCGAGAGCGAGTTTAGGCTACTCAGGTCCATGTGTCGGGGTTGGGGCCTAGGGGTGGGTGTAGGTTACGGGTTTCGATTGCTAAGCGTGTGCATGATATATTCAAAAGGTTGCATAATTGGGAATATGGCTCTTAGGGTTCCTCATTATATGGCTATACTATATACTATACCCCAAAACCGTGTTCTAATCAATATAATAACAAGGCCCCTATTACCTTATAGTACAGGGTTTCTACATTTTCTTTTCGTGGCTGAAGTCGCAGGATCCCAGGGTTCGCATGTAGGATTTATAGGGCTCAAAGCCTGCATCGTTGAAGTTCAAGGTTCACTGCGCTATCTTTTTGTTCATATGTTGGGTGCTGCCCCCATACAGTAACAGTCTATAGTAGGGCTACTATTAAGGGCCGAATATATCTATATTATGAATATTATCCAACTGTTACTGAGTGGGGGCAGTACCCAAGTCATATGTTGAGTTGTGGACAAGGAGCATCAGCAGGCAAACCCTGTCCCCCAAAAGCTCCTGCTTTTGAACAGCATCTTGTTCTTGGAATCGTATATTATAGTCACATCATCATGTGACCTAATGCCGAACCCAGCGTAAAGGGTGCAAAGGTCGTGAAACCCCCGAAGGGTTGAAACAATCTGGAAGCTTTCCACCACAAGCCTAGTATATGCCTGAACCCAGGACTAGGGTGGAAGCCCAACCCCTGACCCTCAACAGCCCATTCGAGCTGAAGCCAACTTGTAAATCCAACATGCCCTTCCGATACACCAACGAGCCTCATCATCACCCCAAGCCCCAAGCCGCGGGTCGTGCAACAAGTCGAAAATACTTGGTCAGGTTTGCGATCGTGGGCGCAACGTGTTTTTGCGGCGCGGTTTGCCGGGTGTGCCCCTCAGTACAGTAACTCGCTCCTTTCACCCTAACCCCCTACATTAGCCCTATAAGCATATGTGCCTCATGTGCAGATTTTGGGGTTTCTGGCTTAACGTGCTTGCAGGGTTTGGGTATACGGTTTGGGGATCTGGATTCGCACTCGCACCCATTAATAAATTAAGAAAACGGATTTGGGCTGATAGAAGTTCTGATTAACAAGCTGACGGGCTGATAGCCTGCAACCTCTAAGCCTGTCAAACTGTGCTATATCGAAGCATGAATGATTTGACGGTGTTGTTATGCGGGTTTTATGTTCTAGATGTGAGGTACATTACTACCAGGTGTGCAACCGCCTTTAGCAAGCAAGCCCTGGAAACCTTAAAATCGCCAAACCCCAAACCCTAAACCCTAAACCATCCCCAAACCGGCACTTTCCAATAGGTCAACTCGGTCGTCGTGACTGTCTTTGAGCTCATTGCCGTGCCGCGCTCCTGGGGTCTGTTTAGAGGCCTTACCTTCCCCCGCCAGAACCTACTTTTTTGTAGGGTCCCTATAAATTCCATAATAGGATTTATAATAGGAACCTACAAAAAAGTAGGTTTTGGTAGGTTAAGGTAATCATTAGACTATGGTTTCTGCAGGGTCTTGTACGGGATCTAGAACGGTTGACAGGGGGTTGAGAGGGTATACCAGAGGGCCTTGATAATTAGCAACAGAGTTTTGGAGTATCCTTAAATGGAAAAAGATTGAGGAACTCTGAGGACTAGTATTGGCAATTTTTCCAGCTTTGAATTCCGTGCCTCGGGTTTGGGATTCAGGCGTTCGGGTGTAGAGTGCAGCTCCTCTCGTCTTAGCATTTGGTCTTCAAGCAGGAACGCCTGTGGACGGGGAGGATTCCTTGGGAACGTCCGGTGCATGATTTTCCTTTTCATGTTTTGAGGTGTCGTTCTTGCATTCCCTTCCGGCTGTTGCCAGCCGAGATGAAACAGAGCCACAGCAGAGCAACATTCCCACTCAAGAGCATTCAAGACTTTCAAGTTCTAGTTTTGGAATCCCTCCTAAACCCTAAACCTGTAGATGGCTAGTTCTCGAAATTAGGGTCTTGCCCTGGCTGGGGAGCATCCCCGCAGGCTTGGAAATGGGGTGGGGCCGTTTGAGCGGTTTGATCCTGGCTGGAGGCCCGAAAGAGTACGTCACTCTTATCACACCATGGCCGCAGCAAAGACTCAGACCTTCAGAACACTTCCGAACAGAGATGTGATGTGCAACTAAAATGTCGGGTTCGTCTACTATAGGGGCCTTAATACTTAGATTCTAGAGGAGTATCATACTATACTTATGATCAAGAACCCCATAAATAGTTTTGGTAGTTATTTGGGCCCTATATTAAGTAACAGAGCAGAAGCTGCTTTCACTGGCGAGGTTTGATCCTGCCGCTGACCCATGGCGGCAGCAATGCCACACTGTGCTGTGGTGCTTGTCTAGCTTCAATGATGACCCAAAGGCCCTACTTAGACCCTAAGCCTCAAAGAGCTTAAGTTGCTCAAGCCCAGAACCCCCTTACCCCAAACCCCTAAACCCTAAGCCCTAATCCCAAAAGCCCTTCTAAACCCTAAGCCTTAAACCCTGAACCCTCGGCCGAAGCCCGAACAGACAAAGTCGAAGTTCCACAGTTTGAAGAGACCAAACGGCAGCAATCACGTCCTGAATCTTCAAGTGCTTTAAAGTTCTAAGTGTGCTGAGGATCTACATAGAAGGAAGTAGAGCTGCGTATGTCAGGGTTTCGTATTCGTACTTGCATGTGGCTGACTATTACTTGGGTATGCATAGATTTCCACCTTTGTGGGTTACTCCATGCTGTTCTCAGGTCGGAGCTGACCCGCATCCTAAGGTGGCTTAGACGAGACGCCTTGGGCCCCACCTTCACCCCAAAAGGCTTACTTGGTTTTGCAGACTAAAAGGAACTCATAGTAACGGGCCCTAACAAGGTAGCGGTGTTTGGATATACCTTCAACTAGCAGAACAATCCTTGTGAGTCAGGTCCTTCGGCTTGTTCGCTTTTTGAAAGCGTTCCAAAACCCTTGGCGTTGTCCCAGCACAAATGAAGCGTGCCTGGGCCCTGCTAACGGCCCTAACCACTATACAGCGGCTGCGCACCCTAAACCCCTTGCAGAGCCGAGGTTTAGTATGTCCTCTTGCTGGTAGTGGTCGTTTCATATTGCTGTCACTACTTCTACTACTCTGCTCCTCCTCCTCCTCCTTCTCCTGCTGCTGCTTCTCCACCACCGCCACCAGCACCACTACTACTACAAGTACTGCTAATCCTTGCTTGAAAGAATATCAGTACTAGTATCAGCTAGTCTTACGTAGAAGTTCCAGCAGCAGGGTAGGTATGCTAGTGCATCTGGATTCTGTTGCTTCGTTTCAGGTTTTGCGGTTAATGAGTGCAACCATAACCGAGAGACATCCTAGGACACTTGCGACCATCGTGTCCAATGTGTGTGCGAATCGCCGCCTGGCTCGGCCGTTGGGTGTTCGTTTGGTTTCGGACATAGAGAGTGGGAGCTTGACGCTTGGGATCGTTTAAGAGCTTTGGGTTTAGGTTTCAGGGTGTAAGGCTCTTGGATTTGGGTTTGAGTCTTGGTGGGGGTTTGAGGGTTTACGGCTAGGGGGTTGCCTGCTTTTTGTTGCCAATTTATGTTCAAGATGTGGCGCCCAGGAATTGAATTAGGGCCAAGTTTAGGTTTGTGTGTCTGTTTTGTGTGCGTGTGGGGGGGTGTGGAAAGAGCCTTATTCTCTGCGCTGGTGTAGGAACCTGATTTGAAACAAAAACCTACTAGGGTTCTGAACTCAACATGAGTCCTTTCTAAGGGGTGGCCAGAGGCAGTTCTTTCCTGCCTAAACAGGTCCCTACATGATGCCTATTCCTCCCGAGCTCCGACACAGCCATAGTCGCCAAACCGAAGTCCCAGTAGGGTTGTGGCATATTGTGGGCTGTAGTAATTGCTGTCTACGTTTACCCCCACAACCCTAAACCCTAAACCCCCACAACCTAAATACTAAACCCACTGCTGCGACCCGACCTGAATCTCCAAATCCTCGGCCCCCGACACCTCCTGTACCCCAAGCCCCCCAGCCCTGGTCCGCAAACACTCCAGCGCGAAGGGTCCTAATGGGGTTTACTTGCCCGAGAGAGAGAGTAGTATTCTGCTACTATCGAAACCCTACTTTCTACCATACAGGTTACTTATAGGATACCCCCAAACCCTAAACCCCTATAACCCTAGCTTTAACGAAACCCTTTTGGGAAGTGCAAGCCCCAGCAGCAAAGCTCTGCCGAGGGATCGGGCCCTCTATCTTCGACTCTATTCTCCTCATGAAGAAGATCCCGGCAGCGCTTCGGGGTGTGGCGTTTCGGTTTCGGGCCTACCTAAACCCTCGAAAATAGGTGAAACAATGGCCCAAAACGTACAAAGGGCTATTATTCTACATCATTTTGGGGGTCCAGGTAGGGCTTAATGTAGGAACATTAAGAAACCCTGGGCCTATAACCCCAAAATAGTAGGGTTCATATAAGGAACCCTAATAAAGGCCCAAGGTTTCTTAATTAGGTTCCTACATTATTATAGTACCCTTATAGATCCCTTATAGGAACCCTTATAGACCCCTTTAAAGGAACCTTTAGGGCTTATAGGATGTAGGGTTGAGGGTTTAGAGTGCAGTTGGTGGAAGGGGGCAGGTCAGAATCATCGGGCTTTGGCTCCGGCCCAGGGCTCTGAGGTCAAGGCATGGGGTTGAGGTAGCTAGGTTCCCCAGTAGTACCCTTTTACCCTTTTTTTGGGGGTTCCCTTATTAAAACCGAATAGTAGGAAAAAGGGTACCCTTACTGTTAAGAGGCTACTGAAGAACCTAGTAATACAGAGGCCTTAATAATTAGAATAGGGTTTCTTTAAAGGGCTCCTGTTGCAGGGGTCTATAAGGGTTACTAGGTTACTATAAGGGCTACTATGGATTTAAGATAAGGGCCTTAATAATAGAATAGGGTTGGGCGGGGGTATACTGTACTATAGTTGTAGTAGGGTATAGGATTTAGGGTTCTTTGGATCTATGTATGGTTTAGGGTTTTAAAAGGCTTATGATTTGATAGGCTTGCCTCTAGTCCAGAACTAGGGTTCTACCCAGATCCCCAAAAGTAGGTAGAATAATGGCCCAAAACCTATAAAAGCCTATTGTTCTACATCCTTTTGGGGTCCAGGTAGGGTTTAGAGTTTTACGGGTTTAAGGCTTTATCCAGGTCTTCGGGCTTCGGCTTCTGGAAGCCCCGGCCAGTCGAAGCCGTGGTTGTAAGCTCAAATAATTTAGGGACCCAAAAAGGACATAAGCATAAGCAGTTTACGGGGATATCCTTACCCTGTTGGGCTTCATTATGAGGGGGGTTATTATGGGATATCCCTATCCTTATTTTTGCTTATGTGCTTTTTGGGGGCCCTATTAAATGCCGACCTGAAGAATGGGAAACCTACGTTGTTTCTGGGCAGGCCTTTGGGATATGTCACATGATTCTTGCTTACGAGTGTTTTCAGCCTTCAAAGTGCGGAGGCCCTTCGTAGCCTTGCGCCCGCGATCAGTGCTTTGGCCATAGGTCGGCGTGGAAATCCACCATAATGCCCTAGGCCTTGGCTTCCCGGATGAGTCAGTTGGGTAACCTTGGGCAAGGGCAGCTGCAGCGAGTTGACGCCGAATTGAAGTTAGGAAGACGGCGCCACCGTGCTCGATGTTGGGACCTTGGCATCGCGCGTTGCGCCGTGATCGTGTCAGCTGTGTCAGCTGTAAGATGAAGGACTGTCTTGGCGAGCGCGCAGGCCTAGTTCTGGGTTCTTCATAATTTTTAAAGGGGTTCAGGGTTTAGGGCCAGGGGTCTTTAAACAGGCAGGTTTCTTGGGTTTAGGGTTTGTATGTCTTCAAAGAGGTAGATTGTGGGTTCAGGTACAGGTAGTATATAGACCCAAAACTCCAGCGACTGGACTCCAGAGACACCGCGGGCCCAAACACAAGTTCTAATGTCCAAAAAACACAACAGAGCATTTCCTAAAAGACTCCGCAAAACCCAAGTTCTCTTGAACAGGCTATGCCGACATTGAGAGCGATTCAGAAGACCCTCCAGCCGGTCCGCAAGGCAACATGGGCATCGTTTAGGGTTTGGGGATAGTGTGAAGGAACTTCGGGGTGAGGGTTCCAACAACTCGAGTGATCAACACTTCGTAGTCCTGCAGAAAGTCTGATTCTCCTAAGTTTGAGGTGGCTAGAAAATCCTGAATTACCGGCTCGGGCTGCCATCGGGGCCTTCAAACGCTAAACCCTAAACCCCAAACTCCGAACGCAAGCCCCTCAACCCCTAAACTCTAGACCCAGCAGCCTTAAAGTTGATACCCGAGCATGAACTACAAGGATACCTTGAGGGTCCAATAGGAGTACTGTCGTGGGTCTTTAAGGGTACTGAATGCCTTTAAGCTTTTAGGTGTGCTCTACATATATATATATATAACCCTTGTATAGTTGTAAAGGTTAACTGTTAGTTGGGAACTTGGACAAGTGTGTTCAGGCTTTCCTCTCTTTCCGCGCTGTCTCGAAAGAATAAGTTAGACACTGGGGTACCATGCTTTCATGTGCTTTCATGAAGCTATGCAATGATTCAGAAGCATGGTTGTTACCTTGCTGCTGGAACTGAACCCGACCATCGTACATATCCTAGAGAGCTAAACCCTAATCCCCTAAACCCGAAACCCTAACCCCTAAACCCTAATCCCCTAAACCCTAATCCCCTAACCCTAAACCCTAAACCTAAGTCCTATGTCCTACGTCCCAACCCCCGAAAGCCCCTCGGCCCCTCTTCCCTGCGACCTACAGTTAGCCCTCAACTCTAAACCTAAACCCTAAACCAAAACCCCTAGACCCAAGGCCCTAACCCCTAAACCGACCAACCAACCCTAAGCCTCACCGGCAGGTCTTGGACAAGAGCCTTTTGGGATGCTGCTTACCGAGACACGCAGTGGCCCACGACTTCTCTCACCTCAAGTTTGCGACTGGGATTTAGGATTTGGGGTTTAGGCCTAATTAAGGGGTTCGCCGTTGTTCTTCTGAGCTTTCAGGGTTTTGGGGATTGGGGATTTTTATGCGTATATATACATATCTATATATATATATACATACATGTGTATATATATGTCGAAGCATAGGGCTCATGATGCATGACATGCACAGCTCGATCAAAGAAGCTATTGCGTAGAGCTTCGCGTTCAGGGCTTAGGGTGTTGCAGTGTGCCGTTCAAGGTGTATCATGGGTTTGCGTGCTCGCTGAAACCGAGAACCCGCTTTGAGGGCCTAGTGAAGGGTTTTCAGGACATGAGAAGTTGCATGTTTTGCTGGACGCATGACATGGACAGTTTGGGCAGTAAACAAAGCTCGAGGTTGCTGTAGGTGCTTGAAACAATTGGTTCATTGAAGTTCTGAAGCCAAGCCGTTTAAGAATAGACAAAAGGTATCTTTGCGCGCTTGGGTTCTTGAAGGCAGTTTCCTTAAGCCGTATAAACCCTACTGTAAGCCGGAGCTTCACCGGAGCAATCTTTTGATTTATGAGGCTGGGGTTGTGTCTTTCCCTCGGCCTTCGAAGAGTTCAGACATCCAGACCGTACTTCAATGGATTACGGTCACTGTAGTGTTTGTATGTAGAGTCTAGCAGGGCTTCTATGCATCTCATAAACCCTAAATAGCCCTCAAAAAGATCAGAATTGAAAGGATCCCTTAAAGGGGTGGTTATACGGACCCCTGCAGTCTGGGTGGACACAAACCTTTGCTGACAGGTAAGCGGTAGAGCCTGGGGGATTAGACTTGCAGGAGACTCTAAACATTGGCATAAACTCTTATACTGTAGAGTTTAGGGCTTCGGCCATTGAGGTATATCATGATTAATAGAGATTTCTGTCGGACTACTATCTCTCCGGAGTTCTGCAAGTGCTTTTACAACGAAGATCCTGCCTTGAAGCCTAAACCCCAACAAGCCCTAAAAGGGAGGTGTGCTTTACGGGATGGTAAAACCTGAGGTCCGATCTGGCATGGAAGCCCAAGGACAGGCCTTGTCCCACCTTGGCTGTTGCGGGTTTTGGGGTGTAGAGTTTCGGAGGTTAGGGTTTAGAGTTTAGGGTGTCATTAGGGCTTTAGTTAGGGTTCAGGGGTTTTTGGGTCAGGGGCATCGAGTTGTTCTCAAATCCGGAACTCCGAACTTCCCAGAGTCCGGAATTGCATATCTGTAGGCGCATGTATATGTTCACATATATATATATACACATACACCCAATTATACACGTACATACTTGTATACATGATCTGTGTTGCATGAGCTGCCTAGAAGAGACAGCAGACAGCTCCACAAGAGATCTTATGGCCCCTATACAGTAGAAGTTTCGGGGGTATCCTACGGCCCCTGTGCGCCGAGAGGCCTCATAGTCTGTGTGCCTTAGGGTTTAGGGTTTAGGGTGCTTCTTCCTGGTTTGGTGATCCGAATCGCCTCTGCCATTCACTGCCTGCTGCAGGACGGAACTTGCCTCTGTACATTCCCATCGTTGAAGAGGTGGGTTCTAGCTTCTAGCTTGAGGTCTAGGCTTCGACTTGAGATTGTGTCGGTGCTCTTGGGCAAGGCAGAACCACAGGGGTCCAAAGAAAAACAAACATTAGACCATGGACAAGTATTTGGTGTGAAGAAGAACCGTTTATGATGGTTAGGTATTTGGACCCAAGGTATACTTCGCGGCGGGATCCAAGAGGTGCTGCGACGCGAAAACGTCTCAGTTAATGGGCGTTCTGCGGCTACGGCCAGGGACCTTGGCACCCGGCCAGGGGATTCCAGTATGTTCGATGGGGCCGACACTGCCGATGATGCACCATGGAATTCATGGGACCAGCGAGCAACGTGGATGGTCTCTCGAGATTGTTTCCAAACAGTATTCACACAACGGACCTGAAGCACATCGACAACCTTCTCCACGAATGTTTGAATTCAACGGAAGGTGTTGGAGGGCATAATATGAGTTGCGCAAGAGGGCGTATCTCAAGGGCTCAGGCTCGTTCAGGCCCAGGAATTGCGAGAGGTGGTTGAGTTGGCACCCAAATACAACACAAATCGCAAGCGAAAGGCATCGGTTCGGTTTAGGGCCCCCTGAACCCCAAACCCTAAACCCGAAGTCCTAAACCCTAAGAACCCTAATTCCAAACCCCTCTAAACCTTAAGTCCTAAACCCTAAGAACCCTAAGCCTAACCCCCTCTAAACCTTAAATCCTAAACCATGAGCCCTGAAGCCGCAGCCACAAACCAAAGAAACAGCGACACTCTCCGAGCCGGCAAAGGCAGTTGAGATGCAGGGGTTTGGGGCTTAGGGTTTAGCGGTTTAGGGTTTAGGGGTTTAGGGGTTTGCGGTCCAGGGTTTGGAGTTTAGGGTTTGGGGGTTTAGGGTTTAGGGGTTTAGGGTTTAAGGGGGATTAACCTTCAATTTGGTGCGGGCTTCATGATTGGCATCACGGTTTTAATTACCCTCCTTGAAAAATCCAAGCCCTTTGAGCTTGATTTCGTACTGGAGAGGTCTGAATAATGCTATTGCTTGGGGGTCGTTTTGGAATACTTATACTATAAATCTTCCCCCCAAACCCTGTTCTAATTGTTAAGGCCCTATATTGCAGCAACCCACAGCACCGTCAACCTCGACAACTTGTCGACTTGCTGCGCTGACAGATTCCCCACAACCGCGAGAAGAAGCTAGTTCTTCTTGGCGCTGTTTCCTGGGAGGACTCGAGAGATGCGTGTTTCGTGCCGGGATTCAGGGTTAGGGGTCGTTGCTTGAGATTGCTGTGGCAGCAGTGTTCTTGAGGGTCGTGACAAATGACCAAAGTAACTAAGTACGGTGAAGCATGGCTATTGCTACTATGATACAACATCAGCAACAGCAGCACCAAAACCACCTCCAACAACGACAACAACGAAACCAGCACCAGCACCAGCACCAGCACCAGCACCAGCACCACCACCATCATCGACAACAACACCAACTCCAACCCCAACGGCAACTGCAACTGCAACTGCAATTGTGGCGATTGTACAATTTCCCGGGTTTGCAAACCCTGGGACTGGACCTAAACCCTGAACTGGACGCCGCGCATGCCCTACTCCCGAAGCTCCAGCATGTACGCCTGCGGTAGCGCAACGGAGATCACAGAGAGCATTGGCATACCAAGTGCAGGACCTTGAACTGCTGCAGAAGTACGAAGGCACGACGAGCATTGCCTTTCTCTCGAAAGCTCCGGGGTTTAAAGATCTCGTAGGCTTTAGCAGTTTGGTGTTCAGGTTTGAAACCAGGTCAGTTTAACGGATCGTGAACCTTCGACTGTCCCAGCTCTCCCATGACCCATCTGGGACAGCTGCAGGGCTTTACAGGGACCTAAACCGTAAACCCTAAGCCTTATATAGGCTCCTAAGGAGATGTCGGGCTTTATACATCAAGCACAACGTTCGGACACCATGAGCATGGTAATGATGATGGTGACAATCTTGATGAACACGTCTTATGAGCTGAGCCGGTTAGCCTATCCTGGTTTCGGCCAGCGAACCCGGCAACTGAGCAACTATGCCATTAGTTGCTTTCCCATGCTTGAAGCCAGTAAATGGCACGCCCACCGCTACTCGGACTCCGTTCCAGCAGTTCTTGCAGGTGCTCTTGGCACGACGCTGCTTTCAACTTGCGGTCTTGTTAGAATGGGCCGCCGTGCAAGAAATTCTGCGACCGCTAATCACTCGTGTGTCTTCGGAACGAGGACGTGGACCCTCGGCGAGCCTACCTTGCTAACAGCTAGACCGCTCTTCAGGAATCGCGCTCCAGTGTGGCACACTATGCCGCTATGCGAGAACTCCTGCGTACCTCTGGAATTGCGCCCGTGGAGAACTATGCGCATGTCACAGGTGCGCTTTCTTCTTTTGTGCATCAGCTTTCTCTGGACGGCTGCGCAAGACAGAAGAGCTCGATATCTTCTAATACCGATATACACCCGAAACCCTAATAACCTAATCGAGCTTCTCAAGACGTGACCCGAAGTAAACACTACAAACAAGAAGCCCGGAAAACCCTTTCTAATACTTTTAGGGTTCAGGGTTCCTGAACAATCCGCAAGTCCTGAAACCGTAGAGGGGTCCTTGGACAGGGACGCCACCGTAAATCCTAAACGGTAAATCCTAAACCCTAAACCGTAAACCCTAAACCCCAAACCCTACACCCTAAACCCTAAACCCTAAACCTAAACCCTAACCCTAAATCCTAAACCCCAAACCATGAACCTTAGAGCCGAAAAGGCACAGACATGCTTCAAGCTGCAGCCAAGCTGGGGGGCATCCTGCAGCATGGCTTGATGGAGTTTCGCGTTTTCGGATCTAGGGCTTCTGGGGCTTATAGGGTTTACAGGGCTTATAGGGTTTATGGGTTTATGGGTTTAGGGTTTTGGTGTTTGGGGCTTTTGGGTTTTAGTTTCCGGGGTTTCGCGCCTGGGGCTTCGGACTATACCCAAGTCTCTAATCCTCCGTTTATCTCCCTGATCCCTGAAGCCTACAGAGGTAATCCCAAAGCCAGATTGAAACAAGAAGCTGAATCCCGACACCCCAAACCCTCTGTGATTTCAGGAGTAAATGGACCTTGAACTCTAAACCCTAAATCCCTCGTAGCTGCTGACCTAGGGGCAGGTGCAAAAAGGAGCTCAAAAAAAACCTAAATCCCTGAACCTTTGTAGTGTCCTAAACAAGACTCGGTCATTGGGCTCTTTGGGAGGGGGGGCTTCGGACCTCGTGGCCTGTCGAAAGCCCGCCAACTGTGGAGTACTTACTTGAGTTTGGGGTTTAGGACATACATATATATATATATATGTGTGTGTATATGTATATATGTATATATGTATATATGTATATATGTATATATGTATACATGTATACATGTATATATGTATATATGTACATGTGTGTATATGGATGCCGTTCTAAACCCCCGCCTCTTGTAGGAAGAGTAGGGCCGGCATTAGGGCTTTGCATGGTGGTGAACAACAGTTAAAAAACCCGTGCGCGCGCAAGCTCGCGCAAGGGCGGCCGCAAGATACATAACATACTAACTAAGTCGAAATGCATGTCAATTTATGGTTTGTGAAGGGGTTATGTTGATATGAGTGAAAACCCCTGCGCGCGCAAGACGGCGCAAGGGCGGGCGCAAGCTCGGTGCTAATGCCTGGGCATGGCTCCCTTAATTTTGAACAACATCTATATATATATATATACACATTTGTTTATTTATTTGTAATAATAAATATGTATATATATATATGTAATATATATATATATCTACATATATATATATATAACAGGATTTGGGGCTTGGAGGCTTCGGGGGTTTAGGATTTACGGGTTAAGGATGTTTGGTAGCCTTCAGGTTTTCGGGACCCTGAACCCTGAAAATCGCTGAGAGCCCTGTCTCCCCTTCTTTGCGGTAAATTCACTCCCTCAAAGCTAGGTTCACGGTTTAGGATGTAGGGCTTTAGGGTTTAGGGTTTAGTCACCTCAAACGGCAGTACAGCTGGACTGCAAAAGGCTGCATCTGATCGCCCGAAAGCCTTGTCATTACTGCAGAATCCTATGCGCTTTCCTAGGCAATTTGTTTATGATTACTGTTATTGCAGGCTATTGTTTCGCTGATTATCTGCGACCCTTTCATCGCGAACCGAAGTTCCCAGGAAGGACCCCCTCCGGATCAGTCCGAACACTTCGCTGAAGCAGGCCGTTTAACTACCAAAGAGGTTTTCATGTTGGGTTCTTGGGTTTAGGGTGTTTCAACAGAGTCTAGGGCCAGGTGTAAAGGTCAGAGATGCTTTTGATTTGTCAGGGGGTCTAGGTGGAAATATCACAATCCTTCAAAATTGACAAGGTGTGTAGGGCTCGTCAGAAGATGATTGGGCGTCAGCTGTAAAGACAACAACAGGGTTTTGTCAGGGTTCAGGCGCTTGTAAGGGCCCGGCGGGTCGTAGCAGGTTTGATGTGGGCTCTGCAGGGAATACAGGGCTCCCCATCCGAGAAATTGAAGTCTTTCGGATCAGAACAGGTGTTGCTTCAGTGCTCCCAAAGCCTAAGGAACGAAACGTTCAAATTCTACCAGGCTTCAGGCCTGCGAAAACCAAGGTCTGAATTGTCTCCTTTGGGTTGGTACTTACATGGGAGGGTCCCTTTTAGGGACCTTCTTCATAAGGGTGCCGTACTAGTTTGTGGACATAAAAGAAGACCCCAATTTCAAGAACTACCACATCTCCATCCCACTCTCAAATCCGTAGAGTGCTTGGTCGCCCAGCAACAAACCCTAGGGTGCTTGCACCTTTAGGGCCATTTGAGCCCTAAACCCTTAGACCCTAACCCCCTAAAGCCTGAACCCCTACCCCCTAAACCCTGGGTTGCAGCTCTAAAACTGTCATTTCCTCATGCCTGTGAAGATAAGGTATAAGGATGCAAAATGCATCCGAGCACGAATCAAGACCGAGACCCTGCACTTTCAGGCCTACTTGGAGTCCCAAGCGACCAGTCGACCCGGGCCCATGATGGTCGTTGAGGACACCGGTCTGACTCAAGGGGCTTTAGGGTTTTTCGGGTTTAGGGATCAGGGGTTTAAAGTTTAGGGTTTAGATGCTTAGGGCCGCAGGCTGCTTTGGGGCTTGGAGGGTTCTGTGGGCTTACCTTGGACCCTATAAAACCTACCTTTTTGGGGTCCCTAATACTATGATTTCCTTATGTAAGTCCTTAAAGGTAGGCCATTTTGGGGTTTAAGGTAGGGCTATAAGACCGCCATCAGATATGAAGGCTGGCCCCTAAATAGATCCCAAACCAAACACCCTACACCCAGTCAGCAGAAGAGCAATGGAGGAGGATGCATTCCAGTGCCTCGCCATTTCTTGTCGCAGCTATTACAGGCGATTAGCATCGCGCACAGCGCGTGATCCCGAATGCCAAAACTATAAGCGCTAAACCGAAAAAAGCAGGATGACGGAAAGCGTTAAACTCCGAGAGAGCAGTTACTATTGGCTGGTTGGTGCATAGAGGGAGACTGAACCAGCGGATCATGGCTTATAATTGGCAAATTTGTGCGTATAACTAACCCTACTTGCACAGTTCCTTCATCCCCTATCATTTCGCATTGACTTGCTTGTTGACGTGTGCCATGATCCGCTAGTTAAGTCTCACTCTATGTACCAACCAGCCTCTAGTAACTGCTCTCTCGGAGTTCAAAACTTTCCGTAATCCTGCTTTTGTGGTCCACGGGGCTTCTAAACCCTAAAACCCTAAACCCTAAACCCTAAGTCGCATTGGGATGAGGTTGTCCCTTGCAGCTGAGCTACACCAAACCCAACGGCCCTAGCTTCATCAAGTGCTGAACCCCAATGTCCTAAACCCAAGAGCCCTTCATAATCCCGAAGCCTCAACCCTAAACCCTAAAACCTTCTGCACTACGGGCGGACAAAGGCGTTCAAAGAAAAGTCCTAAACCCTAAATCCGAAGCCCCTCGAGGACGGCTTTCTGGTTGGCATCTTGCCGCATTCGGAGCCTTGACTCAGTCCTGGTCCAGTGTCGCCCAGTACCTAATATACTAATTAGTATAGGGTTCCTTTAAAGGGGCCTACAAGTGTTACTATAAGGAATCTATAAGGGTACTGTAGTAAAGGGCCTTGATAATTAGAATAAGGTTTTTGGGCCCATAATTGTAGTAAGGAGCCCCAATATTACTCGTACCTGATATTCGCGTTTCGAAGGTGTTCATGCGACTTTTACGGGTTTTAGGCTTCCACGAGGGTTTATAAGGGGGTTCATAGTGTAGAATATAGGCGCTTCAGCAATTGGAATACTGAGTCTGAGGTTTGGGATGCAGTATGCAATCGTCATAAAAGGAGTCAAGGGTATACTACAACTATGTATTCAATTCCGGCTTCTGTATTAGGTCACTGGAGCTTGTCAAAGACTGGCGTTATTGGTTGTAGGAGGTTCATCTTCAGGTGTTTTATGTGACTGCGATTAAATGCGAATGTAGTGTAGAACCCCGACTGATAATGCTTGTATTCGTCTTGCATTACACGTTTAAGGAGGGAAGTTCAGCAACTAGAGGTCTATATGCTGCTGCTTGAAAGATATGCTGCAGGTAAACCCCTCAACCTATGCAATAAAGATCATGGGCCATGGCCTAATACTCCGTAGAGTTTGGGGCTACAGAGCATTGAGAGGATCAGGAGACTTGGGAGGAAAGGTAACCAACCTTAACTTACTTGTAACTCAATTAAGGTATGCATAGCTCTACTTGTTAGATGCCCCAAGCCTCTAAGACTCTAAGCAGTGTACCCAAAGCCCAACCCCTACCCGGACCCTATACAACCTTCCTGTTTAGGGCTGATAATGATTTGCGTACACAAATCCTGAAAAGGTAGGCCATTTGGGGGTCGAATGTTTGAGAACACTCGACGGGAAGATCGAATTGAGTGCGAACCCTTTATGGCAGATGGCTCCACGGGCCGACATCGCAACATAGTTGTAGCAGAATATACCTCAAAACTGTTTTCTAATGCTAGAGGCCTTTGTACTTAGCCCTTCTACATGAACTATGGTAGAAACCCTTGCAGCCCTACAGCTTCGCGAGTTGAGAGTTATAGAGCCGTTTGCTGATTAGTCTCGCTTGGTTAAAGGAGCTCACAGAATCTAGGGATTTGTTTTTAGCTTTGTTTGGGTTTAGTGACCCTACGGGCTTTAGGGTGTTAGGTTGTTGGGGAGTTTTGTGCCTAATGACTAGGCCAAGCGCTACCTGGACCGTATACAATGTTGCGCTGTTGGGTTCCATGGCATGGTTTCCTCATATAACAAGTCCTTAAAAAGCCAGGCTATTCGTGGCCCAGGCAAAGCTATAAAACCCTGTCAAACCCTACACTGCGAAGCCCAGACCCCAAAGCCTTAAACCCTGAATCCTAAATCCTAAGCCCTCAGCCCAAGCTTAGCACTTATAAACCCTGGCACCCTAAACCCCCCTCCTTCAGCCATCCTTGGTCTTCCAGAGCTAGAGATAGCAAGATGGGTTAAACACAAAAACAAACCCTTTAAAAGGACCTTCTGGAGCGCGGTGCCGCCGAGCAGCCGAGGTAAGAGGCGCCCTGCAGAGCTCAGATGGACCGGGCATTCTGGGTTTAGGTTGGGTTTTAGGGTTTAAGGGTTTTGTAGCTTTAGGATTTTGAGGGTTCAGGGTTTAAGGGTTTTCGGCGGGATTGTTTCGAGGGTTTTGGGGGGTTCTGGGTTTATGCTGTAGTTTAGTTTAGGGTTTAGGAGTTTAGTCTAGGATTTTCAGGGCTAGTTTGGAGTTTCTAAGGCTTGTAGGTTTGTGGGGTTAGGCTTTGGGTTTTTCGGTTGTTTTCGATCTTTTGGCGTTGAGAGTTTAATGGCTTTGGGGTACTGGTTCAGCATTTGGCTTGGGGCCACGGTCTTTCAGGTGCTAGCTGGGGTCGGGGAGGCCTCAACAAAGGGTTTCTGGTTTGGGTGCATAGAGATTACGGACTTTGCCTCAGGGTTCTGCTCCGTTTTTCACCATGGGCTGAGGAGACATGAATGTGTGTTCTGAGTTCAGCGTTATAGGCTTAATTACGGCTTGAGTCAGCTATCCTTTACCGAGCTGCATGATTTGAGTTGTGGGTCGGCGAGATTTCGTATGGACCCATGTTAAGGGATGTGGTTTGATTGGCGCATAAGGATCACATGGTGAGACAACCCTAAACCCTAAACCCTAAAGGCTGCTAAACCCGAGCTTAGTCGGAAACAAGAATATGAGACCAGTTGCCCAGCACCCGTGATCCCAACAGAACCGGAAGGTCAAACAGGGAGCCTTTTCCGCCATCACACTCACAGTACCAGTAATACTGTGTATTGAGATAGAGCTACCATGGTCAAAAGTAGAGTAGAGTGACCATAAGAGCATTTCTAGTGATCCTATCAATCAAAATTATGTCGTAACGACCGAATGTGCTCCCGTCGGATGTATAACCTGCACTCCAAGCCATGAGACGAACTAGAGCCTGAAACCTCTATCCCAAAGCAGACATGCTAGCTGTCTTGACGGCAAACCCCAGCTCATGAATCCAGGTGCGACCGTAAGCCCTCAGCATCAATGCTACGCAATGGCCATCCCCCAAGTACCCTCTGTTATACCCTGTTAAGTCATAAGAGTTGGGTTCTTGTTAAGGCTTTGAACTTGAGTTACTATATAGTAAGGAAGCCATATTACATACCTTAGATCCCTATATTATGGTATGGTAACTTAATTTAAACTCCTTAATAAGAACCCAGTCAGGTGCAGCCAAGGTTTGCCAATGGAGTGCCACTGTGAGTCCCCAGAGACGTCCGCGCGTAAGCAACCATCCCAGGCCCTGCGCTCCTCACACAGTTTGGGGTTTATAGTAGAAGCCAGAAAGTTGGAACATCATTATCCTAATGCCCTTAAGAAAGTATAAGGGATCCTAGCACTAATCCTCCTAAAGCCATGTTCCAACTTTCTGGCTTCTACTGTAGGGGTTTAGGTTACAATGCTGCGTCTTCGCTTGCAGAAAGTCTGATCCCCCAAAATAACCCCATGTAGGTCAACCCTAAGTGGGATTGCCAGAATAATATGAATCATGAACCCTAAACCCTAAACCCTAAACTTGTTACCCTGTGGTTTTGTGGTCCCAACCCTCAGGGCAACAATGTTTAGGGTTTCTGTAAGGGTTCTGCAAGGCTACGTTTAGAGGGTTTAACACGGAAACATTCGTAACCGTACTCACTTAGTAGTCCATCCATAACCCAAAGGCTCCATGTACCTTTATAGTAGATACTTAAGCCTTAAAGGTGTCCCTATAGAGGTACTTTAAGGCCTAAGTATATACTATATGGGTACATGGAGCCTTAGGGTAAGTATTTTTCTAATCTCAACCCCCCTAGTCTGACAGCATTGGTTCCGACCGGGTCGGCAGGAAGAGAAAAGCGCTTGCTCGGGGGTGTGGGCACCATTCTACCTATAGTCTCCATTGTAGTTCCTTTTTTTGGGGTTAACCAAAATCTCTATTATAGGGTCCTAACCATAGAACTGGTTAACCAAAAAAAGAACTACAATGGAGGCTGTAGGTAGAAATGTTTTCATCCTCACGATAATTCCGTTGGACCCCGCTCTATGTTGTCGGCCGCTACGGGATTCCTGCTTGAGTACTTGGAAACCCGACGACGCCCCCATTAAGATAAACACTCTAAGCCCTGAACCTTTCGCTGAACGACACACACTAGACCCTGGTTTTGAATCGCCAAATCCTGCACTCTAAGCAACAAAAGCCTGAACCCCGAACACGCCGACAAAAGGATTGGGCGACGTAATGTCTACAGAGCCCCCCCCCCCACTCCTAAACTCCAAAGTCATGCCTTGAACAACGGGCCAAGATAAACCCTACACCTTAACTCCAACTAAACCCCCAAGATACGCCCTGTGCCTTTACTCCAAAAGAATTCCTAAGCCCTTCCCCTGGAATTGGGCAAGTGGCTGCCATACAGGAAGCTCAACCCTGCAATGCAAGACCCTAAACCCCAAACCCTAAAACCCTGAACCCGAAGCTTCCCTAATTCCTAAAAACCCTAAGCCCAGCGTCGTACCCAAACTCAACACCGAAGACGAAGAGAAGGAGCCAAACCACACAAATTTAGAGTAAAAGCCCTAATCCCCAAACTCTGAATCCTAAACCATCCCCGAACCCTGATCCCTAAACCGTAAACCCCTATACTTCGGGTTTAGGGTTCTTTTTAAGGGCGGAATAGAAAGAGGCCCTTAAAAAATACAACTAAACCCGAAGTATAGGGTTTTAAAACTGGAAGTTATTTAAGGAGCCAAAAACCAATGAGGCCCTGCATCGTTCGGGGCCTTGGCCCCCTTCTCAGGACTTGGCTCCCTTGGGGATATCTTCCTTTGGGGGCTTTAGGGTTTAGGGGTTGAGGGTCTGGGGTTTAGGGAGTTAGGGCTTAGGGATTTAAGGTTTAGGGATTTAGGGTTCAGGGGGTTTAGGGTTTCGGGTTTAGGGATCTCTTCCTCTAAGGGGTTCCGTTAATGCTGCCAATTACGGCTTCCTTTAAAGGGGCTCCTTTAAAGGCGTTCCTTCAATGATGCGCCTAAGGGTTCCTTTAAAGGTAGACTATGAGGATTCCTTGAAGGGTGTAACGGAGGATTGAAGGGTTAGGGTTTAGGGGTCAGGGGATCATGTACTTCAAGGATACCTTTCCATGGCTCCTCTTACGACTTTCTTGACAGGGCTCCTCTTAAGGGTATCTTGAAGGGCTTCTTTTAAGGGGACCCTTTAAGGGTTCGTTCATTGTCATAGGAAGCCTGATGAAATACGTTTACGGTCCTTGAAGGACAGGAACCCATGGGGCTGCTTTCTTTGAGGGTCACTTGAAGGGTTTCTTGAGGGTGATTGATGTGGCTTGGGAGTTTAGGCTTCAGGGTTTGAGACTTTTGCCGGGTCTTGCAAGCTCTTGCAGGCATCACCCGTGGCCTTTGTGTGAATCGCTGATTTCAGAACTGCTTCNGGGGGGGGGGGGGGGTGTCTTGAAAGGATCACATAGTAACAAAAAGATTTCGTGAACGGGCTCACAAAGTGATCTGTGAGTGCCTGGAACTCTGAATTTCAGGTAGCTACAGCTCTAGTTACAAGATGTTAAAAAGATAATTAAAATCAGCTTATGTTAATTACTTTAAATATTTTAATTATTTTAGTTATTAAAATAATTTATCCCCAAGGTATTTACAACCCCACTTACTTTGTCCCCTGATCCTTCAGCCTGGTGCAGGCAGCCTGGCAGGAGGGTTCCGGGTATAAGCTCAACCCTAAACCCTACCTTAACCTACCAAAACCTACTTTTTTGTAGGTTCCTATTATGAATCAAATTATGGAATTTATAGGGACCCTACAAAAAGGTAGGTTCTGGTGGGGGAAGGTAAGCCCTAAACCCTATTTTTTTCAGGTTCGTAGGTATCCAAGTGCCCAAGAATGTTCATGATCTGGTTTTTGTTTAGGGTTTAGAGTGCTTTAGGGTTTAGGCTTTTAGGGTTTTAGGGGTTCAGGGTTTAGGGTTTCAGTGCTTTGGGTGTAGGGGTTTAGGGTTTAGGGTTTGAGGTAGTGGAAGTGGACTCGGAACACGAGGGACGGAGGATCCAAGACAGACGCCACCTATTTTCAAGACTGCCCCCAGCTTCGCGGCAACAATGGTGAGTTTGTCGAAGAATCAGCCCTTGGCCTCCCCCATGTCGTACGTCATGGGTACTGGGACTTGGGAGAAATCAGCCTTCATGCCCAAATTGCTCTTGATTTGTGAGCTGAAGGGCATGGGCAACTACTAGGTGCGCGGCGCATGTGCGCCCCTGCTGTTTTCTGAGTGTGAGAGCACGAAAACACTGGTAAACGCGATCGATTATGCAGGTTGGCTTGAAGAGGGGCTTTAGGACAAAAATATTAGTTTANAACGCGATCGATTATGCAGGTTGGCTTGAAGAGGGGCTTTAGGACAAAAATATTAGTTTAGGTTCGGCTCTAAAGTTACTGTTGGCTTGACACTTTGCGGTTGTTTCTGCTGCGCTCTTCGTCGTTCGCGGCGGCAAAATCTCAGACTGCATGATTGCAGTCTTTCTGTCTTCAAGAGCTGCTCTCATGATATTTCGTGTTTGGGGCTCCCAGCTTGCGGCTATCTAAAGGGTCAGGGTCGCGGGCTCAGAGATGAGGGCAACCAACAAGATGGAGATTTGGGCTTGTCGCTGGATATATGTTTGAAGTGGCGGTTTTGGTGGAAGCTTCTTCAGGGTGTGAGAACTTGAGTTAGCTTTGNGCAACCAACAAGATGGAGATTTGGGCTTGTCGCTGGATATATGTTTGAAGTGGCGGTTTTGGTGGAAGCTTCTTCAGGGTGTGAGAACTTGAGTTAGCTTTGTTGTTGGGGGTTATTGCATTCGGGCGTGGAAGGTTTTGTTTAGGTTTGAGGCTCAATGGTTCACGTCTTCAGGGTTTACAGTAGAGGTAGCAAAGTCTACTCCCTGTAGCGCTTGCAGACAGCAGCTCCAGAAGCTAGCTCTGCATCGCTGGAAAGCTGCTTCCCAANTAGAGGTAGCAAAGTCTACTCCCTGTAGCGCTTGCAGACAGCAGCTCCAGAAGCTAGCTCTGCATCGCTGGAAAGCTGCTTCCCAAGTGCAGCAACAAGTCTGCAGGAAAACACGGGCGAAAGCTTGGAGCACCAAGAAGCAGTAGAAGGATCGTTATCATCCCGCCCCCCCCATCCCTCCCCTTCCCCCCACCCCCCTTTCAAACTGAAGAGTCCGAAGAAGACAGGCCGTCAAAAACTGAAGACCCTGAAAAAGCAGAATTTCCGAAAGGCCCAAATGATCTCTGAAAATCCGAAGACCTCGAAACCCGAAACCCTCGCAAATACCGAGTCGAAAAGCCCTGAAGTGAAGGAAACACAGGGGCGCACACGCGCCAGGCTCCAACTACTAGCGCCCGGTGGCCCAGGAAGTCTTTCCTTGCACAGCCTGCGCCAACAGCGATGGCTACCAGGTCGCCAAGGCACCGCCTCCACAGGAGGCAGTGGCAGCCACTCAGTGCAGTTGGCCGGCTTATCTGGTTCGGCCCACCAATTCCGATGATTCCGACGCCTCCAGCTGTGCCGCTGCCTGCGCCATTGACACCCCCCAACAATAGACTGTCTGGGGCTTAGTAGGGAATGGGGGAAAGGATCCTTATGATAGTCCCTATATAATCCTCAATAATAGTCCCCATAACCCATTCCTCCATTCCCTACTAAGAACCAGACAGTAGAGATCCGTGGTACTCGGAGCCGCTATTTTAGTATATTATAGGTATAGTATACATTATGGACCTAATTTCTAATATGTATGACTTATGTTGGGGTATCTTGTTACTTTTAATGTTCCTCCCCCGACATCGAAGCCCTTTGGAATTGTAGAGCCCATATGCAACCCTGCACAACCATTAGGTCTCAACGCAGACCCAAAAAGTCCAAACCCCAAACCCGGAACCTAAAAACTTAAGCCCAAAACCCCAAGTTTTGTAAATTACACAATGCCCGCAGCCCTTAGACACTTAAACCTCGCCGTACTTGCAAATAAGCATCGTCCGAGGTACGCCGCGAAACTGCAGATCGAACAGGAGTTGGACCAGCACGAAGGCTGTGCGGCGCTCGGGCACCTCTGGGTCTTGGTTTAACAGTAGTTGCGTCAATGGTGCATTTCGTTTTGGGGGTTTTTGAGAAGCGTTTGGAAAGCATTTCTCCGCAAAGAAGGTTTCTTGCAAGCAGCGGTGCCCTTATCGGGGGATCCTGGCACCAGGGATCCTACTGAGGGTCATTTTTTTGTGCACCCCCAACATCCTCAATCGCAAGCTAGAGTTGAGAGGGTGCAAGTCTCCAAAGAGGAGGGCATAAGGCCTAAGGGCTTAGGGTTGAAAGGTTCAGGGTTGAGGACAACTACCATTCAGAGTATTGGATTTTCGGACCTATGGCCGGCCTAATTGGGTACTGGGATGAGGTGCTCCACCCCTTGACATACAGGCTGCGGAACGAGCTATGCCACCGCATCTATAGGGCCATTATAGGGTTTAGGGTGGATCTATAACGCACAGTCCTTGAAATATTAAAAGTGTAGGGTAGGTTTATTGGAAGCAGAAGTGTCAGCCCAACAACTGACAGCACTTTGGCCGAAGGACAGTGTCTTGGTTTGCGCAAAACTTTTCCTGTTTTGGAGTTTAGGATGTAGGGTTTTAGGGCGGGCATTATTTGATTCAAGTTTTTCTCCGTGATGAGCGCTCATCAAATCCCAAAACCACAATCGCTATAGCCCTATAACCCTTAAGCGTATGATAAGCCGAAACCCTGAATCTTGATCCCAGCCGTAGCAGTCGTGTGTATACCACCTGCAGAATCCCAAAGCCCAAAGGTTAACGTTTACTCGCCCTGTTTAGGGTTTAAGATTCAGGTGTAACTCGGCAAAGTGAACACCAAGATCCTGCAGCCAAACCAAACCCTGCACCTAGGCGTAAACTGTGTGGCCTGGAGTCAAGATGGACGGCTTCTTGTCCGGAGCTCGGTGGTGTATCGGCTCGAGTTTTGGTGTCTATGGATTGGTCGGTGCAGGATCGGAGGGCTCCTTGCTTCTGCGTTTGTCCACTTACGTCCGATTACAGATACACACATAGTTCAATCCATTCTAAATTATACTGCACATAGTGCATATATATACAGGTATGTACATTGTGTATATAATTTCATGTATGCAGGAGACGAGTGTACACACATTCTGTTTTATACACATACACAATACACACACATATATATATATATATATATATTTGTATATACTGTGCACGCTTTTCGATGTGTGCATATGTGTCACTGTATCTGCTTTGCTCTGCGAGATCAAACAATCAAGTTGGAACAGGGGAGGCGAATAGATGATCATGCAGCAAGCCACGTCATAGGTTATACCTTTTTACACTGATGTATTCTTATGCATATCCATATGGGCACATCTAGATATCTACAGACACACACACACACATACACACCCATGCGCTAGCTCACTCTCTCTCCTCTCCCTCGCTCCCTCTCTCTCTCTCTCTCTTTCTCTCTCCCTGTCTATCCTCGTTGATCTCGATCGACGCCCGGAAATGTCTTCATTCGGTAAGCCTCAAGCGACCATAGCATACTATAGCTATAGCTTTCAGCCGCTGGTGCTGCTGGTGTTTCTGTATACGTTAGAAAGGTAACTGCTCCGAGCAGAGGCCTTACAAGCAAATGTCAATGGTATTGCATCGTCGATGTCTTCCTCATCGACTTACTAGGTCCCCCAGTAGTAGCCTTTTGCCCTTTTTACATTAGGAGGGCTCCCTTATTAACACGGAGTACTCATTATGAAGGGGACACTGGGGAACCTAAACCTAGCTTTAAAATGGCTACGGCTCAAGCCGTGTGGCCCGAACCGGTAATCTGTTTCATTCCCGTTGGTCCTCACTGATCCTCGCTCGCATTGCGTGCCTTCGGTCTACGTGGGGTATCTCATCGTGATCTTCCTGGGGAGTGGTTGGGCATTGCGTATCGCGATCCTGCGACGGGGCGAGTTGTCTGCTGGCGGAGTGGCTGGGCCTTTACCTACCTTGCCTGCTTCTTCCGCTGCGTCCTCCTCGTCTTCTGGGTGACCTGTGGGTTGGCGGTTGGGACTTTGCTGGGCTCTTTGGTCTCTCTTGGGGTGATCTTGTGGCCTCCTACTACACCCTCACCTTCAACTCCCTTGTCGTGATGGCGGTGCCTGGCGTGAATGTGGGGGATGACATGGCCGTGGAGAAGATCGACTCCCCGACCGAGCTCGCTGCGGACTCTGATGGGGAGGAGCCTGAACCTACGATCGAGAAACGCAAACGGGAGGCCGCCCGTCCTCGTAGGCGCAGGAGCGAAGAGCGGGGTCGACATGATGCTCCTGTTGCGCCCAGCATCTCAGATGATGATGAAGATGAAGAGCAAGACAGTCCGTCTAAGAGGGCGAACAGTCGGCCAGATGATCGGCCCCTGACTGCTGGGCTTCTTCGAGATTTGCTTGCAGATCATCGGAAAGACATGCAGCAAGCCTGGCAGGTTGTCGAGGACCGCTTGGGGAAGGTTGAGAATCAACAGCTTCGCCAGACTGGTGAGCTCGCTTCGCTTGCTGGGCGCATGAAGATAAGTGAGAGGGACGTCGCTGCGGTCAAGAAGTCTCAAACGAGTGGGGAGAAGAAGATCGAGAAGCTTGCGGAGGACGTTGCCAACTTGCAGGTCCAGTTTCAGGATGTGCAGGCTAAGGTCACGGAGTTCCAGACTGACAAGGGTGAGATCAGGGATGATGGCGGTGGAATTGGTCATGATCCATGGGGCGCCTACCTCAGGAAGAGTCGGCGTTGGCCACCTCCTGTCGGGCCTCCGGGGATGTCTACTACTGGGATGCCGTCAACGGGCATGCCAGGTGGCCTTCCGGGTGCGCCTAGCAATGACACTGGCGACCAGCTCTCGGAGGAGGACAGGCGCACGCTTATCATTGGAGGGTGGCTTCAGGACACAAGGAGGGCGACGATCGAGGAAGAGTCGGCCAAGCTACTTCAACATGGGGAGATCAAACCTCTCATTGACTCGGAGAAGTTGGCGGTGTATGGTCCAAGAAGGAGTGTTGGCATGCTCAGATTCGTGCAGAGACCTGATGAGCATGGGGACGATATCAAATCACGCATGTGGAAAGTGGTGAAAAAAGTCGCTGAGCTCAAGATGCAGGTCGAGAGCAGCAAGGCCATGGGGGAAGATAGAACCATGTGGGCCGCGTTTGTGAAAACCAAGGTCGCCAGGACTCGATCGGCACACATAAGCATGGTTCGACGTGTAGTCATGGGTTTAGCCGCAGATGCCAAGAACGAGGCGGGAGGAGTACTGAACCTTGAACACACGCATGTGACGGCGTACGATATGGACTGGAGTGCTGGGACTATATGGTGTGGTGTTCATAAACTGGCCTCCTCAACACACCGTTGTCCTCGGAGCGCTGAGACCATCACCATGACAGGAGGCTGGATTGACCTCGACGCGGTGGGGCTGGTGGCTGGCTGTTCGCAAGAGGTCGCAAAGACGGCCTTTGAGAGGGAGATTTGACAGGATGAGGAGAATGATTTCACCCCCTCCGTCAGTGGGACGAATTTGAGATCTGGGACGTCCTTGCTTCCGGATCAGCAGCATGGGGTTGCTCTGTCGAAGGCACAGCAACGCAAGGGTTCCCCCGTTGTGTGTGCAAGACGCAGATGGGGAAGGATTGGTCAGTGGAACTTGGCAGGTCAAAAGATAGATCTCCTTGACATCACTGGTCGTGACCTAGACATTGTTTTTCTTCAGGAAACTGCACGAGATGAAGTGGGATGGGATGACATGAACACCGAGCTCTTCCATTGGGTTTCTCATAGAGGAGTGAATCACTATCGTGGGGTCGCCGTTGGGATTGCAAGTGACAAACTCGATTGTATCATCCACAAAGTCGCCAGCAGTAGGGGGATCTGGATCCTTGCTCGGGTTCGTGGTCTGGGGCGAATTGTCCTGGGAACGATGCACTGCCACACAGGGGCGACCAACTCTATCTACCAGGCTGCGGTCCATGCCTTCATTCAGTCTTGCCCGAATAAGTGGAGACAGTATCCTTTGTTGTGTGGCACTGATGTGAACGAAGAGCTGAGTTGGTTTGAGCAGCAGGATGGAAGCTTTGGGTTATCGCATGGCTCCAGCAATCTCAATGAGCTCGCGCATCACTTCCTTCAGGTTGGAGTCGAGCCAGTTACCCCAGTCAAAGATCAATGGCGAACACCTACGCACTATCCTCGAGATACAACTCGCCGTGGCAGGCAGATTGACGCTGTGTGGTCGAGGATGGTTGACATTGACCATGTTCGTGTTGATGCTGCTCGCAGACACACAGTCGGTACAGATCATGCACTGGTCCACGCGGAGGTCTTCGCTATGGGGAGAGCTACCAACAAGTGGGGCAATGACTCTCGACCAAGGTACATCTGCACCGAGATCCCCGGGGAGATTATTTGTGATGCAGATGACTTGTCGAAGTTGGCGGGTAAGTGCACTCGTCCCAGACCCAGCCAAGCCTATCGCGACTCTGAGGAGATCAGGGATGCGATTGGAGAAGCCCGCAGTTCGAACGACAAGAAGGCCTGGAAAGCTGTCCATAAGATGAGACGTCAAGCACGAAGAGAATGGGAGCGAGCGAGACCAAGCAAGATCTTGAATGGCGACTGGTTCGAGTATAGGTCCTTGCAGAAGGAGAAGAAAAGGAAAACGGGCTGGTGGGGAAGGATGCTTCACGAGAAGAGCTCCAGGCAGAACACAGAACTTGTCCAAGACCATCTTCGAGGCAAACTTGTGAATGAATTCTGCGATGATTGGGATGAGCTCCTTCCATTTGAAGATAGACTCTGTTGAAGCGCGGGAGGAGTTTGAGGATTTCACCATCCCTGAGGCTCGTGAGGTGCTCCACCAAATGAAAGTCAACAGTGCGGTAGGACCCGATGGCATCAGTGTGTCCTTTCTCCGGCATGCACTTAGCGATGATTGGATGGCAATGCAAATCATGTCTCTTGTCAACCAGATTGTTCGCAACATTGAGCTGCCAGCAGACTGGTCAAAAAACTTCCTGGCCCTCCTTGCCAAGTGCGACCTCCCTATGAAACCAAGTGACCTTCGGCCGATTTGTGTAAGCTCAGTCTTCCACAAAATGGTCACTAAACTTGTCTGTTCACGAACCATGCCGATTTTGAGAACGGGGTCGAAGATATCGGGATGTGGAAAAGGCAGGCAAGCGGCGGATGTGATAGGGACGATCTCCAGACTACGGGATGTGACCCAAGAGTGGAAGGTTCCCCTGCTCCTTTGTAAGTTGGATATCTCTGGTGCCTTTGACAAATTGGATCGTCAGAAGATCGTGGAGTTTCTCAAAGATCGCCTGGGTGGTAGGGAAGTTGACCACGAACTCAGATACCTATTGTGTCAACTTCGAACCTATCGCCTGTCAGGGCAGGTACCTGGGGGGCATGAGATCCACATCGACGCCAACGTTGGCATCAAACAGGGAGCTCCTGAAAGTGCTGAACTCTTTGGCATGATTATGGACGCGATCCTCACCAGGGTGACTTCGCATTCTAAGTGGGGAGAACTGGGATGGTCACTCTCGGGCCTGGACGTCTCCCTTATCTTCTACCAAGACGATATCTTTGTGATCGAGACCGAACTTGGGCGACTTGGACGGAGGGTTAAAGTACTGGAGCGATGTCTAGCACAGCATGGCCGTCGACTAGCCGCCGAGAAGACTAAGATTGTTGCCTCGGATGCTTACAAGGGACCTCGGCGGGTGAGGGTTGGAGGCACCGCGTTTGTGATCTCTGGACCCGCTGAGTCTGTTAAAGTTTTGGGCATTTCTTTCAGCCTGCAGGAATCACCCTCACAGCAGGCAAAGGAAATCCTACACAGGACCCGTTCCGCAGCTGCCGCGCATGGACAACTTCTTCGGGGCAGGGCAAGTTGGCAAAGGAAAGTTGCCATGATACGGACCCTCGTTGAATCACAATTCTCTTGGACCGGAGGAGCATTGCATTGGAGCAATGCTGACTTGAAGCAGGCTAACACTGTCCAGCTGCAGGTCATGCGAAGTGCATTTCGCATCACCAGACTTGCTAGTGAAAGCTGGCAAGAATGGAACTCCCGCAGTATGAGAATGTGTCGTGCCTGGTTAGCTTACAATGACTGTCCGAGATGGTCGACTGTCCTCCTGCGTCTACAACATACGCTCCTGGGGCACTGGGCAAGAAGAGTCGAGAGGCTGTCAGGAGCAAGTGAATGTGCCTGCTCTTGTCTACCCATGCGTGCTCTCGAGTGGAGATCTACTGCATGGTGGCGCATGCAGCCCGACTGTTGGTGAAAGGCATCCGGCTAGGTTCTATGCCAGCAATGTCGAAAGACAACTGTCTGAAGCACATGGAGTCACTTGGCCTGAAAAGGCTCAAGACCGAGAGCTCTGGAGCCGCCTTCGTGATGATTACCTGCGACTGTGGGATGTCAAATGGACAAGAGAACGTCAACTCGCAATTCGTTACTAATGCCTCGTGTATCCCGACTGCCTGTCTTGTCGATGGTCTAAGTGAAGTCGTGTCTTTCGCTCGATTGAGGTGACCTTCGAATGGGATGACTCGTCGTTTCTGAATTCTTGGCGTTAAAGACATTCGTATATGACTGAAACCTGGAGCACTCTATGGCACTGAGGGACCTCGCTTCGGTCCGAAGAGTGATCATGTGACCTTCAGTGAACGCAGCTTTCTGATGAACATTACCTTTCTTTACCATCTTGGCTCAAGGTGAACTTCAAGCTCCTCGACTTCCTACGTTTTACCTGCTTTCATGTGGTGTCGCGGCGGCTGCTTCTTCCTGCTCCTCCTCCTGGGGTGGGCTGGACTGCACGACGCGCCCCAAGACCGGGACAATGACGCCCGCGAGTCTCGCACCAGAACTGCTTCTTCCTCCGCCTCCTCGTCCTCCTTGGCTCCCGAATCCTCTCAACACCCACAGTCTTGGGGCGATTTGTCAGTGGAACAGCCCATGGAGCCCGCTGCTTCATCGGGCCCTCAGGAGAGTCGACCCTGGACGAGGCAGGAGATCGCGATGCACATGGCGGAAACCTGGGGTGAAGTGGATTGGAGTACGTCGCCGACAGCCTCTCTTACTGCATGGGATGAGAATATCAGCTTGGCGTTGCAGGACCGTGAGCTGAACCACATCCTCGGGGACGACCTGGTCGTTCCGACACCTGAGAGTCTGCCGATGCCATTTACTACTGCTGCGGATGTGGAAGGTGAATCACAGGTTGTCGCCTATCTGGACTCAGGGGAAGAACAGAACATGGGCCCTGCAGCTGACTGGTGGGAAGCTGTACGTGACAAACGTGTACTACGTGGGCGGAGAGGCCTGGCACAACAGGCTTCCTCTGGCTCGTCGACTTCCTTGGCCCTACCTGAACGTGTACTATGTGGACATGGTGATCCAGCACATCAAGCCTCCTCCTGCTCTTCAAGCTCCCTGGTCCCACCTGCACCTTCCTGCTCATCAAGTTCCTCTGGCCTGCTTGACCATGTAAGACGTGAAAGTGGTGATGCGGCACATCATGCTTCTTCCAGCTCTTCAAGCTCTCTGCCCCCGTCGGAACCAGTAGGTGTGACGACGAGATTTGGGGAAGCACGAGAAGGTGTTGATCGATGGCACCACCCTGACGGCACTGTGCGTTGTCGACTACGTGAACGCCTTGCAGAAGAACGAGGAGAACAACCGCAAGTTGAAGCGGACGATGGTGGTGAAACACGGCCCTTTGAGATGGAAGGATGGACACAGCATGTGGATGGCCCGGCAGTGAATGCTGTCACCTTCTACGGAGAGAAGTTCCAAGTCCGAGCTTCTGGCAACTTCAGTGCAGGTGACCTTGGGGCTAACTCTTCCACCACTGCGGGAGACAACTCGAGTGGGACCGTCGCAGACACTGAGGAAGGATCCAGTTCGTCCTCGAATTCCAGTTGGAGCCCAGGATTCTATAAGCATGGGGAATGGCAAGCACGGAGCCGAACGCCCCATGAACAACGCCTTCACACAGGAGGCAGAGGCCTGGTACGCACAAAGAAACGCCAGGAGAGAATGGAGAGCTACTTCAGTGGACAATGGCGTCCAGCTTGGCTTGTTCACAGTACCGCCGTGAAAGGGATGCAAGGAGGACCGCACTCCTCCCGCAGGTCCAGGAAGAAGAAACCCTGGAGTCGGTAGAAACAGCTGAAGCAGCACCATTGGTTGGAGACATAGCCCAGGAAGAAGGAGTGATTGCATCGTCTTCCCTACAACCAGAAGACACGACGTGGAACAGAGACAACTGGGAAAGTACAGGATGGGACTCGACGTGGACGGAGACATGGTCGAGATGGTCCTCGTCGACGAACGCTACTTCTTCGTCCTGGAGCTGGCAGAGTGATTCGAGGATGAAGGACCATAACGCTGATGCTTGGGATGGAGTCACGGACTGGGTGACGGGAATGCAAACCACGCCAGCCTCCTCCACATGGTCATGGGAAGAATGGCCCTGGGTTGATTGGTCTTCTGTCTCTACGTCTTCCACGAGCACTTCGTCCACCTCCTCAACGAGCACGTCGTGGGCCTCATGGACCAGATCAAAGACGACCACGAGCACCAGCACGAAGTCGCCCTGGTCTGGCTGTGGGGCGATGTTCCAGACCGTAGCTACCACCAAAGCTGCTTTGCCCTTGGCTTGTCTGTCAGGGCGTAAGGGTCGGGTTGGGATAAGTCGCCTTGGTGCCCTGCCCTACACGGTCTCCCCCTGGATCTGCTGTTGTCAGAAAGGGTCATCCTGGGGCTCGTCCAAGTGTATACACGACTTCCAACCAGGAGTGGAGGAGATGAGTCTCGACATTGTGCAGGCGGAGGCATTCCCACAGGCTTGGACCAGAGACAACTGGGATTTGACACTCACCTCCAGTACTACGAGCACGACCCATGGTGATGTGCCACCGCCGAACTATGGGCTCTTCCCGGAAGTGCGACCAGCACGCCTACGACTCGATGGTGACGAGACTGGACTGATGCGCATCACCAATGGGGAGATTGCCTTCCTTCAAGAAAATGGGGCAAGCCGCAATCACATCAGACGAGTGACTGACCTTCTCGAGACCCTGGACGCGGAGCAGGTGCAGGGCAGAGGAGCTGAATCCCGTTGGTCTTTGGCGCGGTTGTTGCAGAGGGTGACTGACGCGCAAGAAACTATCGAGGCAACTGTCAGAGTCCTGAACAGACGACTACGGCCGCGTGGGGTGCTCCCTGTTCAGCGTGTGCCGCGTCTTGAAACAGAGAGATGGAGGTCGTTCATGTGGGGCCGGCAATTTGCTGGTATTTTCAGGGATTGCCTGGAAGCTAACGTCATGACTCCTCTACAACCAAGCGAGTCGGAGGGCGTGGTAGGTGCATCTGGTTCTTCGTCGGGAGGCTCGCCGGCGCAACACAGCCCCCCCTCTACCACTAGAGCCAGGAGCCGTTCGCGTGGTCGTTCATTCAGCTCCTTCGATGACCCGGACTGCGACAGTGAGTTTGCGGCAGGTTCTGATGGAGAACTAGTGCAAGTACCGGATGCCGAACCGAGCTCCAACAACGGACCACCTCCGCCGGTACCCGTGAACCTCGTCAGTCTGGAGCCGGTAGGCATCTGGAGGAGCCCAAGGGACGATGATGAGGAGGTGACGAATGATACCAGACCTTCGCCTACACCAACGACTACGTCAACGTCGACTACTACGTCATCCTTGTTGCCGGTGTCTTCGTGGACAATGGCCTGGACAATGTTGGAGCCACCCGTTGATCATGCACCTTGTGCATCGGAGTTGAATGCGATCGACTGGGACGTGACGGAGACTCCTGTGGCTAATGGGACTACATGGGCAACCGTCTCCGTGATGAATGCTGGGGATGAGAGTTGGGGTGAGGTAAGCACAACGACGACTACCTCTTCCTCCTCCTCTACGTCGGATCTGGTGTGGCCTTCGGATGTTGTCAGGGACACGGTGAATGTCAACCTAATCCATGGCGGGATGACGGATACAGTGCAGTTGATCCGCATGCTACTAGCCAGGCAACGGCGACTTCATCACATGGATCGTCTCCTCGGTGATGCCATCGAGGAGGCACTCACCTGGCTGCAGGTGCCCTTGGCGTCAGAAGCTCTCAATGCGGCCACGTACGAGGCCAGAGTATGGCAGACGGTGACCCAAGAAGCCGTGTTTGGGTCAGGACCGACGAGCGCGACGCCCTCGCAAGCCACGACGGCTCAATCGGTTCTCCTCCAGCCCAACTTTCCGTTGACGGTGGAAGAGATGCGGAACATGCTGCCGGAGGTGGATGACCACACGTTGCAGGGGTACAGGCGTCGTGCTTGGCGGGAGGCCACTGCGCGTTTGTTCCGTGACGCTGGCAGTGATCCTCCTGGCAACTCCGGACGGTCGTCAGAGGACACGGATTTGCTCATTGTTCAGAGGAGAGAAGAGGATCGCATTACGAATTGGCCTGATGGAGATGAACGCCCGGCCCACCCTGTTCGGGATCTTCCTGGTCGTCATGCCGGTCCTGGACGTCGTCGCCAACGTGTTCCGCGTCCACGCCCGCGTTGGGAGTCAGTCGGTGGGCGTAGACGGAGAGGACCCCGTGCACAAGGCCGCGGAGTAGGAGTCGCGACTCGTAGTGAGTGTGGTCTTCGGCCATTTGATCGAGTGCGGCAGCGTAAGTCTGTACGTCTCGTTCTTTGTGTAAGCCCCTTTCGAGTGGCGGGCCACTTCCCGCTTTGTTCGCGAGGCACAGAAAGAGGTCACTGCACATTAAAAAAAAAACCTAGCTTTAGTGTTGGTGGAAACAGCCCCAAATCAACCAAGCCAAATAGCCCCGACGCGGCGAAAGCACAGAACCTAAACCCTAAAACCCGAAGACCCCTAAAGCACAAACCCAAAACCCTGAACCTGAAAGCCCTAAACCGGGCGAGATGTTGAGGCATCTGGCTCCGACGATACCCGCGTGTGCATATGGTCCTATGGTTTGAGGCAGGGCATTGCTGTGGAGTAGGGTTTAGAGGTCGAGGGATGAGGGCCGTTTCGAGTGTATCTAGGAGTTTAGGATTTATGCTTATAAGTTCCAGTTACAGATTTCGCACTTATGTTAGTATCGTGGGCATCTTTAGTCAATCTTTCCTGTTCTTATGCGATAGCTTGGTTCACTGGTCTGAATACTTGCCTTTGGTTCGTAGGGAATGGAGGAATGGGGTACAATTATAACTATTACAACCATTCTTCCATTCCCTACTAACCAAAGGTAGGAATAAGAACGTAGCTCAAGCCCGGGACGACGGACGGCCGACGAAGTTCCAGCGGTCTGGGGTAAGGCTGAAACCGACCTCTCCCAGTCTTCCCGGCTTCCGTACATTTATCGGTCCGTCGGTCGTCGATGTGTCTATCTTTAACTATACATATATATATATATACCTGGACCCCAAAAGGATGTAGAACAATAGCCTTTTATAGGTTTTGGGCCATTATTCTACCTACTTTTGGGGATCTGGGTATAGAGAGATATAGACATTAATTATCTCTCTCTCTCTCTCTCGCTACAGTACCTATCTACCTATCTGTCTGTCTACCCACCTGTTCATTTATCCACCTTTCTATCTATCCACTCTCTCTATCCAGCTACTCTCGCTCTCTCTCCCTGCCGAGCTGTGTAGCTTACTATGCATGTAGATGTCCATCTGAGTTTGTGCGTGCGAGGTCATTTCGGCTCAGAAGTTCGGGACTTCTTAGAGTCTTAGGGGTTTGGGGTTTCGGTCTCCGAGATTTTTTATGATCAGGGTTCCTTGGTGTCAGGGCTTCGGGGTTTGGGGGTTTGGGGGTTTAGGGTTTAGGGCTTAGGGTTTGTCGTGCAGGGCTTATGTAAGGTTTAGGGTTTCAGAGCCTGGCATTTCCAGCTGTTTGGGGTTTCAGGATTCAGGTTTTCCGATGTGGGAGTTTCCGAAAATAGGGGACCCTATAATAGTACCCTAAATAGTAGGATCCTTATTAGGAGGACCCCAAAATAAGGTACCCCTAATTGTCGGAAACTCCCATTTGGGGCTCGGTTCGGGGTTTTGGGGGGATTTTGGACTTTGAGGGTTTGGGACTGAACTTTGGGTATCGGCTGGATGATAAGATAAAAGCCTTCTGGCCGCAACCCAAGAGACCACATACAATCGAGTCCGGAGTAAGTAGTGATCATGTGTCCTTGTGTTCGCCTTAGGCATTTCGTAGTGTATAGCCCCCAACCCCCTTTCAATTATCCGGGCCGCCATGCTACAACCCGTAGAACCCTTTGATCCGTTCTAAATCCCGTCTATATCCCTTCCAAACCCTTCTAAAACCCTACGAAACCTCCCTACACCCTAAACCCTAGCCCTACATCCTAACCCAAGAGATCTCGTATGATGTTGGCAGGACACGCCTGAGATGCCGTCTCACGACTGGCCACTTCGGCAACATCTTCGGCGCCTTTGGCCGCAACACTGCGACAAAGAAGCCTTAGAGTATACCTGGACCCCAAAGAACCCTACCTTTTTTGGGTTCCTTATACAAGTCCTCAAAAAGGTGGGCTATTTGGGGTATAGGTAGGGTTTAGGGATGTTTAGGGTGTAGGGCCTTGGGTTCCCAAAGTTTAGGGGTTGAGGATTTACAGTAGAAGCCAGAAAGTTGGAACATAGCTTTAGGAGGATTAGTGCTAGGATCCCTTATACTTTACCTTCAGGGCATGAGGATAGTGATGTTCCAACTTTCTGGCTTCTACTGTAGGGTCAAGAGGACCTGTGGGCTGCATGACATGTGCTGCTAGGACCAACTTCAGCGTCCACAGATTTCTTAGCCACGAAATCCCGTAAGGACCAAACCCTGAAGCCGAAACCCTAAACCAGAAACTCCTGAGCCGCATGAACCTTCAAGCCGAATCCTAAGCACAGAGCAACTTTAATGTTTAAGTCTAGGGCAGAACCCGGAAACCCCCCAAGGGTCCGAATATCCCGAAAGAGTCGATGAAGCAGCAGCCAGGAAAGCTGGAATGCGGTTCTCCTCATGCCCTTGCAGTAGTACCTATAGTCTCCATTGTAGTTCCTTTTTTTGTTTAACCAAAATCTTCATTATAGGGCCCTAACCATAAAACTGGTTAACCAAAAAGGAACTACAATGGAGACTATAGGTAGTATCGAAAATGCTAGGGGGGAAGGGAGACAGGGCTTCAGGGCTTCAGGCAATTTTAGCGTCTGGACTTTAGGGTGTTAGGGGTTAGGGTTGGGGTCGGCAGCCATCCCCTAAAGCCAAAAACTTAAAGTTCGAGAGTTTGGGCCTTGGGGTGTAGGGCTTACCCCACATATGCCGAAACCCTACGCCCAAAGTGAAGAACCCCAATCTGCAAATCCTTGACACCAAATTCCACATCCTGCCCTGCACGAAGCCGGCGTGCCGCGGGCCGCTACTCTTTGCCACATAAACCCCAGCATACCAATTGACCACAGTGCTTTCATCAAGAATACCTTGAAGGGGTCTTGATCGACCCTTCATGAACCCTAATCCTCAAACAGGGTCCGCTTGTAGAAATGGATATGCCCAAAAAGAGTCTGGTCTTCAAGCATGGCGACAAACCCCCTACCTCTACAAGAAGCACGCCAATAGTAGTAACCCTTATAGTAAACTGGCCCTAACCCTAATGGATGCCCTATAGAAATCGATTATACTAGAAACCTTAAGTTCCCTACTTCCGATGATCCTCAAAACTCTACATACCTTCAACCCTATAAACCCTAAACCCGAACCCTAACCCCTAAACCCTAAAGCCTAAAGCCTAACTATAAACCCCCCATGTCTTAATTTCTTGAGGCGTGGCCTTCCTCCCCAACGAGCCCTTGGTGATGAGCTGCTCTATGGATGGCGCCTCACCGGGGTTTTGCATGAGTAGTTCAGGGTTTAAGGTTTAGAGTTTAGGGCCTAAGTGCAGGGTGTATGGTCAGGGGTTTAAGTTGCAGGGTTCAGTGTTTTTGGTTTAGGGTTTAAGAGTCTAAGGTTTCAAAGGGTTGCGTAGAGCCTAGTGGAGGGCTTTACGTGGCAAATTTTTAGGCTCAGGCTTATAATGTTGTTTCGTACAGTATTTAGACGATACAGGGATCTTGAAAGGGCTTTGGGTTCAGGCCCTCAGGATATCTTTGTGTGTTTCATACGCTTTCTAGTAGGGTGTAAAGGGACATTCTGAGGGCTGTATTGGCTGTAGGGTTCGAGGTGTCCTGGCTTCCGGGTGGGGTTTCTATACTACAAACTACTATGTAAGCATCTCCTATATACCTATTCGTGATCTGTTGACTTGGGGTTCGATTGAAAATGTGGTACAGGTTCGAAACCATAGGGGTCCTTATCATCAGGACCGCGAAAAGGAATGCCCGCGGGTAATACCATCCCGAAATAATGGCTGTGCAGTCGTACTTATACTTTGGCATGCCCGTAAAACATTGTTCTAATTGTTGCCGCCCCATGAACTGTTTCATTTTGCACAGGTAAACTCTACCGGCTAAGAAACCAGAAAGAGCCAGGTTCCGTCCGCCTCATGGACATCGCAGCAGAGCGCTGCGCATCCGCACTGCGCTGAGGAGAAGCGTATCAGATCTCCAGCTTTTATCCCCATCGCTTCTATGTACAAATACTACATGGGTTCTACCTATAGTATCCATTGTAGTTCCTTTTTTTCGTTAACCAGTTTTATGGTTAGGACCCTATAATAGAGATTTTGGCCAACCAAAAAAAGGAACTACAATGGAGACTATAGGTATATTGGTTCAGGATCTAGACTTTGGGGCTTAGGTCTTATTCAAACCGCGAAGACGCTCGACAAGATCCTACTGTAGATCGAGACACTCCGTTGGCTTCCGGGGGAGTTTTCGGGTTCGCGGATTAAGGCCAGGGGTTTCAGGGCTACTAGGGCAGAGGAGTCAGTTCGGGACTCGAATCATGGAGGCATCCACTGGCGAAGTTCAACTTGCAAATGGCTTCTGCACTGAGGTGCCCACTATGCTACAGCGTGCGTGTAGGAGGCAGAGCAGCGAATGCCGGCGAGTCGTTGGCCATGCTGCGCCCGAGGAGGTGTATGCTTTGCCGTTCCCCTCTCGAGTTTACCCGGCGTGACACTTGATGCTACTCGGCCGTAAACCCTGAACCCTTTGTTTAGCACGTGGGTCACGCCAGGCTTAGGTGGATCCCACCAATGTTATATGGAGTATCAATCGCGCTGCTGTGATGCGGCCAAGTACGGACGCAGATGGCAGCCTTTGCAAAGTCAGGCTTTTGAAAACAACCCTAGGTCCTTTAGGGGATAAGGAACCCAATATGGCTTACCATAGTCGGTGAGTTGATGTTGATGAGAAATACAAACTACCAGTCTGTCCTTACTGTGGAGACTGGAAAGCAGCACCTCAGCCTTGGCAAGACCCCCGGCTTCTAACGGTCGTTGAATGTCTAGGGCCTAGGGTATGTATGTGTGGGGGTTGCACCCCTCTAATTCCTTGATCCTCAATCCAAGGTTGCCAGGTTGAAGTCAGGGACTTGAGCGACTTGCGTAGTCAACGGGAGAACTTTAAGCGTATCATATCAGCGTAGTCATATTACATCCCCTAACCCTACACGTTTTTTATTTTTGAAATTTGTTCCTGCGTAGACCCCTTTTTGAATGGTCCATATGTTTTGTTCGAAGCAAGTTGGTGCTTTTCTGGTCCTGGCTAGTGACAGAGAGAGGAGGAGCCCTAAACCAAAATGCCCTGGACACACCCTCGTACGCGAAGCTTGGCAACCGCAAAAGAATCCTTAATTCTGGTAGCCCTTGTAGAGCCCTGTTAGAACCCCCTAAGCCCGAAGTCCATGATTTCCATTTCCAAGGTCTGGGGCGCACATGTCCGCGGAGTGAACAAAGTGGTCGGCTCCTCGTGTTTGTTTTCAGCCATAGACCTCCAACTGCTACTATTGCTACGATTACAACTACTGCTACGATTACTTCTATTACCACTGTTGCTACTTTTACTAGAAACTGCTATTGCGACTGCTGCTGCTACTGCTGCTGCTGCTACTGCTACTGCTACTGCTACTGCTACTGCTACTACTACTACTACTACTACTACTACTACCACTACTACTACTACTACTACTACTACTACTACTACTACTACTACTGCTACTGCTACCGCTACTGCTCCTGATCCTGATCCTCCTGCTGCTGCTGCTACGTGCCAATACTCGCATTATCACATGTTATCACTAGGTACCGGTAGAAGTACCACCTTGAGTCCTGAAGTCTTGCCGAGCCTGAGCTAAAGGTTTTCGAGGGTTTAGGGAAAGGCTGCGTGCAGGAATGCTGTGGAACGAATCGTGAGCGAGGTATCTCTGATTTCAACATGATCCCCAGCTAAATCCTATCTCATCGTGTAGCTACACTTCCAGAAGGAGGTTCGGGCAGGGTGGGCTGTTCTGGACTTGCGGTTGCTTTCAATGTCGGGATTGGCTACATTGGCTACAAGAACCTGTGCAAGGAGGTTTCCCTGTACCAATCTCCAGCTCCTCGCAGTGTGAGGCCATCTGTGCGATTTTCCCTACAAAGCACGTATGAAACCCTACAGTTCAATAAGCTGATAAATTGGTAAATGAAAATAAAATCTGGTAGTAGATCTTTTAGAAGTTGGGTTCGTAGGGTCTGATGGACAGAGGTCACTGTGGCAGACGAGCCAAACGCGGTTACCTCGTGCGGTGCAGATGGCAAGGCTTGCGTGGGATGACACCCCCACAAAATCTGACATTCGGGAGCTGTCAGAAAGTAACAGTTTAACATGCAGGAAGAACCCAAGCAGCATAATGATTCCTTCCTATTGTAAGCCCTGCATCCCAAAGCCGCTATTAGTTCACCCTAAATCAAGCGTGCATGATGAAATCCGACCTACATCCGGAAATGGTGGTTGTGGTGCTGGTCCTGGTGCTGGGCAAACACGCAACATACTTGGTCGAGTCACAGCTAGAAGCTAGCAGAAATATCTCAAGTGCCTACCCAGGAAGCTAGATGGACCATCAGCCTACACCCCCATCCGTGTTTACAATGAAAGCAGGGCTGTTAATTAGACACCTTACTAGTCAGCGCCTACATACCTTTTTCCTATATGGCGGAATTATCGGTTTGGGGTTGGAGCCGATTAGAGTTCAGCGCGCAAGCTTATAAGGGTTTCGGAGTGAGCACTTGATCTACATACGTTGGGTACTGCCCGCACTCAGTAACAGTTGGATAATATTCATAATATAGATATATTAGGCCCTTAATAGTCGCCCTATTACAGACTGCTACTGTATGGGGGCAGTACCCAATACATACGTTTGGCAGCACGTGGAGTGGAGTGTAGGACTCAGGGCTTGCACTGTTTAGGGGTTGAGGGTTTTAGTTGCCGCTTTCCGGGTTGAGGGGTTTCTACCCATGGGCCACAAAGTAGTTCTTTTTTGGGGTTCATACTTAGAATTCTAAAAGGTAATCCCCAAAAAGGAACTACTTTGGGGCCTATAAATAATTTAGCTGACATGGAACCGCGGAACAGGCTGTACACGTCAACGTATTTCTAAGGGGCCATTGTACTGGAAAGTCAGGCTCACGGGCTTAGTGTTTAGCAACCCTAACCCCAAAAACTTCTCCGCTAAACTCTGCCGCCATCGAAAAAACAAGCTTTATCGCTGCAACCGTGAAAACGAAGTCATGGATCCAAGCTGCACGCCAAACGCTTTAATCAAATCACCATTCCAACCCTATCAAGCCCGAAATGAACCAACCCTCTACAAGCCGCAACAAGTCTTTGTCAAACTCTTTATGAACACCCTTTTGGAGGTTCTGAGACGAAAAACCTATCAACACTTAGACCCTGCACCCCAGAGCCTGAGATGACCAGGTGCGGCAGCTAGACAGGACGGACCTTGTCGGAGTTTGATTGAGGGTTGAGGGCTTGGAACCGAGGGTTTAGGATTGAAGCTTTGGGTTTGAGGGTTTAGAGTGCAGTGTCGAGGGTTCAGGGTTTAGGGTTGCGGATTCTGCGTGTTCAGATCGAGGCAGGGTCAGGTCAGAGCGCACCGACCGGGACCAGTTGTTAGGGACCCCAAAAGGATGTAGGCATAAGCATTTTATAGGGATATCCCTAACTTATCGGGCTTCACTATACGGGGGCTTATATGGGATATCCCTAAATCTAAATTGTTTCACATCATTGTGTGCCGTTGCTTCGTTGGGGAACCTGTAGTGCTTTGACCGAGCCCATCCGCCCACGTCTGTAGGCTTTAGGTAATTTGCTCCCTCTCTCTCTCTCACTGTCTGTGTCTATCTCGCTCTCTCTCTCTCTGTCTCTCTCGCTCTCTCTCTCCGTCTCTCTTTCGCTCTCTCTGTCTCTGTCTCTCCATCCTTGGCATGTTATCTCAAAAATTCCGAACTAGTCCAACGTGACAAAGTATAGAGTGGTTCATTGTGCACCGGTGGATTGGAATGGCTTGAGCGATCCATGGTCCCAAAGGCTCCATGTACCTTTATAGTAGATACTTAAGCCTTAAAGGGGTCCCTATATAGATACTTTAAGGCCTATAAACCCTATAGAACCCTTTAAAGGACCCCTTTAAGGAACGCGTTAAAGGAACCCCATTATGGCTACTTGGAGCCTGATTGGGTGATGGGGAGGAACTGTCCGTTGAAGATGCACGTCAAGACCACAGTGCAGATGGCGAGGAGGCAAACAGCCGGCTCCTCGACTACAAGAAGGCGGTCCAGTGGTTCGTTGACAACTGGCCTCGCTGGCTGAGGGAGTAGCCGCCGCTGGAGTTTCCGCTGGAGCGGCAGCGCGAGCTCTTGTTTGGGCCAATGCCGGGCACTCGGTCTGCGATGCAAGGCTTGCTTGCAGAGCTGGAGGAGCCCCCTATGTGTGGAATGGACGCCCCTAAACCCAAAACCCCTAAGCCCTAAACCCTAGGCCCTAAACCCTAAACCCCGGAACCCTCAAACCCCGGCGGTGGGATTGACCACCTCCTGCAATAAATCATTTTAGAGCCCGCTGAGGCTTATTGATTAATTGTGCAGCGTGTGGGTGGGTTTTGAGTATTTGCATTCTGTGTGTTGGTTGTGGTTGCTATACATCGATTTCCAAACAGGGAGTAGAATCATAGTTGAAGTGTGCGGTAGTATGAGTCCTTCCTGGGAAGGCGTACGCGCCGAGCCGATTTGTTGCTCGACTGGAACATGCGCTGGGGCCTTGACGTTGCGCTGCTAGGGTTTAAAGGCACTTGTATTCAAGATGTTTCGGATGTCCGCTTTCTGTTTGTATTTAGGGCGTGTGAAGGGTTATACGGTTATCTCATGATTCAGTTATGCTTCTTTAACTTTAACACAGAATTAGCTTGCTGTTTGTTCGGCCGGCTCTGGGGTGTTTCGGGTATTGCGCCTTTCGAGGTTGAGCCCGGAGGATCTGAGTATTTGGTACTTGGACCTTTAAGGTATCAGGCTTGGGTTTACCTAGAGGCTCATACCCTACCCCTTTTTTCGGGCGCCTACTTTTTAAGATAACAGATCTTAACCATAAAACTAGGTATCCTAAAAAAGGGGTAGGGTATGAGCCTCTAGGTAGGGTTTAGTTAGGATTCAACCAACCAGAACCCTTGCATTTTCAAGGCCGGAGCTTTTGAGTCTATGTTCAGGAAACTTTGACTACTGTAAGTCTTCCAAACAGAACGCACGAGCCCTGAAAACCAGAGCTCTCTAAGCCTTTTAATTTCTCAACCCTAAAGCCTCACATCCTAAAACCTCCAAGTTAAACACCTTGCAGCTCGAAGCTTCACAAACCCAAAGCCCTAAAATGCATACTCCATGAGGTTCTCAAGCTACCAGCATTCGAAATCTTATCCCAAAGAGTCCACAAGCCTAATCAGCAATCACAATACACTCCGCAAGCCCGCAGCCTGTGACTACTAGTACCCCAAGCTTCTATAACCCACCCCACCCTTCTAAACCCAACGCAGAACCTGATGTTGAAGCCCTTACAAGACCCTGTAAACGCAGAAAACCCCTCAAACATTGCCGTAACACCGGATGAATGTCTGCACAAACTCGTCTACAAGCGCTATCCAAACCTTTCTAGCCCCAAATCCCTATATAAACCTTAAATACCCTACAGCCCTACCTGTGGCTCTCAAAAAACCTTCCTGTTTAAGGAGTATACTAAATAGAAATTATAACAAGGAACACCAAAAAGGTATGTCGCCTGCAGGCAGGTCAACCCGACATAAACGAACCCCTACAAGGCTGGGACGGCTCCGGTCGCGGCGTGGCGACCCCCGAGATTCACTCGATAGCCGTGCCGGCTCAGAAGCCGGGTGCTCAGAGGAACTCCAGGGTTCAGGGGTTTAGGCTTTGGGGTTGGGGCTTTAGGGTTTGAGGCTTCCTTCAAGAGTTAAAAGCAAAGCTTACTAGATTTCCCTGACATTACAGCAGGGTCTGATAATTTTAATATACATGTGGTCACCTTAGGCTCTATGTCGTGTCCATTTTACTTTACCGTCTCTACATTGCACCTACTTTGGGCGTTGTGGAGCCTGCCTAGAGGCTCACACCCTACCCCTGTTTTAGGGCGCCTACTTTTTAAGATAACAGATCTTAACCATAAAACTAGGTATCCTAAAGGGGTAGGGTATGAGCCTCTAGGTGGTATAGGGATCAGCAAGGCAGCCCTAGCCGAGAATGCGAAAACTTCGACCCCCGAGTCCCTCATAGCCAAGTCGGTTACGGCGCAGAGCCTGGCAAAAGGAAGCCTACTATAGGGGCCTTCATGATTACCTATACTATTTTGGGGGTTCCTTGTGTGTTTCAGTATGATGGGCCCCAAAACCCTATTCCAATTATTAAGGAAGTGGGAGCACTCGTGCACACTGCACAGGGTTTGTGCCTGCAGCGATCTTGGAAGAGGTCATGCGAGGCGGCACACCCGACCGACAGCTCGAGTATACGTAGATCAACGGTTGTTTTGCTTTGTGAAGTGGTGTGTATCTACGAAGACCGATTCCATGCGATCGTGTGTCGCAGCCCCTCGCCGGACAAACAGCCGAGCCGACGCCTACTTTACGCACCAGCCGCCCCATATCAAGCCGGTCCAACCCTAAGCCCTGCACCCTAAACCCCAAAAGCCCTAAACCCTAAACCCTAAAAGCCCTAAGGCGCAAATCGATGCATCTGCTATGAGTTGCTATTCGTTCAGCATATTGGAGCGCAGTATACGACTGTCAGGTCGGTCGCCTGAAGATGGGGTGACGTAGGGTTTAGGGGTTTAGGGTTTAGGGGTTTACGGTGAAGGCGACTTGAATCGAAACTCTTTGAAGTGTAGGGGCGGCTTCGGGGGCTTGTGCGAGAGTCGGGTTGATGCCGATAGTCTGGATACTGCCCCCACTGAGTAACAGCTGAATAACATGTATAATTTAGGTCCTTACGAGTTGTAATATTTTGCCGCCCTGTTATTATCGACTGTTACTGTATAGGATAGGGGGCGGTACCCAACCGATAGTGACGCCCACATTGCCAGCAGATAGGCCAGATCCTCCAAAACAAGGTTGTCTGAATCAGCCCAGCGAATCCCGACCGTTTGCAAACCAACCCAAGCGCAACCCCAAATTTTAAAGCCCGAGCCGAAACCCTGACAGCCAAACCCCAAATCCCTACACTACTGAGGTTTAAAACATAGAGCTCAAAACCTGAACGCATCCCTGTAAATGAATACAACTTCTTGGGCCTTTCTTTGGATTTAGGAGTTGAGGGGGACAGACTTTGTTGTGCATCATAGAGAGAAGCTAGGGTGTACTCAAAAAACTACCGGATAAAGCACTTATGTAACTGTCACTCCCCCCCCCCCCCCCCCCCGCCTCTCGCTCACTCAGACTCACTCAGTCAGACTCACTCACACTCCCTCACACTCCCCTCCCTCTTTCTCTGTTTTTCTTTCTCTTTCTCTGTCTCTTTGTCTTTCTCTTTCTCTCTCGCTGTCTCTCTGTCTCTCGCTGCCTCTCTCTCTCTCTCTCCCTCTCCCTCTCTGTCTGAGCTCTGCCCTTTGAACGATCCTTGTCCGATCCTTGAACCTGGACACCGCAAGACACCTCTACTAGAGCCCTTACGGTCCTTGATAACTGATACTGGGTGTTTGGAGCGTAGAAATAGTAGCCGAGTTCCTTGGAAACGGCCTGCGCCTTAGACGGGAAGTCCTAAAGCAACTGTGAGCCTTCTACCGCCTGTGAAGGCCCCACCTCCTAGCGCTGGGAGGCACCCGCTCTGCTAGTTCTCGTCTACACCTTTTGCAATGAGGGAGTTCCTATTTAAGGCACTCGGGAGGAGCCTCGCCTAGGTGCCAAATAATTAGAACTCACCTTCGATCAGGGTAGGTGTCATGCCAGTTTGTGTTTCTAGCCATGCTAAAGTTTCGCAAGCTGATAGTAAGAAGATTAAGAAGTTCTACCAGCATCCCCCGCAGTCCCGTTTTGCAGGGTGTAGATTTGGGTTCCAGGGAACCCAAGCCGGAGGCTCAAACCTTAAGCCCCAAATCTAAACCGAGAGCGTTCGACCCTACACCCATACCCTAAACCTAGACCGTTAACCCGAATTAAGCGTTGAAGTATTGGCTGCTGGAGCTGGATCACGAAATTAGTCACTCCTTTTCCTGCGATCTATCACTGCAACAACTTGCAAATGGTTGTTAGCGAGAGTTTAACCAACAAAACACGTTGAAGAGTAAGGATTACCAAATGGTAGCAAGGGGCTTTCCTGTAGCCCCGATGTAATTGAAGGGTGGACCGTCTTGGTGCGCCCGGCAGATCTAAACCCTTGCTTTTGAACCTATGCCTTAATCAAATCCGACCTTTTGGGTGATGTTAGGTAGTATAGGGGCCGCAAAAAATCCAATACTGTTCCCTGGTATAGCACGGGGTATCGTAGGGTTTGGTTTCAGGGCTTAAGGTATGTAGTGACTGTAGCATAAATCACGCCCCGGGATCTTTCAAGTTGGTTCAGAAAGTTTACTTCATTAGACATGGCGGTCACGCCATAACGGGTTCATGCTACGGAAAGGGCAAAAAACGCAGATCTGCAAGGAGAAGCATAAAGGTCCCTAGTGCTAGCAGCAATAGAACCCCCCGAGAATCAGTTCGACTTATGAAGGTGTCTATGATACTCTTATTCAGCTTTGTTCGTTGTGGCTTCATGGCCATGCATTGCACTCAGCGTCTGCGCAGGTGAAGATCCATTCATCTGGCTCTACGACAGGCGCAGCAAACCAAACGGGGCTTCAGGGTTTAGGGTTGAGGCCTTTGCCCGTTAAACTAAGAAGGGCCCCTGAACTTAACAGGGGTCCTGAATATGATTTGAATTTAATTTCGTACTGGGCTTCGTTGGGGCCCGGTATACAAGCCCGCAAGCCAGGAATACTAGCAGCCTCAATCGTATGAAGCAGGAGAAGGCGAATGAATCCTCCGCTGTTCATCTTCAATCTTCCTGGCCTCAACTGGAATGAAAGGGGAGCCTTCTTGAATAAATCTTTGCAGATTTGAATATTTGCTCTGCTTCGCAGCATTCTTCGTGGGTTTTTGCGTCGTCATCTGCAGCTTCGTTGTCGGATGCAGGCTGCGACTTCATAAATCTTTCAGAGAAGTCCTGCGATACGGGGGAGGCTTTTGGTTCCCTGTTTCTGGTCTACTCAGTGTTCTAGCGCTCCAAAGATGTAGAAACCGAGGAAACACGAGATTTTTGAGGAGGCAAGCCTACTACAAAGTGTAGCATACCCAAGAATCGAAACCATAGCATGAGTAGGTCCTTGTGTTACAGTATCCTAGGCCCTAAACCCTAAGGTTGCAGACTTGGGCTCTTAGAAGCCGCAGCCAGGCAACCACTGAGTCTTTGGACCTTTACGTAAACCCAGAAGCTCAATCATCCTCGAACCTTGTAATCCTAATCCGCAGTCACCAAAACCTACAAAACGGTAGGTAATGAAGTTCATGGCCGGAAGCCCTGAAATGATCGGCTGCCGCATCCGCAGGGCTAACCATAAGCTCTAAAACCCCAAGGCGATCTTTGGGGGATGTGCGGTGTGAGCCCCTGGCGCTCTTCGCCCCGCCGGGCCTTCCGATGGCACGGGGGCCAAGACATCATCGACGCATAAGTGCTCCGCAGAGACCCAAAAGCCCTGAATTCATCCATACTCCAAAAAAACAACCCTAAACCCCATAAGCTGTGTTCCTGAATTGACAGGGTTTGGCATTTTCTATTTGCTACGCAGGTCTCTGAGGCTCAGAGCCTTCCCGTGGCTCGAACTAACTACTTCTGTTGGAGGGTCCTACCCTACAGTCAACGGATCATCGCCAGTTTGGGGGCGAGATCCTTATGTTAGGCTTAATATTCCTGCACACTTATGATCCACCCCATCGCCCCATTCTAAGCTTTGGAGCCGGCCTGTCACACATCGCCCATGTACTGCTGTTTTTTGCGAACAAGCCACTACTGTTGAAGGTAAGTAAACAGCTCTACCCCTGAAGAAACCCTGCCCTGCCTTAGTCACTAAGGATGATTAAACTAGGGATCCTGATATTATGGCGCTTGCAGAGAGGGAGCTTGACCACCCGACAAATACAAGAGGGCCCACATATACTACGTTTTATGGAATCAGGTCCAACCAAGCCAGTATTAGGATGGCGAGAAAGACATTGAAAGCTTCAGCCAGGTACAGGTTCGGGTGTCTTACAGATGTTATCGTAGCAGTTAAGTTTGAAGCATTTGGTTTATGGTTTAGGGCTTCCGCACGTATTGTTATGGCGATGACGACACACTGTATCCTCGGCCTTCCGGTTCGCAGGTTCTGGGCTTGGGTCTCTAGATATCGATATAGGTTTCAGGTCTAGCATAGGGTTCTGTCGGTTATTCAGGTGTCACACTGCAGCGCTTTGGGCGGAAAGCTGACTGCGACGAACCGTCAGCCCCAGAAAGGGTTTACGGTTTACAGTGTAGGTTTGCAGTTCAAACCACTATATCTTGAAGGATTGGTCGCCAAAACGCTAGACACGAACTGAAGTCCCCCCAAAATACTAAACCCTAAACTCTCAACTCCGAAATCCTAAACCCCTTAACTCTAAGCCCTAGATCCAAGCCCAAAATCCCAAACACCAGAGCCCGGCCATGGTCCAAGGTACCGGGTACCTCGATCACAGGTGTTGCGATCTCACCCGACGGCCGGGCATCCCAGACAGGGTGTTGGGTTTAGGGCTTTGGGGTCTTGGACCGGTTTTAGTGGTTCAGGGTTCCGGGGTTCAGGTTTTTGGACGGTTAGGGCTTAGGAAGCGGATCCCTCCAGAAGAAGAGAACACGGCCTCAAATGATTAACATAGGGGCCTGAGTGATGACCATGACTATTCCCGTGGGTTCCTTATAGAGGGTAATTCACCGCGAAACCCTACGATTAATCGTTACGGCCCAAAGTACTTAGAACATAAGCCTTTTTACAATGAGCGAATAATGCCATGAATTACTAGGCTTGGTTCAATGAAGGCTTGCTGTTTGTGATTAGGATTTCATGGCCTCAATGCGGGGTTTCATCATATACCAGTTGTTCAAGCCTCTAAGGTACTATCTTTCCGGCCATAGCCATCAGACTTTGATATGGGAAGTTTATCGGGGCCGGGATTGTTCGAAAGGTGCTAAGGCCTATCGTGAAAGTAATCCTGCACCAAGAAGTAGCTGACTAGCAACACTCGACCGAGCTTCTTGACTGCTTTATCTGCTGATTTTTGGAAAATCCCCCATAGGGTTAAGGGTTAGGGCCATGGACATAAAATTGCAGTTGGAATTCCGTTTGGAGCAGTCCCTAAGCCACAAACCCCGAATCGCATAAGAACCGAATGCTGTCGTCTGTGCTGCAGCCTCAGCCGTAAAGCTCCTACTAAGTCTAAACTAGGTCCCTGAGTGGTACCCTTTTGCGCCTTTTACTTGGGGTCCTCCTTGTTTGAACCGTGTAGGTAGGAAAGGGTACGCTGCACGCTCATTCTAAAACGGTTACTCAGGAACCAAGTCTAAAATCCGAAGCAGTCGGAAGCCCAAGAGTCCAATATCGGAACCCCAAACCCTGAACTCTAAAGCCACAGTTACTGCGCTTTGGCGTACCATACTTTAATACTTTGTTTTCTTAAAGGAACCATTATGAAATAGAAGTTTATACTTTTTTCTCCCTGGCTACTTAAAAGCCCAGGTTAAGCAGGCCATAGATGCCTAGACCCCGAACCCTGGAGCCCCTAATCCCGACCGGTTTAGGGTTTAGGGTTCGTACCCTTTTAGGGTTCCTTATTATGGTTTCTATATATATATAGTACCGTAAAAAGGTAGGTCTTTTGGGCTACAGGTAGGGTTTAGGGTTTAGGGTTCCATCTGTAGGAACCCTGAAAGCTTCAAAGATCCGCGAAAAGCTCGGACTAAAACCCCTGCTTCACACCATGACAAAACTCTTCAGTTTATCCAGGCCCCCATACGAAACCCGTATAGTAACCCACATAGTAATCCCGTTTAGACCCCTTCAAAAGAAACCTTAAACCAAACGGACCCAATTCTAATTAGTTATTGAGACCCCTACCTGAAATGGGTCAGGTCGTCGCATCCTGGGCTCCTGGCAGCGCGGCGATGCCTTTGAGTTCGCGACCGACACAGGAGCACCCAGGCCGAGCCAAGGTGATTCAATCTGACACCAAGCTGCTCTTGTCGTGTTTATATACATTTACATATATATATATATACATATTAACATAATAGACAGATAGGTTTGCGTACTGGTTCGTACTTGTTGTTGATTATTAGTTGTTTCCTATGTTTGCTTAGGTGCTTCTTTGGTAGGCTTTGGCACTGGAGCTGTCTTTCTGAAGTACGAAGGGTTCCTATTTTCAGAAGGAAGGGGGTTTCGTTGAAAGGGGCTTGGTGGATGTGCTGACTAGGCTGATTGAAGCAGCAAGAGGTATCCTTGGAAGCACAGTACCAGCTGTCGATTTGCAAACTCCGAAGGAAGGGACCCCACTCGGGGTTGGAGGGTCGGGTTCAGGGTTTCGCTGTTAGGATTTAGGCATGAGGTTAGGATGAGCTGAACTCCGCTCAGATACAACATAAGCAAGACAGCCACAAACAAGGCCAAGCCTAAAGCCTCTTTCTTCCCATCCCAAACATCAAACCTAAAACTTCGAACTCTTGCTGGAAAGCCACGAATAGCGTCAGAAAGGCATTCTGACGGGAACCCAATTTCGAGAAATACGCACCAGCCCTCATAAACGATAGGGCTCCGAGTAGGGTTCCCCTTAAGGCCCTGATGTATCTATACAAGAGCTTTCCCCACATGGGGGATACTTCCCTAAATCACTACAGTACTTCCTTAATATAGAAACCCTACATACTGTATAGGTATTTTGGACCCTGTGGGGCCGTAAAGGCCTGCAACTCCTGCTCTCATGAATCCAGCAAGATCCTGGAAGTCCTTGGTAAAGCCCCATAGGAACCCTTAAACCACTGTAAAATCACAAAACGCGCTGCTGCAGACCTAAAAGGCACTGAAGAAGCCTATCATATCCCATTCTAGTTATTTAGGGCCGTTGTTAAGATACCTCAATTCTCATTACAAGGGGCCCTTGTTGGGATTCATATTTAGAGGCCTGCTCTTCACCAACTCCTTGGGCAGAAGACAGGCGCAACATCGTGGAAGGGCAGGTTCATTTGGGTTTAGGGTGTACTTGGACCCCTCGTATATCGTACCTTTGGAAGGACGTATATAAAGAAATCATCGTAGGACACGCTAACAGGTAGGATGCATAAGCTTCAGATAGGGTTTAGGGGGGCTTGGTGGCTGTCCAAAGTACAGCAATTTCATCAAAGTGTTTGTTTTCACGAACTTGTAAAGGTTCTACACTGCAATATAGGGGCCTTCATAATTGGAAGAGGACGTTGCTTGCGGGCTTGATAGAAGGTTCGCGACAGTTAGACTTTGGTTTTCAGGGCTGTTAGCATGGGGGCTTGTATCGGATTTTAAAAAGTGTTTGTGTTGTATTATGGGGTTGTGGAGGAGTTTCAAGCCCTATTTAGGCTTAGGGCGCTGAATACGTAGAACGGGCTTGCGTGCATGTTACAGTACAGTATCTTTATACAGGGACAAGGGGACACTACCACGAATTATGCAGACCTGTATACTACTGTTGGCTTAGGAGAATACCTCGAATCAAAGCATTGAAGCCTCTATAAAATGAAATCGATTTCTCATTCGTTTGGTATTGGGCTCTCTATTTTCCAACTTCTGATTCTTACCGGTGTGTGTGCCGACGTGGTCCTACATAGTTGCCTAGTTGACCGGAAGTGTTTGCTATTAACTGCAGAGCCCCGCGCAAGCCTCTCAAAAGAAACTTGGCTAGAGAACTGCAGGGCGTCGCCACGGCTGGGATGAGGAGTCAGAGGACAAACTCCGGATAACCCGATATTTGAATTGGATAACTTGCAGTAAAGCTTGGCATTGGCATTTAAAAACGACATGCTCAGGCTTTCATGGGTTACTTATGATAGTTGGTTGTTCGTGGGTTTGTTTATGACTTAGGGTGTTTAGGCTGTGCTAGGCATTGAGGGTGTTTAGGTGGTGTTGAGGATTTTGGTATTTAACATGTCAAGTTTTGTAGGGTGCTCAGTGTTCAGCGCTTAGGGCTTAAAGTTGCATGACTTCTGGTGTACCTAGAGTCAGACCTAGACCTTTCAATTTAGTTCCGTTTGCCCAAAGCTCTCCGAAAATAAGGACAGTCTTGATTTGCCAAGCATTAACTGCTTTGAAGTGTTGCGGCTTCAGTTTCGGTTGAGTGAGTCTAGACGGTCTGTTCGTAGAGAAACAAGGTAGCCAGCAACCAGAAAAAATCTTCTAAACCCTAAACCCCAAACCCCAAACCCGAAACCCTAACCCCAGTTGCATCGGGTTTATGGCTGAGGGCCTTTAGGGACGGCCAGTCATGCACCTGGTGCCTTTACACTTGGCAGTCCTGAGAGTCCTGAAGGGCCTTGGGTCTCACGGTTCAGGCATCTTGCTGAATAGTTGCTCTTTATTCCTGCTTCGTCCCCATCTAATTGGCTTTATACTGTTAGACCACAAAACCCTGTTTTTGTAGCTCTTCAGGCAATTCAAGCCCGCAGATTACACCCTGTAAGACCATAGCAGGACCTATAGAACCCTATTCAAAGCTGCAAGCAGCCCTATTCTGCGCACTACGACCCTGCTGCTGTGGGGGACTATCCTGGGCTCTTGTTACAGGAGCTTATCTTAAGTTACCGTGATTTGGGTGGTTGTCAAAATTAGGGCCCCTTTTTGGGTACCCTAAATATTAGGTGCCGTATTATAATAGGGACCCCCCAAAAAAGGGGGCCACAATTTTGACAACCACCCATTTGGATTTATGGTAAATAATGTGGTTTCCTTTGTTAACACCCTAAACCCTAAACCCTAAACCCTAAACCCCAAACCGAATGAAATTCCTTCACAAGAGCCCAGTAAAGTCGGCTCTCTGCTCGAGCAGCCCCAGGACATTGAGCTAATATCTCTCGTCTCCCGGTTTAGGGTTTAGGGTTTAAAACCCTAAACCCTAAACCCTAAACCGCCGTATTCTGGGGTTTAAGCAGTTTTGTGCTTAGGAACCTCTACCCTAAACCCTAAACTCTAAACCCTAAACCCTAAATCAGAATCAAATGCCAGCCAAGAGACGCTTTTGGCACGAAGTGTTAAACTGTCAAGTGTCAAGGGCCAGATGCGGGCAGGAGAACGTAGGGTTAGCCCCGCCTGCTGTCGACACTCCCGTGATAGCTTTACTATTAATCTGGCAACTTGAACCTAAATCACAATCAGCCGCGCGCAACCTCAGGTCGAGCACAAAGCTTCACAAGCGGTTCTTACTGCAGACGTCGCTCAAGCGATTCTTACTGCAGACGTTTCATCTGATGATAGTGTCCCAAAACTGCTGGGGCGAATCTGAGAAATGCNGGTTAGCCCCGCCTGCTGTCGACACTCCCGTGATAGCTTTACTATCAATCTGGCAACTTGAACCTAAATCACAATCAGCCGCGCGCAACCTCAGGTCGAGCACAAAGCTTCACAAGCGGCTCTTACTGCAGACGTCGCTCAAGCGATTCTTACTGCAGACGTTTCATCTGATGATAGTGTCCCAAAACTGCTGGGGCGAATCTGAGAAATGCCCCGAAAGCACATGAAGAGATGACTCCCAAGCTGAGTTTAGCAGAGTCCTGCAAGCTTGTCTGTAGCCCGGCCCTCTCAAGCCACATGCTGATGCAAAGCGGGTCTCTGCTGATTACATGGAGAGCTTTCATGTACTCAACACACTCACTGAAAGGCCATGGGAATGTTGTGCTCTGCTGTGCCGCAGCCCACATGCCCCCTAAACCCTAAACCCGAAACCCGAAACCAACCAACCAACCTTGAAACCCTAGTCCCCCCCCCCAAATTCCCCGAGCCCTAAGCCCCGGGTAGACATTAAAGCCGAACTGCCTGTCTTCAGGGCTGACCACGAAGCCCCAAAACCCCAAAATCCCCTGAGCCAAAAATCCCCGACTCAAGATCCGAGCCCCGGGACCTCTGAAAGCTTTCCCGAACCGTTGTATCATCGTGGTTGAAAAGATGATAAACTGCACCGCGTCCATGACACATATTGTACAACCCTTATAACACCCTGTTAGACACTCCTACAGTGCCCTAAACCCTAAACTCAAAACCCTACGCCCTAAACACTCCCTAAACCCTGCTAGAAACCCCTACGGTGCTCTAAACCCTAAACCCTGTTAGAAACCTCTACAGTACCCTTCATCCTAGGATGACTCTAACAGCCGCCTCGACAGCTTCGGCTACAGATTTCGGCTCCACTCAGACTTTCGGAGTTCCCCGAAGAAGCCTGCTTGGAGGGTTTAGGGTTTCGGGTTTAGGGGTTTGACGGAATTCGGTCTCGTTGAGGGGCTTTGGGAAGCCGTCCACATCACCTTATCATCATCGTCATCATCATCATCATCGTCATCACCATCATCATTTGCAACAAGAACGTCAACGTCAACAGAACCATCATCGTCATAGTCATTGTCGGCATAGGTGCCGGTGCTCAGGCCAACAACCATCTACCATGTTTGCATACATACATAAGCTGAATCCATACGTATACGCAAGCTCATGAAGTACATACGTATCACAGCAACCGCCTAGCTCAATCAGAGCGTTGATGCGAATAACTGTTCATGAACTTGACAGCCACAAACATAGCAACACACCTTCAAAGTCGCTATATATCACCAACACCTACATGACCGTCGATATCGCATCACCATAACCACCACAATGTCTTCAGACCATCATCCTCGTCCTGATAAATACCCAGGCAGACCCTCCCTCCTCCCATCGACGCCTGAAGCGGGCACTAAAGCTGAATCGGTCGCTTGCCTACGCGAGGCAATGACTCATGTCAGTTCCCAGTTTAGGGTATACTTTAACCTACCACAGCCTAGGGTGTTTGTGTTTTACCTGCTGGGCCCTAGTGTAGAGCCGCTACAAGAAAATCAAGCTCTAGAAGCGTATAAGCATAAGGTACCTGGAACTTCAGAGTTAGCTTCCAGTGGCTTATTTGGTATGCATCGGTCGCTTGAGGATTCATTTTGCGGACACAGCCTCAAAGCTAGGCCAACATCTGAACCACTGGACCGCTAACCTTAAACCCCAGCTTAAGCAAGCCACCATCGAGGATTTAGGTTTCAGAGTCCTCGGCTTCAATATTTAGGGCTTCAGTGCCTTCGACCTGCGTTCTACACACTAAGCATGAAAACACAAAATCCTCTGCAGCAAGCCCTCCAGCTCCTCTAGCTCTCTGGTAGTGATGCTAGCAACACACAACCTGTGCACGCAGTTATCGCTGTTTTAACTGACACTTACATGTACTTGAGCTAGCTGTGTTTTGCCATGACTCCCCCTTGAATGCTACACCTCCAGATGCAGACGTGTGGAGTTCCCTACCGAAGGCCTAGGCCTTGGGGATTGGCGCTTGGCTTCGGGTTTCCTGTTTCGCAGTTTAGTTCAGGCACTAGGGCCACTAGGGTCGAGCCCCATAACTCGACCTTAGAATGGTCCAGTCAGCTCTCCAGCCTAGGCGACTAGCTTTGGGTTTGGGGTTAAGGCGGTTAAGGGTTTAGGGCCTGATCTCCAGCTCAGGAATTTAGGGCCCAGTGTTTCGGGGGCTAGATTGCGATGGCTATGATCTGGAATAGGGCACTCGTGTCTTGTGGGCTCGGGGGGTTTACGGTTGCAGATCCCAGTGCCTCGGCTGTCACAGCCTTGCCCCCATAAGGGTCGACGTAAAGGGTTCTTATGAGAGTTCCTACAACGGTTAATGTAAGGTTCCTAGAAGGGCTCCTTTCCATTATAGCGGGTTCCTACAAGGGTTGCTATGAGGGCTCCTATAAACTACACAGGTTTCCAAAAGGGTTAGTGTGAGGGTTCCGACAAAGTATACCATCCAGGGAAGTCCTCAAGGCTTACCGGTCTTGGTGCTCGGCGATGGAATGGACCAAGTGCCCTTTAATATGGTGTCTGAGTTGAGCAGCCTAAACCAAGTACCTTAAGTTGCCGAATAATACAGATATGTCGTACTAGTAAGTTGCATTCTTTGTCGATGATTGCAGCTTGAGTTAAGTTCCGTCCAGAACCCAGCAATTTGTTAGAACACCCGATTGCAAAGGCAATCTGCGGAACAAGGGCGGGAGCCAAGCAACCAACACCAAAATCCTTTGCATGCAGGGTTTAGGGGGTCAACTGCTGCTACTACGACGACGACTATTACGACTACTACTGCTACTACTGCGTCCTACTGCTGCTACTCCTCCTCCTCCTACTCCTCCTACTGCGGCTACCAGCACTACTCACCAGCCCAGTCGCTGATGACATCTTGCAAAGTTGGGAGGGTCAAAGTTGGGCTCGTAGGCTGGCTTCCTCAGTGCGAGGCTTTTGGCACGCTCGTCTGAATCGCACTAGTAACCCCCTAAACCCCTAAACCCCCCCCCCCCCNAACCCCTAAATCCCCGAACCTCTAAACCGGAAACCCTGAACTAGACCTTAAAACCCTAACCCGGAACCCCTAAACCCCTAAACCCTACGAACCCCTCCCTAAACCCTAATAAACCCTAAACCCCGCCCTGAACCACACTAAAACGCCCTAACCCCTCCCTAAACCCTAAACCCCTAAGCCCAATACTACGGGCATAGGCTCCGAGAGCTCAACGGTGGAGGCCCGCATCTCCACTTCGGAGGTTACATAGAGCTTTATATAATGGGGCTTGCGGATTATGAGGCTATTATTATAGGGCTTTAGGATTATGAAGCTAGTATTATAGGGCTTAGGGCTTTCCTTATGAAGCTATACCAGGACCCCCCCAAGGGCCCTTTAATAGAGGCCTTATGGCTATTAGTAGTGAGTATTCGAGGGGATGTTAGAGGGTAGTTGGGGGGGGCCTTAGTACGTTACAATAGGGCTCGTTACAAGGGTTCGGTTAACAGGGTCTAGAAGGATCACGGCTACTATAAGGGGCCTTAGAATTTAGATTAGGGGATTACAGGGTTTTGGAGTTGATAATGATATATTTAAATTAAACAGGGGCAAAGAATAAACGCTGAAACGCTCTACGAGCCGTTTGGGGAAAGATGACGACGAAGGGAGTATACTGACAAAAGTGTGAGAAACGTTGGGGAATGTAAACGAGGACAAGAATAAACCCCGAACCTTCAACTTTAGCCAGCACAACACCGCAATTTCACTGTATACCCCAAGTCGCAAACCTTGAACCCTGAACCCTAAACCCTAAACCTTTCTAGAACCCCTTGCAGGAACCTTCAGAGTTTAGCATAACTTTATGCCGAAGCTCGAGAGTGGACGGAGGCCAGTCGCCGTGAGCTGCGCCGGTCGGAGACGAGTGAGCTGTTTGAGTTTTGGACCTTGGGCCAGGGTCTTCTGTTTAAACTTAGTTGCTGAATTCATAAGCCCCAAAAAGTGTACACTTTTAGTTTTATAGTGGGTAATCTTATCCAAAAAAGTGTAACTAAGCAGAAGTTAAGGGGTATAAACGTTTACAGTTCAGTGTTTAGGGTTTATGGTATACCAAAGGGTCTCCACCGTGGTTGTCGTTGAAGATCTATGCGCTTGTTATCAGAAGGGTGTACGGTTTAGCTCTCTGTGTGTTTCTTTACCTGAACATGCTCAAGCTAACTGCCGCGTAAGCCAAAAATGGTTTTTAATTCACCGCTGGTGTTTTGTGACCATAACCTTCAAAAGAAACACAGCTCCCTGATGAACCCAAAAAATCCTTGCTTGAAGCCCGATACAGCCATTTCGAGCCCTGCAGCCCTACCATAGAAACAATGTCTGGGCCTTTAAACCCAAAAGTCCAGCTGCTTAGGGGTTTAAGGTTCAGAGTTTACAGCCGCTTAACGCCTCAGTGTGTCTTTCGTGATAGGATCTAGGATTCTTGGTGAACGGGGCTTTAGGGTTTAGAGGTTTGGGGTTTAGGGCGTGCGTGCAGAGTGTTAAATGTCATGCTGGCCGCAGATGGCGCTGGTGAAACACGGGTTAACAGGGTTTCGGACGATCATGCTCTTCTTAGGTTCAGGGTGTGGTTGTGGGTTGGGGCTAAGCATAACTAAAACGCTAGGCCCTATTCTAATCCCTAAAATTCGACTCCCGAGCACTAGCCATCTTACACCCGCAACCCCAAGGACTACGCCTTGAACCTTACACCCTCTGTTTAGGGTTTAGGGTTTAGGGTTGGGTTTAGGGGAATTTAAACCCCAAAACTATAGTACCCTTACAGTAGCCAAACCCTTAGCCGGGTTTGCGTACCACAAGCTCTCGCGTCTCCAACACGCCTGAAGCCCGAGCGGAAACCCTGAAGGGTTTAGAGTTTTGGTTTTAGACACTGGCCCTAAACCCTAAACCCCGAACCCTACGTATGATCTCCATTGTAGTTCCCTTTTGACTCCCATGCTGTCCTGCCACAAGACGCTGATTTAAACGTCGGTTTGTAAGCAACAAAGAACTGCAGGTGTAAACCCCTAAAGCCTAAACCCTTAACTCTTACATCCTAAACCGTCAAGCAAATCGAAACCTAAACTGCCCCAGACTAAGCCGGTCCTGCTTGAAACCTCATCCTTTACATAGTCAAGGCAGGCTGCCTGCATGGAGGGCTGGAAGGCCACGAGAACGTTGAGGCCCAGCTGCGCCTTCTCAAACTTCTGATAGTTTAGGGTTTAAGCCCTCTTCATCGCCTATTCTCGCCCTGCCAGACGTCTGTTAGGCTGAAGGCCATGCCGTGGCATGCTTTAGACCCGAGTCACACAAGCCGAACGCATTCACTTTCATTAGGGTTTAAGAGTTTTTCGGCTCATTTTCAATACGGTGCAGGCTTAAATAGTCAAGTTTTAGGGTCTAGGTAAGTTGAACCATGCAAATAAGGTAATTGCAATGAGACCATATAGCAGTCGAGCAGTGCCTGGATCAAGTGCATGGTCCCGGTTATCGGATCCGGTGTCGTTCCGCCCAGGACTGCTGGCATCTCATCCTGACACAATATGTGCATGACCTTACGTAAGCCCTCAACCTTGCAACGAAACCCCACAACCCAAACCCAAAACCTGAACCCCTACACCCTAAGTAAGGTTCAGCAGCTCCAGCTCAATGGCGAAAATTCTGGAGGCTTCGTGGGCAATGGCGATTTCTTCGAGAGCAATGGCGGAAAACCATATATCTTAGTATGCTGTTAAATGTATATCGTAGTATATCATAGTATCATTTACCCTTATAGTATATCATCGTATACCTTGGTATATCTTAGTATGTTGTATGCTGAGCCCCCGTTTGGGATTCTTCAACCCCCGGAGCGCTGAAATCGAAACGCTTTCAACCCAACGCCCTCCACAGCTTCGGGGCTCTGCCGGAGAACTCGAGGTTTAGGATTTAGGGTTTAGGGATTCTAGGGTCTACGGATTAGGGATTAGGGTTTAGGAATTTCAGGCTTAGGAGGAATTCGGGTTTGGGGGTTTGCAGACAGCCTTGATCCCCACACCTCAAACGGTACGATTTAAGGCGCAGGAATTCGGAATTTGTGTTTGTCCATCCTCCAGCCGTAATGCCCCCCAACCCAAATTCCCAACCTGAACCCAAAACCCTAAAACCCGAAACCCTGGACCCTAATACGCCATAGCACTCTGGTAGAACCCTTCAAAGGGTTAAAGGAACTCTGAACCCCCAAAACCCCAAACTCAAAACTCGAATCGCCTTCAAGATCCCCTGAAACCCCTTGTAGTACCCGCTAAAGTTAATCGCGCTCTTAAACCCTAAAAACTCCAAACCCTCGACCCCTGGCTCTGATACCCTTATAGAACTCTATAAAGGAAACTCTATAATTAACTGTAAAACCCTAAAAGCCAACACTCTAAATCCTGATCTCTGCTTAGGATCGAAAGAGTAGATCTTCGACGGGGGCTGCTCGCCTCGTCAGGACGCGATCTGGGAGCTTCAGAAACATTTAAACGTGTTGTTTAGGGTTTAGGGTTTAGGGTTTAGGGTGTCTGCTTGCGCAGTGGCTGGTAACCCATGCCAGGATGGCGGATGGCGCCACCTCACACCAGGGTTTGTGGGTGGCGGCATACTACGCGTCAAGCAACCTTCCTTGTATGTGTCATAGAACTCGGTGAAACAGTGAAACCGGAAGTTCTCTTAAACCCACCAGCTGTAATGATACCACAGGCAACCACCCAAACCATTTCCAAAGCAGACGGCCGACCCAGGCCACTTTTTTGGCTGGTTATGGGCGTTTCGGCCACCTCAGCCCTAAACCCTCAACCCTAAACCCTCAACCCTAAACCCCCCACTGCCGGGGCCGGGACCCTTCTGGGGTACCCATTAAGGCCAGAGAAGCCCCAAAGGTCGGTGTAGGGCTTTGGCCCTTGGGTTTAGGGTGTTCCTATCAAGGGCATATTGTACTGGGATTTTAGGCCCAGCTCTTGACAGCCGAGATCGGGCTGTATTCGACCACTCTCCAGAGGCTCCACCCATTGTTTGGCCCACAGGCTGCCGGGCGTCTTCAGTGTCTGGGCACCCAGTTATGGGTGGGAACGGCCCCCGGGGGCCGGGTGGGACTGTTTAGGGTTTCGGGTTTAGGGTTCGGGTTTAGGGTTTAGGGTTTCGGATTTGGGTTTTAGGGTTTAGGGGTTTGGGGTTTAGGGTTTATTAACCCTGAGTGGCACGGATCATTATTACAAGGTTGCTTAAACCCCAAACCCTAGTTTGAAGAAGCCCTCATGTGCCATTTTATGGCAGTTGAAGGGACTGATGTCCATCGAATCACGTACAAAGAGCTCACATGCAATTGTCGGTATTCGGTTTGGGGGGTTCGGGGCTGTGGAGGGTTCTTAGGGTGCTTGCCAGCGGCCCCGCTCCAGTAGCAGCCGCCCCTCGCTATGGATTCGCTCCTGCATGATGGACACACAAGCCAGACAAGAAAAACCCTAAGCGCGATGGTACACCCTGAACCGCTATTGCAAAACACAGAAAAACTTGTGTACAGCCTATTTAAAACCAAGGTGAAGCCCTCACAAACCGTGGTAATTACCTACAACCCCCTTCCCCTTGAAAACCCGTAAGATCAGTGAGAAAAATCCTCAAGCCCTAAACCCTAAACCCTTAAACCCCTCGATCACGAAAACGGCTGGGGCTCCAGAAGTTGCAAGGTGTGGGCCGCGGGAAAGACGTGGCTGGTCGCCGAGCCGACGAGGTCCTTCCGGCGGTTAACGGTTTACCTTACCCCTGAATAACCTACCTGTTTAGGCTTCCTTATTTTTTTTTATGATTTCCTTATATATGTCCTGGTTTTTAGGGCCTATAGGATTCAGAAGGTTTACGGTTCAGGGCTTAGGGCCTATAGGATTTCTAGGCTTCAGGGCCTCCGGGAGTTATAGGGTTTAGGGTCCTTTTAGGATTTGTATGGCTTACGGTTTAGGGTTTAGGGTTTAGGGATATAGGGCTTGTAGGGTTTATAAGGTTCAGGTCTTGTTCCTTTAGCTGCAAAGCGTACTTCACGGATTCATCTAATGGCTTCTAAGGGTGTAGGCTGCGTTTAGGGCTCACAGGGAGCTACAGGTTAAATTGCGTTGTCTACAGGGTTTCCGCTGTCTTCTGCAACTGGTAAGGGATAGTATATAGGTTCCTAAGTGTTCTTCTGGGATGCTAGAGGGGTTGGCCTAAAGAGGGACCCAATTTAGAGAACAACCCAAACATCAGCCTGCCAAGACCTGACCTCTCCATGCAAGTCCTCCTTGGATACCTGACCGTCAAAGCAGGCAGTACGTAAAGTGAGAGTTCTGTGACGGCACCAACACTCATGCACACCTTCAACTGAAGCAGAACACACATGCTTCGGAGGTCCATATCTTCTCTAACCTGATGTAAGCAGCAAGCATCATCCCCACAAACCGACGAGCCCTAGCCCGCTAAGCCCGACATACGCCCCAAAACTAGAGTAAGCAGGAAGAAACCCTGGTCCATAAGGGGCGCAGATGCCGCGTGGATGCACAACCGCTCCACATCTACATCCTCGGAAAGCACGCGGATCACGTTTAAGGTGTTCGGTCTAGGGTTGTTTTGTTGGGCGAGCTTACGGTTTTAGGGTCAGGGTTTGAGCCCCTCAACCCCTAAACCCTAAAGCCCAAACCGACCATACGTAGTTTGGCATTTAGGCACCGAGGCGTAGCGGTTGTAGCGGTTTCGACAGGGCTGCCACTGCAACGTCATCTCGACCATGAAGCCAAAACTCTGAAAGTCCATCCCTCAGCAGAAGTCACGACTCCTCACCTGCAGGTTGGACCCTGAGCCCCATACCGTGAGGTTTTGAACCCCGAAACGAGCCAAGTGGCCAGAAATAGCATTCCACGACCATACCTTGGCTTCTCTTGCAAGTCCAACAAGGTGTGAGATCCATGCTCAATATAGCGGTCGGAACAACTTGCCATAGTCGTCCCTGTATAGCCTTTTACCATTCTAGATTCACACCAAAACTAAGAAAACCTGTGAAGGCCAATATCTTCTCCTTCACTTCCAAATTACATGATACTTGAGACAAACAAAGTTGAATAAGGAACCCTGCGTAGACCCTAGACCCTATCCCCGACCCTACACCCTAAACCCTTGACTTAACCCTTGACCCCTACACCCTGTTCAGTCTTGCGGCCTCGTCCTTCCTACATCAATCATCAGAAGCTCGACTACAGGTCGTTCCAAAAGGGGCCGACGAGCGATTCGCGAGGATTCTAAGGTTTCTACAAGGCTTAACCGAGGGTTGACTGCATGGGGACCTTTATGTTAGACTTCTATACTTGAAGTATACTTTAAGTATACTTTAGTCAGAAAGATAGACAGACAGACAGACAGGTTGATAGATAGATGGGGACTAGAAAGGGGTATCATTGCTAAGGGTTGGGGTTTGAGGTTTCCTGGTTTCGGGTCTAAGAGAATCGGTTTCAGGATGAGGAAGCTTGGTAGGCAAAGCATCAGAATCCGGGTCGTCGATTCTTCTAGACCCGAAGCCGCCGTTTAGCTTTTTGGCTTAGGCGAACCCCGAACGTCGCAAGGGACAAGGGACAAACTCTGCGGCAGCCACTGCTCACTGTGTCGGGAGCTCGGGCTAATGGGGAAGGAGTCGACGCTCGCCAGCTCCTCCGCCTTCCAGCAAACTTTGGTGTCTTGTTTACCACGGTTTAGGGTTAGGGTTTAGGGTTGACCCCAAACATTGGGACCCTGCACCCTAAACCTCTGGACGAAGTGGATGGGTGTCCTACAAAAAAGCGGTCAAGCGAGGGCATGCTAGTTCACGGCGGTACCACAACCCTGCACTAGGGTTGTTCAAGAGATGTTCGGGTCTTTACGGGGCCAAAGGCTTCGGGATTGAAAAGTGCCCCGAAGGTCCAAAGAAGAGATCGTAATCCGGAGCAGGTCGCACTTTCCTGCTCGTTATGGCTGCATCCGCAAAATACTGCAAACTTCAATAAATGGCGACATCCCCTACCAAGAGCGACAGCAGCAGTTCCTTCTGCGTACGGTTTAGAGATGTTCAGATTTTAGGCGCTAGGGGCTCCTTTAAACCCTAACCCCTGGCACTAACCCCTCAGGATTTGTGATCGACATGAGCCCTAGCACCTGTTCAACTTCCAGAAACTCAGTGAATGGAAGATAAACGTTAAGCGCCGGGTCCCAATGGATGCGGACCTCTAGTAAAAGGAACCCAGAACTCGGGTTTAGGAGCTAGGGTTTAAGCTAAGGGCTTCCGGCCATGTAGACCTGGATTCTACCAAAAACACATTCCGACACTTTACTCCTTGCCTCAGACTGATCCCTTCCTATGCCGCAGACTGTGTACTGTAGGAACCTGATTAAGAAACCCTGGGCCCATAACCCCCAAAATAGTAGGATCCATATAAAGAATCCTAATAAAGAACCAAGGTTTCTTAATCAGGTTCCTACATTACCCTCTCACGGGGTCGAGGATCTAGTAAGGTTTTGGAGTTTTCGGTTTCGGGTTTCGAGTCCTCACGACCTGCTGTCGCCGGTTCTCAAAATGCCACCCCAACCCTGTCGGCCTAATGTCGGAACCTGATTAAGAAACACTGGGTCTTCATTAGGGTTCCTTACATGAATCCTACTATTTTGGGGTTATAGGCCCAGGGTTTCTTAATCAGGTTCCTACATTATCCTGGAACCTGGCATCGCGGATCATGAAACCCCAAACTCTCGGTGGGCCTCTTCTCCATCGCCTGTCGGACCCCTTGATAGGGCAAAGGGCTTGCTGTCCGTGAAGTCGCGCAGGCCAACGAGGTGGCAAGTTTGCCCATCCATCTTGGCGTACATGACCTCGATAAACCCAAACCGCCAAGCCCCGAAGACCACACAAGCCACACATCCAAGCCTGTAACGCCACATAATACTATCAATAAACAGCAAGAATGAACTTCAATAACGATGACAATATGGTCATCTAACAATAATTACGCAACCTAAACCATCACTGAATCTTTTCCTACTGCTGTTGGCACCCATCTTCGAGACCCGAGATCTTTACACCTTGACGCCCTGAAGGGCTTTTGGGGTTTACTGTCGGGCTTGGGGCTTCTAGGGCTCTAGTTGCAGGGTTTTAGGGTTTAGGGCTTTTAGGGTTTAGGGTTGAAGCCCCGAAACGAACGAACAACCCAACCCCCACCTGCAAAACCTCCGTTCGAAGTTTCGTAGACCAGCTGTCCACCAGGCGAGTGTGGAATGCGTGCGCTCGCACGGCCTGACGGGACTTACTTGTTTTTCTAGGGCTTTGGAGTTTTGAGGACAGGGTGGAGGGCTGAGCGGAACCAGGTTTTGCAGTTAGGAGGTGGAAGATACAAAGCTTGCACAGCAAGGATGCTAGCTGCTAGCACTTGCTGCGTCACTGAAGCTCTGCGTATCCTAAACCCTCCTCAACCCAGTAACCACGCCAACCACAAAACCACCCCAAAACCCGACGGCCACCCGAAAAAGCCTATCTATAAAACCTGAAACACTCTTATAGCAAACCCTCTAACCCCTGTACAAACGAAAACCTAAACACCTCCATAAGAACCCTGTAGACACCTTATCGGCAACCCTTGAACCACCCTATAAAAAAAAAAAACTCTAAACCCTAAAATGCCCCAAAACCCTAAAACCTAAAACCCTGAAACCCTGAAACTCTCAAACCCTAAACCCTAAACTCCTTAAGACGGAGCCTGGGCCGGCTGGCCGTGGCTGCTGCTCCCCGAGCTACGGAACATCGAGAGCTTCGCGATGGCCGGCGGGGCGTCCAGAGGAGGCATCAGGTCTGTAAAGAGCACGCCTTTCAACGTACCCCCGCGGCCTCCTGAAAGGTGTAGTTTAGGGTTTAGGGGTTTAAGGGTTTAGGGTTTAGGGATTAAGCTTTTCGGGTTTAGGAGAGTTTAACAGAGGGTTCCATAAGGTAGAATACGGGACAGAAATGAAACGAGATGGCCACTGACATAGAGATAGAGATAGAGGAGGGGATGAAAAGACAACGAGACGGAGATGGAGATGTACAGATCCACTACAGAACCCGGACAACGTTCCGAACGCATGTGGATTCCTGGGGCCTGGCCATAGATTTTAAACCTTTCAGAGGGTCTGTATTCGAGCAACAGTTGGCGGTCGCAAGATTGCTACTCAGACCCCCAAAGGGGCCATATCCCTAAACTTACAGCTCGACAGCCATAAACCGGAGACCCTCCAACCCTTCAGCAAAGTCTTCCTAAGCCCAGCAGGGCTAAACATAAACAGTCTGAGTGTTCTACCTAGCCCCCAACCCAAAACCTATATCCTGAAGCCCTATCCGTATTCCCCTACTACCAACTTTCCCCAAATGCCCACGAGAAGTTAGGGCTCCATTGTGGATTCCTTTGGTGGCCCTGGCAAAGCCTAAGTCTGCCCTAAGTTTAGGGTTTAGGGATTTGGGGCTTGGGGTTTAGAGTTTAGGGGTTTGGGGCTTGGGCTTTAGAGTTTAGGGGTTTGGGGTTTAGGGTTTAGGGCTTAGGGGTTTTGGGTTTATGAATTAGGGTTTAGGGGTTTAGAGACCCCGGTCCTGCCACAGAGTCTCGTAGCAGCATTGCAGCAAGTTCGTTGGAATGCTCGGTCAAGCGAAGCTCCTCAAAAAGAGCGGCTATAAACTGCAAGCAAGAAGATCTTACTATAGGGGCCTTCATAATCACTTATACTATTTTGGTGGTTCCTATTTATAACTAATATTTTCCACCCTATTTCTTGGCCCCTATATTACAGGGCAACATCACCGAGGCTCTAGTTAGTTGGGTCTTTTAGGTTTCTGGCGTTGCGGTTATGTAACATGGGGGGGGGCTGAATAGTCAGATTAAGAGATCATGTCCAAAGGAATGATACTTTTCAGGCAGGCTTGGGCCTAGGGTTTAGGGTTTAGGTTCTAAGTTCATACAGAAACAATGCATTATGCAGGTATTTGTCTTGCTCCGGTGCAGTGGGTGAGCTTTGGGAGTCTAGGGGCATCTCATTGTTGCCCTGTAACATCGGGGCCTTAATAGGGATATATTATGCTTTAACTACTTATAAATAGGAACCCCCAAAGTAGTATAGGTAATCATTAAGGCCATTGGGTCTGGGGTGATGCATCTCATTGTTGCCCAGGATTCATCGACTTGGCCCACCTTTGGAGTTTCTGCCCCTGCCCGCAACATGGAATAAAAGGCAGGCACAGGGTTTAGGGCTTTACGGGTTTGGGTTTGGGGTTTAATGCCTGCCATCCCAAGGTCTGACACACACTAAGGCCAGGGTTTAGGGTTTAGGGTTTACAGGAACCAACTGCGCCCACCTCAAGGTCGGGGGTTAAGATTCGGTTTGTGCTGAACTCCGGAGCCTCAAGCCAAAACCAGACCCCGAAACCCAAAACCCCAAACCCCAGACCTGCAAAAACTTCAAACCCGAACCCTAAACTCCTATTCCCTACGCATCAGTAGAAGTCCTCGTCCAACTCAACCACTGCGTCGCAGGTTAGTTGCAGCAGGGCAGAGGCAGCATTCAGCTGCGTCAGAGCATTCCCTTTCTCCATGGCGAGTTCCACTCTCCTGGGCTTTTGGTGAGCAGCTTGCTTAGAGCTCATGCTACGATAGTAAGGATATTTATGTATGGTATGTATGTCCGCACGTACTCAGGTAGGTATTCAGGTCTGTATGTATACCTATGTAGATACCTCTTACGATCCTATGCTCTTGTTATGGTAACTTATAAGGTTAGCCTCTTTAAGTAACAGCCACCCAGTCTCTGTGCCAGATACGCATCGAAGACGTATGCTGCAGCAGTTAAGAGCATGAGGTGCAGGAACTCCATACCCAGCACCGCCGCCACACCGCCATACTTCTCCGTGTTCTTTTCCGTGAGAGCCCGATATGTGATTGTCCCGAGGAAGGGAAGGTTGCTTAGCAAGACAAGATGTGCTCTCCTTGCCATCACAATAGCTGGAAATCGGAAGAGGCTGAACACTATATAAGCCACTCGAGTACCTCGGTTCCGAAGCACCAACGCAAAAACTACGGACTTGACATAACCAACTATGACAAGAATCCGGAACCCCACCACAAAAGCAAAACATACCATATGTACTCCTGCACCTTAAATCCGAACTATATACGGTAACTTACAATCCCAAACCATACAACCGGAGAAACGTGTAACCTTCATCCCCAACACAGTGAAAATCTAATTTTTCCTCATTAAACCGGACCAAGGTGCTCCCATCCAGGCTATCGACATAAGGCATCACATAGGCTACAAGCAGCAGCGAGTAGAAAGTGAACCAAAGGTCGTTTCCTTCGCTCTCAAGAGAAAACTTACTATAGGGGCTTAATAATTACTTATACTACTTTGGGGGTTCCTTATTATAACTATAGTATAATGGGCCCCAAAACCCTACTCTAAGTATGAAGGCCCTTATACTATAGATCCCTACGAAAGATCCCTTATAGACCCCTTTCAAGGAGCCCTTTACCGGAACCCTCTTCTAATGATTAAGGCCCCTATACTATGAAATCGACTCTGGTGTCGACGGCGCAGTTTACTGTCGGGATTAGGATTTAGGGCTTTAAGGTTTTAGGGTTTAGGCGTATAGGGTTCCTTTAAATGGATCCATAAGGGTTCCTTAAAAAGCGATCTATATGGTTTAGGGTGTTAGGGTTTAGGGGTTAGGGTTCAAGGTTTAAGGTTTTAGGGTTGAGGGTTTAGAAAATTTAGCAACTTTACATACTTGGGGACACGGGATGGTCAGCACGACACAAGAGAAAAACAACAACAGCAAAATGCTGCTGCAAACAGAGCAGAACCAAGCTGCGTGCGATCTGAGGCACCACAAAAGCCTGAGCTTGTTTCAGGGCCTTTCGAAGTTGCAGGGTGTAGTTAATACTTGAGCATTTAATTGGGGTTCAACAGGGCAACCAAAAGACCCTAGTTCCGGCCTCAACATGACCTCGCGACACCCTCCAAAGTGCCCTCTCTTTCCACAGCCACAACGATTGCCAACCAAGATGCTCTCGGGTCGCTTGTGTAGACTGCGGTTTCAAAACGCCCAAACTAAAACAGGTCACAATCAGAATCGGGTTTTGGGGTGCAGTATACTTAAGTTAAATTGGGACTACAAGGGATACCCCAGTATTCTACATGCATGGAAACGCCAAGAAGCCACAGCCATCCAGAGAAGGTGGCCCACAATCGTCCAAGAGAGGTTAAAAGAAATCAAAGGAGGCAAATCCGGCGTAAAGATCATCCGCAGCTGCATGGAAACCACGACGACGAGCCTGTGAGTCTGCTCCGAGCTATAGGCGTACTGTTGGGGTAGAGGGGCTTAGGGTTTAGGGTGTACTCTTTGATTGTTCAAAATGCCTGAAAGCCTGTTCTGAGCCCTAGACCTCGAGTACCAAACGACAAAGAGGTGCCATAGGCCCTAATCGGAGGCCTCAAAATGATGGCATGAAGCTAGGTCGGACTAAGGATCCCACTCTTTTTTGGGATTACCCCACCTATCTTCATCCTACCCTTGGAGCCTTTTGACCTAAGCTGGGGCAAGAAGCAGCAGCGCGGTGTTTATTCCGACGATCTTGCTGCCGATGCTGTACCGAAGCGCGAGAGCTTCTCTGCGAATCATGCCGCAGCCTGGATTGGTTTAGGGTTAGGTTTATGGTTTGGGTACTGTTTGGGGTTTAGTGTTCAGGGATCAAGTGGGGCCTTTGTGGAATTGAAAAACTTTTCTGGAGCCTTAGCCGATATGCAGGATCCGAATATTTCGAGGTCTGTTTCAGGCTCCGACATTTTCCGACATTCCCATGTACAGTCCTCCGGCCCTAAGCCACAAACCACATCCTTAAACCCCAAACCCTAATCTCTCAACCCTAAATGCCCTAAATATGCAGTCTAGCTTGCAGGATTAAGGGTTGACCTTTATGAACAGACAAGCACCCTAAACCCTAAACCCTAAACCCCTAAAACAGAAGTGTCCTAGAACGGCACGAAGTCGACTCCAAACCAAGACAGGCCGGAATTATACCGACATCAACGAACTCTGGGCTTTTAAGTAACCAGGGAGAAAAAGTATAAATTGTTATTTCATAATGGTTCCTTTAGGAAAAAAGTCTTAAAGTACGGTACTCCAAAGCCCAGAACTTGAGGAATAAAGACGTCCAGGCTCCTTTTAGCGGAACACTGCGAAACTCAAGGATAAACCTACAACAGCCACACTACTCCGAGAAGTGTCTGAAATTCTGAAACAAGCGGCGCCCTTCTGCATCCTCTGATTTCAGGGCTGAGAATCTTAAAAAGTTTCAGGGACGGCTTGCTTCTTGGGTTTGTGAGTTTTCATGGGGCTGTATATAGGAGGCGGGTCAGAGAAGACTCCATAGTTTCCAACCAAAGCTCTCGAATTTCGTGTGGAGTTTGGCTAAGTTCAAAATGTTTGCTGAAGGCCTTTCCTAAGCAGGGGTTTAGGGTCGAAGGCTCAAGATCCCCTAAACCCTAACCCTAAACCCTAAACCCTAACTTAAGGTTGAGGATGCAAGGTTGCTGTTCTTGGCACCTGCAGACGCAGACTTGGGTGGACCCAAGATGAACCACTTCAGCGTCCACCTCGCCAGCTTGCACAGCTCGGGGTTCAGGATTGAGGATAAGAGTTCAGCTCGCACACGGTTTAGGGTTTAGGGTTTAAGGATAGATGTATATATCTGTGTATATATATATATGTACTCCTGTATATCTATCTATATATATGTGTATGAATATAGGGGGCTTAGGGCTTAGGGCTCCCAAACCTAACTCGATCAAGGGAGGGTGACGGGCTTGGCCATGTCGATCCTCAGCCCTGAACCCTAGACTCTAAGACTCTAAGCCCAGCGGACCTGCTAAACCAGGTTCCGCAGTAGCCCCATAATGACCGACTATTTGGGTTCAATAAGGGAGCCCAAAAAGAACAAGGGCAAAAGGGTAGTAGTGGGAACCTAGTAAAGCCGAACCGAATCAATCACCAAAACCCTCGCTTCATGATCCTTCAGGTTGAAATCTTCTGGGTTCTTGCTATGGAACTCGGCTTGAGTTGCACACAAACCATCTTGTCATCCCTGAACCCAAAACCCTCAAGCCGCCAGTCTTAGAGGTTTGGTTCAACGTCAGGTTAAAAGCGTTGGGCAACCAGCGGTCATCATCGTGAGCTCCGCAAGCGCAGGACTGATACTGGAAGAGGCTTTCGGTAGTAAAAGGAACAGTCCAATCAGCAGCACGCAGTAGTACCAGTCGCAGTAGCAGTAGCGGCAGCGGCAGCAGCAGCAGCAGCAGCGGGAGCGGGAGGAGCAGCAGGAGGAGGAGCAAGAGAAGGAGCCGAAGCCGGAGCAGGAGCAGGAGCCAGGAGCAGGAGTAGTCGGTAAGTAGCTGAGTAGGTGACTAGGTGACTAGGTGAGTAGGTGTAGTAACCGTAGGGGCAGGGACAGGAGTTGAAGTAGGAGTAGTACTCGTACTCGTACTCGTGCTCGTGCTCCTCGTTGTCGTCGTCGTCGTCGCAGTCGTAGTCGTACTAGGACTAGGACTAGGACTAGGACGAGTACGAGTACTATGTTGTTGTTGTTGTGGCTGCTGTTGTAGCAGGAGGAAGAGGAGGAGGAGGTGGAGGCAGGAGCAGCTGTGTCTCAATGGGAAACGACCTTTGCATCACAACCCTAAACCATGAGGTCGCAAAGACTAGCCGGCGCATTCTAGACTCAAACTGGGAAGCTCACATATGAACCTCATCCTTTGTATAGGCTTATACCCTACACGAGATACCCGACCACTTTCAAACCTCCAACACCCCCAGTACCGCGCCTCAAAAATCTCAAGGCACTCCATAGCGGTGACTTCTGATTCCAGGCCCTGTACCTGCTGTCTGGCTGGAACAATCAGAGATTGGGTTGTAGTGTTCGGGCTTACCCACAGTCTCCATTGTTGTTCCTATTTTGGGGTTTAACCAAATATATAATTAGGATCCTATAAGGTAACCCCAAAAAGGAACTACAATGGAGACTATAGGTACTTAGGGACTAAGGGTGTTAACCTTATTTGGGGTTAAGCGGAGTTAGGAGTGTTGGGGCCCCAATTCCCAATCTCTGAACCCTCGACTTGGGTCTTAAACATCCTTAAACCCTTGTGCAGAAACGCCCAGCCGGCCCGCCTCAGGGCGTAGGGTAAGGGGGTTCACAGTCTCTTGACCTAAACCCCAAAAGTAGGTAAAATAATGGCCCAAAACCAATTAAAGGATATTATTCTACATACTTTTGGGGTCCAGGGAAGGATCAGGGGTCGTCGAAAGTAGGTCGTAAATGGCACCATGCACCCCCGCTGCCAACACCCCAAACCCTGAACCCCCAATCCCCCAAAAACAAAAAACCAAACGGTAAACACTCCCAAACCCAAACTAAACCTTCATGAAAGCCCAATATTCAAACCCTGCAAAGACAAGTAAAAAGCAGCAAAAAGACCTTCTATACCCCAAAGCATACAATGCATTTAGAAAACAAATTCCTATGCCGCAAAACCAAAACTGTACACCTGAACTCCAAACCCACAGCCGTAACCCCTAAAAAGGCCACAGGTGCGCTAATCGGCCCGCGATCAGCGCCTCCCGTAGAGTGTTCGGCAGAGTTGAGTTGGGCTTCATGGGGTTTGAAATGGTTCTTAATGTGAGCTTGTAGTAAACATGGCCGTTTCAACAATACTTTCACCGAGTATCGTATCGAACCGCCCGCTCCCGCACCAAACCCACCTCCCACCTCCCCACCCCACACCCCACCCACGCCCGCCCGCCCACCTCCCACCTCCCTCCCACCTCCCACCTCCACCTCCCGCCTTCCGCATCGCTAAACCCTAGAAGGCGCTAAACCCTAACCTAACCTTTACCGGTGCGCACTTCAGTGCCTCTTTCCTTGACCCCTTATACGACTAGTAAGACCTTACTAACCCTTAAACCTCAAAAGTTTGCTATTCAGTTTCATGTGTTTTGACAGCTGAACTTCTTTTTGGCCTGAGTTCATCCTTCAATTGCTTGTCAACTCGTATTGCACTACTTCCCGGAATGCTCTGCGTCCTAGTCTGGGGATGGACACTCCAGGTGTACTCTTCTGCGGGATGTATTCTGGGGTCTACATAGGGGCCCGGACGGGGGCGAAGGCGGAATCGCGTAACAACGAGGACCCTTCACCTGAACCCTGGACGTCGAACCATAACCCTACAAAAAGGCACGACGGAATACCTCTACACCCCAAAGCATAACACTGACAAGAAACCCGGCCTCAGTCACTCCGCTCCCACCCCTAAACCTAAGCCCTAAACTTGGAACCTCAACCTGACTTCGGGGCCTTAATAATAGCCTATGATATGTTGAGGGTTCCTCAGTCGAACTATGGTATAGTATACCCCAGAACTATTCCAAGTATTAAGGCCCCTATATTAAGCCCTAAACCCTAAACCCTAAACCTTCACCTCAAGCCCACAGCCCACCTCGACCCCAAAGGAAGCTGCCAGGAACGCTTGGGAAAGGCTGGGCGTATCGGGATCAAACTCCATCGGAGGATCCTCTACACGAACACCCCGCACCAAATAGAACCACTAAAGCCTAGCCGAGGCCATGTAGGGCTTTGAGGGTTTAGGGTTTGGGGTTTCGGCTTAGGGTGGTATAGGTTTTAGGGCGTTCTCTCCCCTGACTCACTGACCTTGACCTTGGCTATCCTGGCCAAAGAACCTCTGGTCACACTAGCTCCCTAACAGCATCCACAGCATGGTACTGTAAGGGCCGCAGTTTCATTTCAGTAGGGTTTTGGGGGGTAAGCTAACCCGCAGGCATAGTGTTCGAAATTATTCCCGCCCCCCCTAAACCCTAAACCCTAAACCCTAAACACTAGTTTGTATTTGGACCCTAAATTCCAGATCTATGGCACTAGAGACTTTCAAAGGTGCGAAGGCGAAGGCGCCGATATTTCGAGCCCAGATCAGCGCTGCGGGGATCGCGTGAGTTCACAGTCTGAAACTACCTTAACCCTCCAAAACCTACTTTTTTGTAGGTTCCCTATAAAATTCATATTAGGTTTTATAATAAGAACCTACAAAAAAGTAGGTTTTGGTAGGTCAAGGTAACTCTACAACACTTCTAAACCCAAAGCCCTATCAACCTTATGCTTAGTCATTATTAATTATGATGTAAAATTTTGCGGTCATTACCGTCTTGCTATCATTACCATTACTACCATGATTGCTATTATTGCTATTTGTGACTCTGGCTACTAGGATTGATATTACTACAAGTGCTGCCGTTGTTACTGTGTAAACGATGACTAGAACGATTACGATTATTACTACTATTACTGCTATGACTACTGATTACTATTAACCTTTTTCATCTTGAAAAATGGCTCGAGACCGCGGACCCTGCTGCGGGTACGCGAGACCGAAGTCGTGGAATCCCAAACCCAGCGCCAAGCCCTAGAGATGCCTAGGAGGAGGTGGTCGGGATTCAAAATCCGGAGGGTCCATGCCCCAATATACTATGTCTGCAAGTGTCCCTTGACAAAGAGGGCACCCACTCTTCAGCTTTCACAACAAGGGAACACGAAAATACAAAAGGCAAAAGAGTGCTACTGGGGGAACCACGTATATAACATATACTTTGGCCTTCAAAGTGGGTCCTCTATGGAACTTTAGGGCCATAGTTAAAATTATGCATAGCAGACCGTCGTGCCGAATGGATCCCTGCACAAAACCCTGCACCTAAAGCCATGCACCATAAGAGCACAACCCGAAAAGTCATTGACTCAGAAGCCTCATTGGCCTAAACTGCCACAAAACTCTTGTAACTCGCAAACCATAAGTCTGAATGCAATGTAGAGTGCTGTAGTATAGACCCTGCAGCACCAAACCTCGGGCATCACCCTGATGATGATAGTGATGGTGATGATGAGGAACGTGATGGAGAGGCTGCTGATGATGATGATGATGACAATGATGGTGATGACACAGATACTCATGATGAGGATGATGATGATGACGACGACAGCGCGCTATCCCTGTGCAGCATAGTTGCATCGGGAGCCTCTGACTTAGAATTGAAGAAGTGGTGCACAGAAAAGCGCTGCTGAGCCCTTGGTTAACAGACATGCACAACACCGCTTGCGTTCCATTCGCAATAAAGCCTTCAACCCACCTCGAGGCTTGGAAATCGAATCGGGGCAGGCGAGTGCGTAGTGCTATAATTACATTATGTAGGAGCCATTAAGGCTACAAGTACAGAAAATGCATTGATATGGTCACTACACTCTCTTCTGCGCAAACCCTACAAGCTGCCCGAAAAGATACTGCTGGCAGCCTCGTCGCCACCGAAGGGCAAGCGCAAGTTTAAGCCAATTCCTTGGCTTGGGGAGCTCTTTGGTGCGGGAGGGCTTCATCCTATACTACACTGTACTATTTTCTCATTATTTTTCATAGTACATGATATTGTATCAGATTCTAAAACCCTGAAGCTAAGCCTCTGAACCTAAACCCTAAACTCTGAGACCTCTGAAACCTCTGAAACCGTCTGAATTCTTCTTCAGCTTCCAACGTGCTCCCCGTGGAAGCTCTCGAAGACTTCTTCCGCGATGGGAGCCTGTCATGAGGGCTTGGCATTTGGAGTTTTGTTTGGGTTTAGGGTTTAGGGCTTATAGGGCTTTTGGTGCTTAGGATTTAGGGCTTAGGGTTTTTTTGAGCTGAGGATTTAGGCTAAGGGTTAGGGTTTAGGGGCTCAGGCTTTAGGGTATAGGGTCGACGGAATGGGGAGTGGAGTTTAGGCTTGAGGGCGCAGGGCTTAGGGCTACGATCGAAGCCACCTGAGCCGCTCTAAACCAAACGCCCGTCTGGCAGCAGTACATCCAATTCTTCAAGGCCACACATATGTACATATACATATATGTATGTATGTCTGTATGCATGCATGGATGTATGTATATATATATATATATGCATGCTCACGCCCCCACCCCCCCAGATCCACCGGAACCTGCTTTTCGAAAGCAATGGATCATGGGAGGTGGGCAACCTCCGATGCGAAAACATCGACAAGGATCAAATTTCCCCAAAATTCCTGAAGCTTGAAATGCGAAAACACTGGCAGGGATCAAATTTCTCCAAAATTCCCAAAATCTCAGCAACTATGGCCCCCGCACTTCCCATGGATGCCAGGATTTTAGGAATTTGGGGGAAATTTGATCCCTGCCAGTGTTTTTGCATTTCGGGCTTCAGAAACTTTGGGGAAATTTGAGCCTGGCAGCATTTTCGCAACATCGGATGCGAAAACATCGACCGGGATCAAATTTCCCCAAAATTCCTGAAGCCTGAAATGCAAACACATTGGCAGGGATCAAATTTCCCCAAAATTTCCAAAATCTCAGCAACTATGGCCCCCGCACTTCCCATAGATGCCAAGATTTTAGGAATTTTGGAGAAATTTGATCCCTGCCAGTGTTTTCGCATTTCGAGCTTCAGAAACTTTGGGGAAATTTGAGCCTGGCAGCATTTTCGCAACATCGGATGCGAAATCATCGACAGGGATCAAATTTCCCCAAAATTTCATGCCCCTTCACTCCCCATAGATGCCAGGATTTTAGCAATTTTTGGGAAATTTGATCCCTGCCAGGCAACATTTTAGCAGCCTCGGATGCGAAAACATCGACAGGGATCGACTTTCTCCAAGATTCCTGAAGCCTGAAAAGCCAAAAGTAATAGAGGAACAGTGTGCCATGTGCTATTCCAACCTGTTCGTGTCTGTGGATGCTTTAGAACGTGGTGGGGACGTGGCTCTCTAGCTTTCTTCTCAACATTGATCTGGCCAGCAGATAAGCTTATAAGCTCCGCTATCGCAGATTGCAAGATAAATGGCTCTTTCGGGCTGTATTACATAAGTAAGTGAGCCTGCACGTGCTTCAGCTACCAACGGTACTAACACTTCCTCGAGCAAAATCATAACTGTAGTTAAGAACAGCTTTGCTCCAAAAAGACATAGAAGAACAGCTGCACTCTTGCACTATTGAAACCTACCTGTGGCTGTGGATACTCTAGAACGCCGTATGCAAACGCAAATGTCTGTTGAACCTGACATCATGTTTAGATATTGTCGAGTTCTTGTTTCTTCATTGAGGTAAGTAAGACTTTGCTAGCAGTTTAGAACCTTGCCCGCTGTAGAAAACACTTTCTTGTATTTCGTATTCAAAACAAAAGAAGCTGAGAAGCTCCGTTATTTCATATTGCAAAAGAAATGACTGTTTCTTTTGTATTTCAGAAAGTGAGTTCCCCACGGATAGCCCTTTGCCTTATTAATTTTAGGGTTCCATTATTAAAACTGGATACCCGGAATAAAAGGTAACCTCATTACTAAGGGGACACTGGGGAACCTAGCAAATGAGCTTCAATTGCTTCAATTCTAATTCTTCTTTCATCGAGCAGAATCATGACTGTAGTTAAGGTCAGCTTTGCCCAAGATGCAAGTGAAGTGTTTGTTGCTGTCCTAAAAGCATAGTTATAATGAGAAACAGATGTGTTCCACCATTGCTCTGAGGCTATGAAGAGAGGAGGGGTTTGTAGCTGTTTCATGATGTGTTGAAGGATGGCAGGATGTTTAAGTGTGCAAGTAGTACGGTGCAATAGAGCTCGATGAAGTTCTGAGCCGCGATCGTCTTTCATCTTTGTAAGCGAAAACAGCAAATGTGTTTAGCATATGACGCTTTACTAGGAGAGGAACAACGAATGCATTCCAGATGAATGTTTGTCTATTCCCACGAAGCCTTACAAGGTATGGAGGTGTGCTTCCATATTTCTCAGAGGAGAAGAAGGCGGGGGATCTTTACTTGGTCTTAGTTTTTTGTTCTTGCTGCTATCACACGAAAAGTTCACTTGTCATTCTGGATTTCGTGATAAAGCGTAAGAAGCTCGACATACCTCGACATGCCACCGAATGTATTTGGAATTTGCTGGAGGGAGACCACTTTCTTCTCCGAAACATTGAGATTCAATTTTGTGGTATTGGCAGATTGTAAGGGCTCGTTGAGTCCCAGCCATTGTTCGTGATGAAAAGAAAATAACACCAACTGAGCAAAAACAACTGCGGTTTCCAAGTGTTTCAGCGCGGACGCAGAACCAGATTCTGGTTTGGGTTTTGGGTGGTTTACATATACCAGAAAAGAGCACAACAAGCAGAGGTCAGTATATGTGAAGAGCAGAAACCCTAAACCCTCGCAAATACCGATGGTTTATGGACTTCGGAGAAAGCATTCGGAGACATAGTATTGTAGACGAACAGTTGACAAGAAGGCTCGGGTGGATCATGGGGTGGGGGGTGTGACCATATATATATATGTATATATACAGAGATATTCAAATATTGACTCTATATATATATATATATGTATATACATATACACATATACATACGTAAGGGCGGCTCTCGGGCAGCTGTTGCTTTCAGAGCTCCGGCGTGACCTCTGTGCCCCGTCGCTGCAGCTTCGTGCGAGGTGGCAGAAGGTCCGCTGACTTCAGCACGTGGGCAATCTGGATGCATAGTCGTCGCGGTTTAGGGTTTAGGGTCCAGGGATCGCCCCAATCATCCATCAGCAGATGTTGCAGCGATGCTTCCAGTTCGATTTCGCAGCCAGCATCCTCATCCCAAGACCCACCCCAGGGTATGGCATCAACCAACGGGCGCACAAGCGTCCAAGCTGTTCGTACGTCCAGTAAGTAAATCCGAATAATTAGGGTAAAACCCTAAACCGGTTGGTGGGAAGGTTTTGGTACAGATATTGAAAGGACTCCACTGTTTTCATCTGTTCAGACCTCTATACTGACGAGCTAAGGATTAAGGGTTTGAAATTCTCTGGCCGAAACCTCAAGCCGTAAACTTTAGTTTAGGGAGTTATGTAGGGTTTAGGTGTTCGGGTCGGCAGGCGACAATGCCCTGAGAAAATATCTGAAATTTGATCACACCTCTCTGGAGGAAGCTATCCATAAAAGCCCTAAGCACCCGATGAAACCCAAAAAGAAACCGAAAAATAAACTGGTCACAATCTTGTATAACTCTCCCTTATGACAAAGCCGAAAAACATCGCATCAAACATGTTACACCCTGTAAAACCCGGTGAAAAACACCCAAACCTTAAACACCAAACCCCAAATGCTATACCCCAAGCCCTGTACGTTGTGTCGCGCCTGCACCCCATCAGCGAGCTCTCGCCGAAGCTCTTGAAGTGGCTTGATGAGGGCCATGGTCTGGTGACTGTTACGGCTTTCAAGCATCTAGGGTCCAGGGTTTAGGGTATACCGCTTAGGAGTTTTTGGCTCCTCATCAGGTCTTTAGACGGTAGTATTAAGGGCTTAAAGCTTTGAGCTTAATGTAGCAGTCTTGATACGTAGCACAAGGTGTGGGGCGTAGGGTGTTTAGGATTCAGGGTGGGTATATTACAATATACAAATTATACTAAAGAACTCTAAGGAGTAATCTAGCTGCGTTCTCGAAGTTCCAACCCCCCCGAGCATCGAGGTCGAAGGGGGGCGGAGGTAGAAACTGCCCTGTCGGCCTTGACTTTGAGTCCCTAAACCCTAAACCCTAAACCCTAAACCTAACTAGAGCCCTAGGGCTTCCAGGGTTTAGGGCTCTACGCGCTTCCCGGCTCTTGGGGTTTGGTTTCAGGCTTCCCTTAACCCGAGAAACAGAAGACTATGCCTAGAACCCCTGAAAGCAGCCTCCATCGTCCCAAAACCCTACTCTAATTATGAAGGCGCGTATATGAAACCCTATCGATAACCCCTAAACCACCTCCAAAACCCTGTAAAAGACACCATGAAGACCAAACCATAAACCTCCGTAAGCCCCAAACTAAAAGCTTCGGGCAAGCCGAAAATAGAGAACAGCAGATGCTTGAAGCCCTAGACTCCAAACCCATGAAACCGAAAGCCCTCAGTCCCTAACCCCAACCAGAACATCCCAAGTTCTCTTTAAAGGGCTCTAATATTTCGCATTAAGAGGTAATTTGGGGCTACCATAAAGGGTAGTTGGGGGTCTAGGAAATCACAAAATCCTAAGCCTTAGTATGCTTGTAATACCCGTATACAACCCGTCTAGTATCCTCATAAACCCCCCTAAGTTAACCCCAAATTTCAGAATCCTAAACCCGATATTTCTAGTAATTTCGACCCGGAAACAACCCGAATAGTATCCTCATAACCCCCCCCTAAATTAACCCCTTATGTACCCCTTGAAAGGAACCCGAAAGACCCAGAGGAAGGGAAGGGTAACCCTAAACCCCTTTAAGGAATCCTACAGACCCAAAGATTAACCCTATAGCACCCCTTGAAAGGACCCCCCTAAACCCTAAACCTTAAACCCCAAACCCTAAACCCCAAACCCAAAACCCTAAACCCTAAACCTCTAAACCCAAAAACGACCCAAAGGATGCGAAGAGAAGGCCTCCTTCACGCGCTGTTTGGGGCCGGGTGCCGCCAGGCAGGCGAGGAGGGGATGGAGCAGGGATGTCGAAAGGGGCCTTGGTGGGGCGGTCTCAGTGTTTTTGGTTTTGGGTTTAAGGGTTAGGGTTTAGGGTTTAGGGTATAGGGTCTCTTGGGACGGTTGCAGGGTCCAGAGTTTAAGGGTTTGGCGCGGTTTCAGGTCTTGAGGACATTCCGACTAGGTTCATGGGGTTCGGGAAATCGCTCAGTACGCTTCAAAGGCTAGTTTGAGTTCTGGATCGTCCAGGGCAACCTTTCTCATGATGAGTTTTCGGCTTGTCCCCCGCTTACCCCATGCGGCTATGGACGTACTGCTTTGCTTCCCCAGCCTAAGCCAGGTTTTAGGTTTAGGGTTTGGAATGTAGGACACGGCATCCTGAACCACAGGGCGGGGAACCAACTCGGGGCATGGCAACATACGTAATTAGTGACCGCATCCACCAGAACCAAAGGGAAGAAGCAAAGCAGCATGTCCACAGCTTCCATGGGAGATGGACAAATATGGTGGTGACCATGCCACCCACGACACCACATCCAGAAGCGAAGGCAAACCGAGTGCGGGGCTTGGAAGCTTTGTCCTGCCGCGCCTCGTCCTGAGATCATTCTCAATGGCTGCTGCTGGGATATACATTCCAGGGTTGTGGCCAGTTGGCTTGGGTTACTATCGTTTAGGGAAAAGGGCGTTGTCGGGTTTGCAAGTTTCCGATTCGCGTAAGCCCCTGTGGCTGGCCCGAATTAGAAAAATAACCTGTTGACTTTGTAGTAGAATGTAACACTATACTCCTACGGAACACCCAGCTTCAGGTTGAACAGCATAGTAAACGCGAAAGGCCAAAGCTCAGCATCTGGGTTTCAAGCAGCTTGATTGGATGGGCCTTTTCCAGAAACCCAAACCCCCGCCCCCCACCCCCCCTCACACACTAAACTCTAAACCCTGAACTCTAAACCCTAAGGCTCTAAAACCCAAACCTTCAAGCTCTAACCCCATATCCTCAGCCGCCAACCTTTAGTTTCTATTCTGCCACGGGACAAGCGTAGTTGCTGAGGGGGGTTGTACTAGGGTTTAGGGCTGTAGTGTTTGAGGAGTTTGGGGTTTAGGGTTGCCCGGTTTCCCGACAAAAACAGGGAGAGGGAGAGGATACCAACTTTCCCAAGAGGCGCCGGTTTTTTTTGAGTGGGGTGGCGCACGATAGGGACCTTGATGAGCCGGAGGTGTGTTTACAGGGGTACTATAAGGGTTGCTGCTAGAAGGGCTGGGATAACGGTCTAGCATAAGGATTGTAGCTATAAATATGCATTCTATAATGAATATGGGATAAGAGGGAATCAGTACGAAATACTCAGGCAATCAGAATCATGCGAAGTGAGACGAGCGTCCACAAGAAGTCGGAGCAGTCGTGTTGCCACCTTGCTTCAGTCGCCAAAGGCTTCACTAGCTTTGGAGTCACGAATGTCCCGAAAATATTCTCAACTCACAGGAACATTCACGTATTGAAGAGGTCTTGCTAATCAAAGAATAACTCGCAGAAGCACTAACACGGAGACCGTCGCAGAAGGACATCCTAAACCCTGAACCCGACATGCTAAAGCCACATAAACCCTAAAACCCAAAACCCTGATACCTTAAAACCCCATAAAACAATTAGCCCCAAACCGCAAAACCTTCACCAACTCTATAAACCCCAAACCATCGTAAGTATCCCTGGAGAAGGGCAGCCCAAACTGGCTAAGTCATAAGGACCCTTAGGGGGGTAGGGGGGAGGGGGTAGGGGGGTATAAATCCTTAAGTAGGCCTTGTTAAGTCCTTATTGTAGGTATTAAGGCCCCCTACTCCCCCCTACCCCCTAGGGGTCCTTATGACGAAGACATGAAAGCAGCCTCTCAGTCTCTGACAGCAACAACAAACTGGCTCTAGGGAGTCTCGGGCTTACGGCTTAGGCTTGCAACACGAAAATGTGGACCCTGAGCATTATTTTAAGGACCTGAATAACGTACCCTCAATCTGACGAAACTGCTCCATAGTGAATCTGTGACTTTTTGGAAATTGGGGGCCTCTTATTGATGGATCCCTGTTCTGGATGCTAGCACTTCGGGTCTAGACCAGAGCTCCCATTTTCTGAAACTCTCGTAGTATGACTTTCTGCGTTTAAGGTTTAACGGAATCCGTAAAGGACCCCAAAAGAATCCTGAAAGGAACCCGTAAGATACACCCGTTGGAGGAATCCTTAAAGAAACCCTTATAGCCTTTCAAGGAATCCCTATAAGACCCCTTATGGTACCCTTTAAAGGAATCTTGAAAGGAGCCCTTACGGCACCCATTAAACGAATCCTTTTGGGAACCCTATGGTACAGAACCCTTAAACCCTAAACCCTAAACTCCTAGTACCCTAAACTCTAAACCCTAAACCCTAAACTCCTAGTACCCTAAACTTTAAACCCTAAACCCTAAACTCCTAGTACCCTAAACTCTAAACCCTAAACCCTAAACTCCTAGTACCCTAAACTCAGGGGGGGCAGGCCGGCGGGCCCTGACCGCCCGACGCTGCCACCTCCCCTGCCTTTTCGGCGGGTGGCATCGCCACATGCAATATGCCTAAACAGTGCTTCTACTGTCCCACCAAGGTCCGCAGTCTGCTTTTTGGCCGCCGCTGCCTTTTCGCGGGCTGTTTTGGCGGCATGGCGCTGAGCGGCGGTCGTCTCCTCAGGACGGCATGAGATGCTTTCCCTTAGCGCGTCGAGTCGCAGCTGTTGTCCTGGCGCTGTGCTTCAACCGTCGCATCCCGAGCCAGCTCCAGCGTCAGCCACGCCTGCATTGCTGCAGCGTGGGGCCTCAGGCTTGCCGGAGTACACTCCAGCATGTTGACCTCGGTGCAGGTGAATCTGCTTCAGGAATGAAACTCTCGGCTCGACCTGAGGGGTCTGCGATCTCGCCAAACACTTGCCCCCACTTCATCTTTTGGAGCGCTTTATGGTCGAAGGAAACTAAGCAGCTGGCCGCATTCCACCAACCTCAGCCCAAGTGCGTGCCTGCTGGACGAGCTTCGAGCGACAGTGCTGTGGGCCGCACGACGCAGGGCCTTTTCTACGACCGCCCAGGACAGCTCCGTGTCTGGCGTCGGCGCCGGTTCTAAGCGAAAACTCACGTTCTAAGAACCGTTTTAATCATGGCCCGTCTTGCAAAACATGTCTCCTCCACAGGCTGGTGGGTGGCCGCGCCAAGCGCCTTCATCGAGTCTGCATCGAATTCGTTTGTATGTACACTTCCATCGTAGGCATCGGTCGCCTGCTCTAGCTCGACGCGTTTCTTCCAGGTGCAAATCCTAAAGCTTTAGTGTTTAGGAATAGGGTTTTGGGCTAAATTCTAAAGCGTTAGTGTTTAGGAATAGGGTTTAGGCCTAAATCCTAAAGCTTTAGTGTTTAGGAATAGGGTTTAGGCCTAAATCCTAAAGCTTTAGTGTTTAGGAATAGGGTTTAGGCCTAAATCCTAAAGCTTTAATTAATGTTTAGGAATAGGGTTTTGGGCTGAATCCTAAAGGTTTAGTGTTTAGGAATAGGGTTTTGGGCTAAATCCTAAAGCTTTAGTGTTTAGGAATAGGGTCTCGTGGCTGATTTCTGGAGAATCGGAGGCAGATTTTTGAGTGATAATTTTTTTTCGTAAAAAGTCGTTTTTAATTGGGGCAGGGGCCGATCTCGGGGTCCTCCCATTCTGGTGCCTAAATCCTAAAGAATAGTGTTTTGGAATAGGGATTAGCACTAAATCCTAAAGCTTTAGTGTTTAGGAATAGGGTTTAGCGCTAAATCCTAAAGCTTTAGTGTTTAGGAATAGGGTTTCGGCCTAAATCCTAAAGTTTTAGGGTTTAGGAATAGGGTTTAGGCTAAAGCTTTAGTGTTTAGGAATAGGGTTTAGGCTTATAAATCCTATGCCTGTATTTAGGAATAGGGTTTAGCGCTAAATTCTTTAGCTTTAGTGTTTAGGAATAGGGTTTAGGCCTAAGTCCTATGCCTGTATTTAGGAATCGGGTTTAGCGCTAAATTCTAAAGCTTTAGTGTGTAGGAATAGGGTTTAGCGCTAAATCCTAAAGCTTTAGTTTTTAGGAAGCGGGTTTAGGCTTAAAGCCTATAGTTTTAAGAATAGGGTTTAGCGCTTAATCCTAAAGCTTTAATGTTTAGGAATAGGGTTCTAAGTCCTAAAGGTTTAGTGTCCACAGGGCTCGCAGGTGCTCACGCAAAGGAGCCAGCTCCTCTGCGGTCAGTATGTAGAAAATTGGATTCTATGCCACGCAAAATTTTGGGTCAGCCTTCTCCAGCTTGGCCGCTTCCTGCTTTTGTTTCTTTTCTTCCGCTCGTTTGTCCGCCTTCCGCCTCTTCTCCTTGTCGCGGCGGTCCTGGAGCTTCTTGAAGGCCTGCATGCCATGCTGCAAGTTTGACACGGAGCAATTGAGTCGCAACATGACTAGCAATCGGTCCTGCTCCCCGAGGTCCTTCGCCTCGGCCCGAAACTTGTTTCGGGCCAAGTACTCTCCGTCTTTCGCTTTTTCGCGGACCTTCGAGGTCAAACAAGATGACCGTCCGCTGCGACAGGTTCACGCGTTCTGCCGGCTTGCTTCCGATGCGCTTCCTTCCGCGCTAGTTCGGCTGCTTTTTTCGCAGCCTGCCGCGCCTGCTTCGCGGCCTCCGCGCGGTCCCGTTTGCGCTTTTGTGCAGCAAGACGAGCAGCTTTGTCGTCCTGCCAGGCCAAGTCATGTCTACTCTCATAGCTATGGTGCTCTCACGACGCCTGCTTCAGCGTGAGGAGCTTGCCCCGGACCCCGTTCCGGAACAGGGCCTCACCGGCAGCCCGAAATGTTCTGCCTTAGCACAGCACAGGAGAAGCAAGAATTGGTTCACTTTGCATCCGTGCATCCGGCTAGGTGGGCCATCACGGTGTTGACGGTAAGCTGGTTTAAGGCAGCGCCGTCCTTGCGAATACGACTTCTGAGGGTGTGGTTCCTGAGCGTCAACCCACCTCCTCTGCGAGGTCCAGCAGGTACCAGTGACCTCGATTGGCCGGACTCTTGCGGACCACCATTTTCTTCACCAGCTTCCAGGCCACCTGCCGGCGCACAGCTATGCTTCGGGTTCATTGGAGCAAAAGGGTGTGTGCATTTGTATGTGTTGCATATATAACACATACAAATGTATGCATAAGGAAACATCTATATATACATATGTATATATATATATACATACACACATGTGTATATATATATGTGTATGTCGGTGTATATATGTACATAGGTGCTCCAACAACGTCTTTGATGAAGCTCTCTCGGTTCGGAGCCTGCGTGCCGTCGGAGGCCAGGAGAGCTTCGTCGGACTCTCCACTGGCCTCATTGAAAGTCAGTTTTGTGTCATGTTGGGACCGGCTGCTGCTGGGACTAGGCTCGCCACAACAGCGTGCGCAGGGGCCTCCAGCAATTGTCGCACAAGCTGGCCTAGTTCGCTGACTGTCACGGATCCTTTTCGGCAGCCGACGGCTCCGCGATTGACTGGTCTGTTCATGCTACTGACATGGTTTTGGAAATCTCTGGTCTGACTTAGTGTGCCGCGGATGTCTGCGCAGCAGCCTGCGATGCTGGCGTGTCAGGTAAGACGACCCTCGAATTGCATGACATCTGCTGGCACGACCACCGCCGGCGCAGGTTCCTGCGGACGTACTGCACACAAACTGCAGACGCCGTCTGCGCGCGGCTAGCGCGGCCTCTGACGGCGCGGCTGTCTCTGGCTGCTGCTGCTCGCTTTCTTCCGCTGCCTGCGCGCCCGGGCTTCCTGCCGCCGCCGGCGGTGCAGAGCCTGCCTACAGGAAACATTCAGGCGGTGCTGCTCATGTCACACAGCGGAAATCACGACCTCATCGCACGCGACTGCCTGTGACTGTGAGGCGATAGGTTTGGTCCTTTCCATCACCCTCGCTGTGCCTTGCGAAAACTCTAAACCCTAAACCCTAAACTCCTAGTACCCTAAACTCTAAACCCTAAACCTAAACTCCTAGTACCCTAAACTTTAAACCCTAAACCTAAACCCTAAACTCCTAGTACCCTAAACTCTAAACCCTAAACTCCTAGTACCCTGAACTCTAAACCCTAAACCCTCAACTCCTAGTACCCTCAAAAACTCTAAACCCTCAAAAACCCTAAACTCCTAGTACCCTAAACTCTAAACCCTAAACCTAAACTCCTAGTACCGTAAACTCTAAACCCTAAACCTAAACTCCTAGTACCCTAAAACCTTTAAGGAGCCCTGAGACCACCCGGGGCCTCAGCCCAGACCTGTCCGCCGGAGGCGAAGGCCTCCACAGCAGACTGCAAGAGCCTGCGAGGGGGGGGGGGGGGGGGGAATGGGAGGTGTGTTGGGGTTTAGGGGTTTAGGGTTTAGGGGTTTAGGATTTAGGGTTTAGGGTTACAGGGTTTAGGGCTTAGGGCTTCTAGGGTTTATAGTGTTTAGGGTTTAGGGCTTGCAGGGTTTAGGGTTTAGGGTTAGACTGAGGGTTTAGGTTTAGGGTTTGGGGTTTAGGGTTTGATCCAGGGGACTGTAAGGGAGAATGCAAGAGCCTCCGAGCGGGATTTCGCGGTGGAGGGACGGGGGTGGGTTTAGGGTTTAGGGTTTACAGGGGATAGGGGCTAGGGATTAGGGCTCAGGGGTTTAGGGTTTGGGGTTTAGGGTGTAGGATAATCTTGGCAATAGTTGTGCTATTCGGCTTTGAAGGGGCCCTCATCTTGGGATGAGGGTGTTGCTTTAAGGCCTTAATTCGTTAATGGTCAGACCAGGCAATTTAGGATAATGGTTTTCAGGCGCCCATTTACAGTCTTCATGATTGGAACAGGGGTTCGGGGTGTAACTTATCAAGGGGATGCTCCTGCTAGTCCGCTAGTACTAATTATTCTGGCCCTGTAGCGGGGCTGGAAGCTTAGATTCTTCGGAACCATAGAAGTACACTCCTAACTTCACACGAGACTTCCTTTGCAATTCTCTGTCCCAAATCAATAGTAATCAGCTTCTCCGCCATCCGCAACCAAAGTGTGCTTCTGATAGCGCCTCATGCTTACATGCAGACTCTGGCCCCAAACCCCTATTCCGCTTCCAAGTATGCAGAACCGATTGCTGTTGAAGATCTCAACCTCTTAACCTTAACCCTCCTCACGTGAGCAGCCAAGCAACAGTCTTCCAAGAGCCTCCCCCTGCCAAACTCCTGGCGGGGCAAGGCTCTGAGTTTATGGGGGTGTTCATCGCTAGAAGAACAGTTCTCCAACCCCACATTGATGACCGACACTCTAAAACACTAAACCCTAAACCCCAAAACCCTAAACCCAAACCCCCAAACCCTAAACCCGAAACGCCCTAAACCGAAAACGCCCTAAACCCCAAACCCCAAAACCCTGAACCCTGAACCCCAATCCCCTAAACGCCCTAAACCCCAAAACCCTGAACCCCAAAACCCTAAACCCCGAAACCCTGAACAAACCCCAAAACCCTAAGGTCCTTTCTCCGACAGAGTCAGGGCCAGGCTCGGGGGCACCCTCCCCAGCTCAAGCGCCCAGGCGGAAGAGGCACTTGCGCCTTTAGCTCGGGTTTGGGCTCTTTTTAGGGAAGTACTACGTAAGGGTTTAGGGTTTGGGTTTAGGGTTCAAGGCCTTTAGTTCGGGTTTGGGCTCTTCTTAGGGAGGTACTGAGGTTTAGGGCTCAGGGTTTAGAAGTGCAGCTTGTTTTAAGTGTCTGTTACTATCGAACAAGCTACAACGCTTCCACGTCTTCCTTGAAGAGTCAGGAAAAACCTTCTTCCAGCGTGACGGCTTAATTAAGGTTTGGGATCTCTAGGGCTTGGAGTTTGGCGATTTGGGTTTGAGGTTCGGGCTTCAATCGGGGTTTGGAGATTACGGATCCGGATTAGAATTGTGTGGGACTTGGTGGTCGTTGTTTGGACCTTCGGGTTGAGGGTTCAGGCTGTGGAGGTTTAAGGGTTTAGGGTTGAGGGTTTGCCGTAGAGTGGCGCATAAGCGGAAGTATCTTGCGACAGTGTAATTTCGAGCGCGTCGTCTTTTGACGGTTGGCCGTTGGAGCCTGATTGTGGATGGCTCTTTCTTTTACAACTCTCCCACCCCACGCCGACTAAGGCGGCCAAACCACCCAAACCTATTCAGGATTTAGCACCTAAACTCATTCCAAGCTTTTCTTTAGTTCTTCAACCGTTTTGCAGGGCAGGGCAGGGCAGGGCAGGGCAGGGCAGGGCAG
>BGNK01000257.1:144260-156150 GCA_003297005.1 Symbiodinium sp. clade A Y106 | reverse complement strand
AGGGCAGGGCCGGGCGGGGCGGGGCAGGGCAGGGCAGGGCAGGGCAGGCTTTGAATTCTCTGGCCCACGGAGGTGGGCGGCCTAGGCCTTGAGTTTAGGGTTTAGGGTTGAGGGCTTGAGAAATCGTGACCGCAGCCAGCAGGTGATGCACAAATGCACAGTATTTGAACTTGCCCAGGCAACATTTCAAAGACAACAAATGTCTGCAGAGCCCATCCAGTGCGAATTTCAATGTCCATCCGGCCGTCCCCAAACCAGAGAACTGCTTATGAAGATGGATGTCGTAGGACAACAACCAACACGCGTTTCGAAGGCATTGCTCATGCAAGCATGCGGGATCTTCAGATGTGGATGTTCGCTAAAGCACCACTTCTTGTGATAGACCAGAACCACTGGGATTTCAAGCTGTCTACAAGTCACCAGTCCCAAACGACAGGGTGTTCGCGTCAGGGTTAGGGCTAAAAAACGTAAGGCCGGTCACTCAGTTGGGGCTAGGAGGCGTAATAAGCAGGGCTTTATGCACTGAAAACGGCGACCCTAGGGCCATAGGCGGCCATAGGCTTACGGTTTTATAATTACAAGGGCTTGGAGATTAAGGCTTTTCAAAGGAGCGGAATCGGCAAGCAAACCAGAACATCTGCAAGCCCCACACCGCCCATCACATCCCTAGAAACACTTTTGCCTGCACCTAGAAACCCCTAACCTCCTAATAAACACATGTAAGTCACTATAAGCCCTGTGAACCTCCATAAACCCTTCTATCCCTGTAAACCTTGAGCCTGAAACGTTGAGAAACCCTTACTTAACCTTCAAGAAGAACCCTTGCAGCTTTAGCCCGAAACACACCTCACGGTAACGCCCCCCAGAGGGAACCCAGATGGAGACCCTCAGAGGAATGCAAGGAATGCTTGGTGGCTCGCCTCTGTCGTCCTCCGACAATGGCAAAGACCTGGGACCCCGAAGGTTGGCCGTTAGAGCTTCGGGGCTACTATCGGGGGACAGCTGCTAAATCAGAATCATGTTTTGGGTTTCTTTAATATAAAGTGTATATATACATATATATACATACACATGTATGTATAGGCTCTATGAGGGGCAGTAATACCAACTGATCAGACCCTGGAAATTACTTCGAATTTTGTGTTGTCACAGCATGAAATTAGGTCCGGGTAAACAACTAAACATGTTTCCCTCCTTTTTGGGCGGAACCCGAAATGCGGATATCGCTTGGGAAGTGCTGGGAGCCCAGACTTTAAACCCGAAACCATCTACCCTCACCCCCAAAAAGGAAGGACTGATCCGCCCAGCTTTACGCGGCTACCAGCAGAGTTTCCGGCAGCGTCCTTTCATGTGCGTCAACCGCCAGGGAGTGAAGTCTGTGAGTTTAGGGTTTAGGACTTTGCAGTCATGTTGGGCTATCTTTGAGCCTGGTGCTGCAGTCCTGGCACTCGAATCCGGAAACCCGGAATCCTAACCTAGGTGGGGCTTTGAAAGCTTTTGAAAAATATTAGTAAAGAAGATCCTCTTAAGCCCAATAACAAAAAATATAAAATGTCCCAAAGCCCTACCTAGTAACCCCGAAACAGCAATCTCGAAACCCAAAACCCTGAACCTGTGCTCCTGATGCTGAAATCACGAAGCGCACAAACTCTAATCCCGACACCCTTAACCCCGAGCCCCAAACTCTGAACCCTTGCAAGCTTTCTTTGGGAAGATGGACTGCAAGGCCAGGTTGCGAGAGAGCCCGTGGAAGGAGACTCAGAGAGCGTAGCGCCGACAGCGCAGCGGCACTCAACTGCAGCCAAGGCAAACTGGTTTTCCTAAACCCTAAACCTTAAAACCTAAACACTAAACCTTAAACCCTAAACCCTAAACCATAAACCTAAACTAAACCCTGTGAGCTTAGGATTCCAGTTTCCAGATTTGGGGATTGGGATTAACAGGAATTCAGGTTCAGAATGCAGCACATGCAGCACCAGGCTTTCATAAAGGAAGAAGGTATACAGTATACCCGAACTTGGATACCCGAACTTGGATATGTTCAAGCGCATTTACATCCTGGATCATGGTCTAGAGAAGTGTAAGTCTCAACCTGGTTGGCTTCACATCGTGTCCAAGGTTTGCGTGCAACCCCACAGAATTGAATAGCAGGGTTCCTTTAAAGGGTTCCTTGTAGGGTTCCATAAGGGTACTATGAGGTTTAGGGTTTATGGGTTTAGGGTTTAGGGATATTTTACGGTTCAGAGGTGAGAACCACTTTCAGTCATTGTTGGGCTAAGCGTTCGGTGTTTCTGGTTCCCTTATGGAGAAGGGACTCGACGAGATCCTCGGAAACAGCGTTGAGACGAAATGCCAACAATGCTGATGGTCGAGTTCGTGTTCGGGGGCTTACAAAGGGCTTTGGGATTTTAGGGGGGCTCCAAGGGCACATTTCCTGTCATGGATACTGCGAGTTTTCGGGCTTGGAATGTAGGATAGCAAAGAATCTAAAACTCCTTTGGTCAAAAGCAGAGCTCGGCGGGAGTCGGGGAGTCGGGTGTTGTTGCGGGGCGTACAGGTCTTTGGGACCGGTTTGGCGTTTAGGGATGGCAACACTCGCAACTCGATGCCTCTCCGATGGGTTTCTGCCGTAGGGCGTAAGGGCTGCAGAGCTGGACTCGCTTGGGTTTGCACTCACTAAACCCTAAACCCTAAACCCACGCAAGGGTGAGGAAGGAGTGAGCGCAGCGCCCGGCACCGACGTCCTTCGAGATTTCCGCACAAGGGCCGGGAGCTGATGCACTGCCTGGAAACTCCAGGTTTAGGGTTTAGGGTTTGGCCTCGTTTCATGACCCCCTCCAGGTCAAAGGTCTTTCGCTTGAATCCTCCACACGCCCCAACGTGTGAAAGGAGGCATGGGGGTAAGTGGGTCCCGGTTAAAACCTCTATAAACCAGATAATGCCATTGCAAACCCTGGTTGTGACCCTACGATACTGTACTTCCTTGAAGATACCTCTTCCACGCCTCACCCGCAGAGGCTGCGAGCCGACAGAGGGAGCGGCTGAAAGTGGTCCTGGGCATCGGTTGTGGCTCTCTTTTGGGGGGTTTAGACCCGAAACCCTACCTCTCCCTCTCCCTCGCCCTCTCCATCTCTCCATCTCTCCATCTCTCTCTCTCTCTCTCTCTCTGTTTGGTGTTGTTCTCTCTCTCCCTATTTCTGCCTGGCCTAGTTTTCTGCCTGTCTACCTCTCTGTATAGATACCAAAACGAAGAAGAATACCAAAGTGTCGAGGCACTGCAGACCCTTTGGCATGGCCCCTTGAGGGCCACCAGCGAGACCTGCCCACGCTTGCTGAAGCATCTAGACCCACAAACTCCCGAACCCTAAACCTCATTGATTTTACTTGTATGCCCCTTATGTTGTGTTGCATGTAAGCCTTTCGTGCCCGATCCCTGGCTGTTTTGAGCTTCAGGGTTCAAACATGCCTGATCCGAATCCGGGTTTAGGCTTGAGGATTTTCATTCGGGCACAGGGTTCGTAATTCCCGACCACAGTAGCAAGATGATGATTCGTGATGGTAGCTTCGTAGCATCTACGTTGCGCCGCTTGTTTCTTTAAAGCCCGTAATCAAGCAGCGCGTCACATACAAGGCCTTGAAGATGCCAGTACTTTTGGTCCCTTATCTGAATGCTCTATCACGCCTGCCGCGGCCAAGAGCTTCAGCAAGGGCAGTGCTAACCTGGGAGCTTGCTTTTCCCTCAGATTCTGTCGCAGTCAGGGTTCACTTGGGATCCTGGATTTCGGGCCTCGATGCTAAAACACAAACCCGTTAGACCCCCCGGCATGGATCTACAGGAGATTGGAAACCTGAACTCCAAAAAGTCAGCCCCCGCGCAAGCCCTGCTGCCCAAAGGCGCGCGGTCCTCACCTTCCTGGAGTGGGCTACCAGCAAGACTGCCCTGAGATGCAGGTGCAGGAGGCTCTGGCGCAGGATCACTGAATAGTTAATGTAGGTGCCGTAATAGCTAGAATAGGGTTTCGGGGCCCATTATGCTATAATTGCTATAATTATTATATGTAAATCCCAAAATAGTATTGGTAATTATTTGTTAATGGTCGGACATTCGTATTTCTGATACAATAGATCCTAGGATTGTCATGCCCATTGTCATGGTTGAACTGATATGATGCTATACCAGGTCACATTGCGCCTGGGGGTAAGACCATCCACTGTGACTGGTGCCCGTACTGATGCCGTTGTAGGCGATACTCTGGCATCAACTCCCTTCGCAAGGGCTAGTCCGACATGATGCCGTGATTACTGTTGTCTTTCCTACTACTGGCACTTCCGCTACTAGTCTTGCCCGTGTCATCTTCCGAGACTTCCAAAAAACAAGAGAAATCGTAGCCCCGCTAACTTCAGACAGGGCTTTGGGGCAAGAAGGCTGTTGAGGATTCCTCTTGGCGAGTGCCAATACTACGAGCATCACTCACCACTATAAGTAGCACTTCATAACGGCTTCTGGACCTAGGAGGTGTCTACATTCAGGAGCGCGCTACTTCGGGTCTATCTTTTGGTCCCTGCATTCTGAAATCCCGTACAGGCTGTGATCAACAACGCTACCTCGGAGCACGGGGTTCCTGAGCATGTTAAGCGGTTTACTCTGGGGGCTCGGGATTTGGAGGGTTTAGGTGTTCAGGGTTGAGGCTTTAGGGCAAGTCACAAGTCCGAGCATACCCTCGCCCAGACGAACATGGAAGGCAACTAAGTAGTCCAAGCTCGTACCCGTTCGTTTTGGGCTTCCATGCTCGCTTGAAAGAGGGCACATGAAGGTTCATGCGAAGGTATGAATCAAGACCTGTGCAAGCACCCGAATTGGGCATTAAGTAGCTATTTGCGGAAGCATTGGCGTACTGAAGAGCTACTGCTCATGGACGAAACTCGGCGATATCCGTAGTAAGGACCAGGCCACAATTGGATGTCGTCTCATGATCCCTCGACTCTACTTACCTGCTCAAGCCCGGAAAGTCCTAAACCGGATGTCCTAAACCTAAATCCTCAGTCCCTCCGCCCTTCAGCTAAAGACCACCACAGAACCCAGAACCCCGAAACCCAAGCCTGCAACCCTATACCCTAAAACCCATAGAACCCTTAACCAAATATTGAAACCTTCAACAAACCCCTTCAACCCTTACAGGAACCCCATCTCCCCACATGATCCTCCTAGGTAAAGACCCGACATCCGGGCTGATCCGAAGCCGGAGCACCTCCGGTAGCTCGGCGACCAGCTCGGCCAAGAGTGACCAAGAGGCCTGCAGAAGACAGTCGTCATAGTGGTTTTAAGCAGGCTCTATCAGGATTCTATAGCGCTAGTATGAGAGTTCTATAAGGGTTCTATAGGGGTTCCTCTAAGCGAGTTCTATCAGGGTTGTATAAGGGCATTATAATGGGCCCGTCACAAAATCGATGCGCTTACAAACACCTCGTGGGTCCCACACAGACTCCCAAAGGACTCGATAATGCTTTGCGGAACCATCGGAAAAATCTCGAAACTCCATGCACATGCTACTCAAAAAAGGCCTGAAAAGTCCTTAAACCCTAAACCACTGAGACTGAAACCCTAAACCCTAAACCACTGAAGATCTCCTAAGTTTCACCCCTGCGCCTCTCCGCCGACTGCCAGAGGTGCAGCGCCTGGCAGAGGAAGTCGCGAAGCTGAAGGCTTTTGGGTTTTGGGTTTAATGGGGGGCTCAGAGTTTAGAAATACGCAGCTTCGGGGCTCAAAGTGGAGGGTTTTAACTGGTGCATAGAGTTTGAAGGTTTGGGCCTTGGGGGTTTCGCGGTTTATGGCTTTAGGCTTTTAGGCGGTGGTGCTTGCGGTAATGCGATTAGACTCTGGGGCTTACGGCTTTGAGCTTCCGGCTTGGTGGTTCAAGGCGGCTTGGGGTAAAGCAAACCTCCCACGATGAATTTGTTTGAGGGTTTAGGGTTTAGTGTTTAGGGAAACCCTAAACCCTAAACCCCCCCAAACCCCGAGCCAAGGACTTTAACAAGGCTACGGATTTGATTTAGTATGCAAGTTTCGGTTGGTTGGGATGCAGGGCTTAGGTTAAGGCACAGGCTCGAGGCTTTAGGTAAACTAAAGCATGCTTCGGGCTTCAAGAGCTGATGGGATCGTAAGAAGTCGCTGCTTCTTTGTGGCACGACTGACAGACCTCTAAATACGAAGAACCCTATACTATACCCTCTGCCCTAGACCCCAAAACCTTTATAAATCCTAAACCCAATGACCTGCAATATCCACCCACACCCGGAGTTTCCTCGATCCAAAAGACAAAAACCCACACCAGCCTAACACCACAAAAAATCGGTTTCCGAAACCCTGAGCCCTACACCCGAAAACGCTGTACAACCTTGAAAATCGCGGCAGAGCCCCAGTACACCAGTATACAAAACAAGACACCACTTCCTTTAAACACAGAAGACTGCGCCCTTCATAATTTATAGACTAGGGTTTTGGGGCCCATTATACTATATACCTGATAATAACGAACCCTCAAAATGGTACAGTTCATTATTAAGGCCCCCTATAGTAACCGTAAACCCTGAAGTCGGTGATTGTCCAAAGGCCTCCGGCGCATTCCGCGGATGCTGTGTGCATCACCTGAGGCTTCGTGGGCATCAAAGCCAGTGTTGTTGATACGGTTTCGGGTTGCGCGTGTAAGTTTAAGGGTTTGAAGCCTTCATTGGCTTCGAGGACGTTTTGCAAGGGGGTCATAGGGCATTATGCAGTTGTTTTTGAGCTTTATAAACGACATATGGAAGGTGCACATAATATGGGCTTCTACTTCAGTCTTATGATGTTGTTACTAGGGTGCACGAGAAGTTTGGGATTTAATTGTGGATCCTTGCAGGCTAAGGCGGATTCTGTTGTTTAGGGTGTATGGGTTCAGGGCTTAAGGTTTGGGGTTGCGGGGTTTGGGGATTTAGGGTTTATGGAGTTAGGCGGTTTAGTGTTATTGTTACAGAATGGGTTCAGGATTTAGGCTCTTCTAGGGTCTGGGATGTATGCTTGAGGGTCTCCCGGTAGCAAGGACGGGATTTTCTTGTGAATCTGTGCATGAGTTCGTTTCCTGCCCGGCACTGCTTGAAACTGAAACAACATGCAGTAGTTGAAGGTTTAGGGTACAGCACGCAGGCTTGAGGGGTTGAGGAATCAAGCAACCACGACCTTACATCCGAAGACCAAAAGTCGGCTTAGGGCTTGGGTTTTGGGATTTATAAGTGGGCGCCTGAGGTGAAAAGCAATCTCGGATAACCTGCAACCAGAGACCGGTCCAACGCACCGAATACTGGGGGATTTGGATTTAGGATAGCCGTAAGTTCTAGGCTACTAGTAGTATTCCTGGAGTCGAACCGACACAAGCGAAATAGTGAATTCTGTAACTCAGAAACCTCTGAAACCATCAACCCTGTAAAAACCCAAATTGTGCAAAGACTCGGGTTTCGGGGCCTCTTCGAGTAATCTGTTCAGGGACTGCTACTTGAAATGCAGACCTCTACATACCTGAAGCCGTAAAGCCTTGAAACTTAACCTAAACCCTTGAGCCCGAAACCCTGGCACAGCAAAACCCTACATACATTCAGCCTAACCACTAAGCCCGAAACCCTACGTTCAGTCGAGCCGCCAGATGCCGAAGCAGGGCTGCAGCCGTTGAGGCCTTCGCCGTCATGCCGGAGCAGCGTGCGCTGCCTGGCAAGGAAGAGCTTATTCAACAACTACCTGGACCCTAAAGAACCTACCTTTTTTAAAGGGCTCCTTATTATGATTTCCTTATATAAGTCCTTCAAAAGGTAGGTTATTTAGGGTCCAGGCAATGGGCTGGAGTGTCAGGATTGTAAAGAATCCTGATCTCTTTTTTCAGCGGCTGACATGAAGAGAGTGAAGAGTGGTTTGCTAAGGCGGTCCGACTTCGCAGAGTTGGCCGAAAGAAAGCGAGCTGGCGCAAGAAGTTGTGGCTTTCCATAACGGGAACAGAATTGGCCATCTGGCGCATCTGGGCAACGGGCAAGCAGGGCTTTGTGGTAAGCTCGCACTAACGCACTCGTCACGGCGACTGGCCGAGGGGCTTCCTCTCCTCGTTTGGGTATTCCCACAACTTTCCAAACGAAAGTCCCGAAGATTGCTGTGCAGACTTTTATCCGCAGGTCTGGAAATTTGCAGGATATTACGTTGTCTAAACAACATTACATCGTTACCAAGACCCCCAAGGCATCCTATAAGAGTATACCGAAAGGTAGTTGGGGGTCTAGGTGCGGTTTCTTGTCTTAGGGTTGAAGGGTTTCGCGCTTGTGATCCCAGAGTTGAGGGTTCAGAGTCTTAGAGCTTAGGGCGAAGCGCTCAGGCTGAATCAAGGACTTCCCTAATTAAACTGGAGCGGATTTTGACTGAATGCAAACTCCTTAATCAAGGGGTGTTAGGCTCTCTGAGGTGAGAACATCCCAACCCCGACCCGCAACCTTGAGCCTCAAACCCCAAGCCAAGCCACTAGCTTAACCTTGAGCCTCCGAGCTCTAATCCTCATAAGTACAGACGGCCAAGAACCTGAGCCCCGCAGTCCCTCAACTCTAAGCCATAAACGAAAAGTATGCGACCCCATGCTCTCCAAACCCTCAACGCCACGAGGCCACTATCAGAAGAGTCCTTATGAATGAAATTTTGCAATGGTCAAATTTCCAACATCACCGAGAACACTAAATTCCTAGAGAAAACCTAAAACCCCAAACCTAAAGCTCTAAAACCGATAACCCGCTAACACCCTACAATAACAACCGTGAAACTGCTGCAAAAAAACTCCTTGAAGACCGCAGCCCCTCTAAAACGCCGCTAAACCCTACGAAGCCCCACAAAAAACTCTAAAGACCCCCATAACAACCCGACGAAACCATACAGAACGCCTAGAACCACCTCAAACCCGACAGGATCCTCAAACGCTAATCCCGAAGTCCTTAAGCCCTAAACCCAAAATCACCAAATCTCTAAACTCTTCCTGGACCCTAAATAACCCACCTTTTGAAGGACTTATATAAGGAGATCATAGTAAGGAGCCCCTGAAACAAAGGTAGGTTCTTTAGGGTCCAGGTTAACCCTATAAGAAAACAAAAGACAGCATCTCCAATCCCTTTTTGGACCTGGATCTTCGGCTGCCAAGGCCGCCCAAGTCATCGGCTGCTCGCCTCTCTCGGAATCTTTCTGAAGGTTACATACGGCTTGAGGGTTTCAGGTTCAGAGTTTCGGGTTTAGGGTTTCGGTGGGGAACGATTCTGGAGGTGGTGCCCTGAAAACGTGGACTCCTAATCCCGTCAGCGTATAGGGAACGATTCTGAGGGTGGTGCCTTCCTGCCTGCTCTGGCTTTTTAGTGATAGTCGTCCTTCAGCGTCTGGCGGAGTTTGAATGGTTAGGAATATGCCCAACTCTGAAGATGCAGAGAAAATACCCCAACCCTGCACCCTAAACCGGAAAACCCTGAAGCCCAAAAAACCCTGTACCTTAGAGCCCTACACCTACTTCAGGCCAGGATCCGGGGTTAAAGTTTAGCGCTCTCAGACAACCTCGCCTTCCGCCGCCACCTGGCGCAGCCGCTCCAAGCGAAGACGCGCCGACGACTTTGCCTGAACGAGGCCATGAGTGGTCCAGACTGTACAACCAAAGACCTACCACGTGGTCAACAGGGCTTTGTCTTGGGAGCGTACCGGGCTTTATCTGGACCATAGTGCTGGGGGTGAGGCTGGGCAGGGTTCGCGGATCAGGTGAGATTACCAAGCTTAATTCCCGATATCTGCTACACTACAGAACCACGCAGATCCTATAACCAAGACTCTCAAGAACCCTAAACAATAAACACTAAACCCCCAAACCTTAAGATCCCTGACTGGATACGCTTCGGAATACATCAGCTTCACACCAAGCCACGGGAAGCCGTAGCAGAATCCGCCGCGTTGTGCCGCAGTGCCTTGTTTACGGAAGCGCGCAGGCAATTTTCAACAATTCGAAATGTGCACATATCCAAGCACTATGAACTAGTTAAACAAATTCCAACATGCCCTTTTGTATTCATACCTGTTCTTCCATAAACAATCCAATGAGCCCTTAACGTTCTGAAATCCTCAGCCGCAACATCTCCAGAGCCTGAACCAGTCCAGTCTTCTATGCCTTTTCAAGACATGGGGGGATCGTTTTTGTTTTCAATGGTACCTGGTTTCATCCGAAACAGAAGGCGTGGTTCCTGGTGTGAATCGTAACTAAGAATCTAGCATTGGTTCAGGGTCGACATGCGACAGCCTCAGCCTCTACAGTAATGCTACCCCATACCAAGCCCTAAGCCATCAACCCTGTGCCGCCCGAAGCCCTAAACCTGAGCCTTAAACCTTAGCCCCTGATGCTACACCCCAAACCCTGACTTCGCGGCCCTAAGAAACATAGGGGCCGGAAAAATAACTATTCAGACTATTCATATCCCCCTTATCGTCTATATCTGCAGTAGTACATATAGATATAAATATACAAAAATAGTATTATGGAATACGAGTATTCAAACATTTTATGCCCCGAGGAGGTCTTGATCTTTTCGCCCGGCGGCCGAAGAGGTAATCGCCAGCAGCCCACCTCCAGGCCATCCAAACCTGGGGTTCCGGCTTCCTTAAAGGGTTTAGGGTTAGAGGTTTAGGTTTTAGGGTCTAGGGCTAGGGTTTACGGCCCTTATGGATTCCTTCTGAAGGTTCTGGAGGGCGCTTGAAAGGGAGAAGGGCGCGACTAGGGTTCAGGGTCGAGAGCTTCGGGCATAAATCCTGCACCCAAAGCCCTCAAACTCCAAACTCAAAGCCGGAAATTGAAAGTCTCAACCCCAGCCATATCAATGCCGAAACCCCCTCCCCGACGCCTGAAACCCTAAAGCAATAACCCTAAAGCCGAGCCACAAACCCCGGCATCGGGGTCGGAACAATTAGGTTTCTCCGCTCCCTTATAGCCCCGAAATATTCATTATAGTATCATAATTGAACATACCCCCAAAACCCTGATCTAATCAATAACGCCCCCGATATCAGCTGCCCAACCGCTCCCTTCTGCCGGGTATGGGGCTCAAGGAGATCATTGTGGGCTTCAGGACGACACCCAGCCTGGGCCGCGCTTTCGGTGGAGGTTCTTGGGCTTAGGATCGAAGGTTGAAGGTTGCTTAGGGTTCAGGGTTTAGGGTTCAGGGTTGAGGGTTTAGGGTTTAGGGTTGAGGGTGTTGGGCTTGGGGGTTTTGGAGTTTCGCATTCCGGGTTCTCGTCGGTAATTCTTTTGTGGCCTAGAGCTTTCACCAGGTGCCTTAGGGATTCGACGTACCCGAAGGAACAAACACCTATTTTGGCTACTAGTATCAATCGTTAAGCTCGTTAGGCCCATCCAAGAATTACTAATCTGGGCGCACTGTAATTTTGGCTCTGAGCAGGGCATGGGTATGGATTCCATGCCTAACCCAGACTGTAAGATCTTCTGAAGCTTATCTGTGTCCTTTAAAATGATCGAAGGCTCGTTACTATGATTTAAGCAAGACCTTCACCTCAAAGAGGTGCGTTTTGAAGACATAGATAAGGAAATCAGAATTAGAGTTGTTAGCGCGTAGCTAGTCCATAACAACTGAATGATATTGGGCACTCTGAGTTTGGCCTAGGAACAGCAGTCTGGGTTTGTTCCAGATTGGGGTCGTTTGGGGTGCGAATCGAATAACGCAGCCCCTTGCACAAAACCAGATAGGGGCCACGAACCCGAATGCAGACACGCGCAACGCGGATATCGTCAAAAAAACTAAGTAGAAGGAAAGGCATATTCATACGACCGAACGGACGCGTGCCCTGTGGGGG
>BGNK01000257.1:127519-143634 GCA_003297005.1 Symbiodinium sp. clade A Y106 | reverse complement strand
GGGGCTGGGGGATGGGGTGGGGGCGGGCTGGGTCGGGGAGCTGCCAGGCGGTGGGGACAGCCGTTAAGTCGTCGCCATCAGACATTTGCGAGACCGCTGTGCTTTGGGCACCACGATCTCGTCGGTCGCGAACTTTGACTCTGAGAAAAAGTGCTCCTGCAATGCCTCCTCCAGTCTGGTGATGTAGCCCGGGACATTTGGCTGCAGCTCGAAGGGCCGTCGTGCTGAAGCAGCTTTCTTGCAGTGGTCCTGCAGACGGCTGGCGTGCCACAGTCTGAATTGGGTGCCTCGTCGAGCTGATGGCCAAAGTAGGTCCGGATGTCCGAACCATGGGCCAGGTGATTTCTAATGAAGAAGCCCACGGAAGTCCGAAAATAATGCAGATGTTCATAACGGACTCCAATTTATTGAGGTACAACCGCAACCAAGTGCGGTCTCCGCAGTTGGAGCAGCAAGAGCATGGCCTACGAATGAGTATTAACTAGTGGCAGGATAGCAAGTTTAGGGCCCTAGCAAGAACTGAGAAGGGCCATACAGCCGTGGACGAGTATGGCTTGCTCGCTTGCTCACAATATGGCATGCAAGGAACTGGGGCCTAAACGATGAACCCATATAAACCCTAAACCCTTAAACCCCTCTGTGGCCTGAATAACTAGGAAAGAGTCTTGAGACACCCGTATAAAACTCCACGAAAGCCCCGCGAACACCTGACAACACCCAATAAAACCTGATGAAATCCCTACAAATCCCATACTGCACTAGACCCAGTAACACCCCGATGTAAGCCCTACTCAATGCAGCCCCGATACGCCGACAAATACCCGACTGAACCCAACAAAGCCCTTATGTTGGATTCACTGCACCAGTGCTGTCCAGGCACACGGATCCTTTGCCTCGGAAGCGAGGATTTAAGGCCAGGCTTAGGGCTCCAAAGGTTAGGGTTCACTAAGATTTTGGGGCTTGGAACCATCAGGGCTTGGGACTCTTTGGGGTTTTGGCTTTAGGGTGCAGGGATGAAATTTGAGGTGTGGGCCTGCGGGCTTGTCTTGAAGCGAGTCTCAGCGTCTCCCCGTAACAACACGCGAAACACGCAGGCATCAAGCCTCGTAAGGGACCTACATGCGCTCACCAGAAACCCTAACATAAACCAAACCTCGCATCAGCCGCTAATTCCCTAAATCCAAGAGATAAGTAACCCTTTCAACTCAAACCCTGATACCCAAGTCCCGAACCCTAATATAGGGGCCTTATTCGTTAGACAAGCGTTCTGGTGCAAAAAACTCCTCATAAAAAGAAACCCTCAGGAAACCTATATTCAGGCTGCTGAATACGCGACCTTGAAGCCTGAACCCTGAATCCTCAGCCTGAGCCCCTGCCCTAGGTAAAATAATGGCCCAAAACCTATAAAAGGCCACTATTCTACATACTTTTGGGGTCCAGGTAGACCCCAACAGAACACCAAAAACCCCCACAACAACATACAACAACTACACCCCAAAACTTGGGAACCCCGGCGGCAGGGGCCGATAGCGCGCGACGCCTCGAAGCCCTCGGCGGGCGTTGGCCCCCGTGGGCCAAAACCTTGAGCTTTGGGGTTGAGAGGAGCTTTACAGGATTAGGGTTCGGGTGGATAGCGCCGATATTGTGTACAGGATTCTAAATGCCTAAACCCCCAAACCCTAAACCAACCCTAAAACCCAGACCCTAAACCCACTTAATTCCAAATTTGGAGCAACCATACCTGCTTCTCGAAACACTGGCCTTGTAGGGTTCAGGGTTTAGGGTTTGCTCTCTTGTAAAATTAGTTCGGGGTTCAAGGTTTAAGGCTTCTTGCCAGGCAGGTTCAGGGTTTACGGTTCCATACCGTGTGGTGAAGCATGAAGTGTAACTCTGATTGCCCACCCATGAACCCTAATCCACCCTAAACACTAAACATCCTTGAACCCTAAACCCCTATGCACTTCCCCAAGATCCTGATCTCTGGAATCCCAAATCAGGAAGCTTCCGACATGAGCCCTGGACTTGATGCACGACCCCTATCAACACTCCTAACATCATAGGGACCCTTAGGGGGGTAGGGGGAGGGGGGGTAGGGGGCCTTAATGCCCATAATAAGGACTTAATAAGGCCTATTTAAGGAAGTATAGTCCCCTACCCCCTCCCCCCTACCCCCCTAAGGGTCCCTATAATAACAGCAGCCCACTAGTGCCGCTTCAATCGGAAACCTGTGGCTATCACCTCTCCTGCTCAGAGCACTTGCGATGACTCAGAACGGCCGAGACCCCGAAACCACAACCACAGTATAGGGGCCTTAATAGTTGGAATAGGGTTTCGGGGCCCATTATGCTATAATTATAATAAGGAACTCCCAAAATAGTGTAGGTAATTATTGAGGCCCCTATATTACATTAACATGAACACCGGAACTGGGCCACCCTGCCCCAAGCGAAGCTGAGATCCTCATGCCATGGCTTCAGGTGGGTGTAAGGTGTAGGGTTTGGGGTTTTGGGTTTAGGGTTTATGGGTTCCGGGGTTTAGGGTGTGAGTTCAAACGGTTAAGCCCTGGTGAGCTACGGCTGGAGAACTGCTGAACCTGCTCTACCAAGGGTTTCGAGCGTTTCCAGAATCAGGGTTCTAGAACAAGGGCTTCACAGGGATTCGTTTTTTTAAAAACCTGTTTTTAAAAAAAACCTAAAACCTTGGTTTTTTTAAAAACTATAGCCAGAATCAGTTCTATAGGGTGCCATCAAGCTTTCTAGAGCCTTCGGCTACCTAGGAGTTGGGCCCAGGCTTATGAAGTCCCCTTCCGCGAACCTGAAACTTGGGAAGTGGAGTTTAAGCCCTATACCCTAAAGCCTAAACCCTAAACCCTAAAATCCTAAATCCCTATACCCTAAACCCTAAACCCTAAATCCCTAAATCCCTAAACCCTAAATATAGCTTCTGAATCCCGGATGCCCTGCTAAACATTGACTTAGGGGCTGAGTACCCTAGCCCAAAATAGGCTAACCTTTTCAATTATAACAGGATTATATAAACCCCAACCTGGACCCCAAAAGTATGTATAACAATAGCCTTTAATTAATTGGTTTTGGGCCATTATTTTACCTACTTTTGGGGGTTTAGGAAGAGGTTAAAGGTTACCCCTAAACAATTGTATAGACCAAACAGACTTCAACAGAATGAGCCCCGAAACCTTATGCGAACTCTTACAAAGATTCGAACCCAGACCATCCTCGACACAAAACCCTGCAAACCTGAACCCCACCAGCAAATCTCGAACACTACGGTTTATAGGGTTTTGGGGTTAGGGAGGCAAATCTCGAAAGACTCAAAGCCCATAGCCCTTGGAAGCAGTGTCGAGCTCTGAGCGTCAGACTTGCAGGAATGACGCTTTCGAGTCGGGGGTTCAGGGCTTTAGTCTCAGGCTCTAGAATCTTGAAAGTTTACGCTAGCACTCACCGCGGACAATCCGGCCGAACTAAGTTTTTAAAAAAATCATGGTTTAGGGATTCAGGGCTCCGGGGTTTGCAGTTTACCTAACCCCAGAACCTCAAGCCACTCCTACAGCCCTGAACCCTAAACCCTCGAAAGACGTCCTCGGTCGCCACCCCCAGGAGAAGGCCAGTGGCCTGCAAGAGGGTCGGGCTTAACGGGACATGACTGGGGTTTTGGGGTGTATTAGTATAATTGTATAATTATTAGGCAGGGAATATCAGGGACCGTTATGACGCATCTACACCCCGGTAAAACTCTCTACACCCAAGTTGCAAAACCCTGATATGGGTCTTTTTTTGTTGGTGGGCTCCCGAGCCTCAGGTTTATGGTCAAATCGTTTGGGAGTTGAGGCTTCAGGTATTCGGAGATCCTTTTTTTAAGCTCTTTCAGAGAGTCTGGGTTTAGGGTTTTCGGAGATTTAGGGCCTTGGGTTTAGAGGTTTGGGGGATCTCGGTGTCGGTATTTAGGGTTACTTTTCGGATGTACACGGCCCATTACATTGCATAAGCCCTCAACCCAGTAGGATCCTGGCCCGGTAACAAGGTTGGGTTCAGGGTTTCGGAACCCTCGGCAGTAAATCGAAACCCCTAAACGCCCTAATTACCCCGAGCCCGGAAACCCTAAACGCCCTAAATCCTGGCGCCCTTAACACCGGAGCTTAAAGCCTTACCGCCAACCTTCTCGTCGGGCAGGGACAGCAGCTCCACCTCGCCAGAATGGAAAGCCATGGTGAACGAGTCGGGGCGGAGGGTTTACGAATCAGGACTGAAGTGCACAGAATGACCCCACCATGCTTTCGGATCTACAGTTTCGAGGCCAAAAAAAGGGGCCTGAATAATTAGACTAGTGTCCTCCAGGGTCTTGGGGGTGTATTGTAAATAGTTGTAACAAGGAACCCTCAGAATAAAATAGGTAACTATTAAGGCCCCTATATTAGCCCTCATGTAGGGTTTGTGGATATGCGACTTTCGGGTTGATAGCCCCAAAACACTCTTCGCCAAATCCCCCCAGTAGGAGCTCTCCGGCAGCCCTGAACCCTAAACCCTAAACTGCTCTTCAGAGGAAAGCCCAAGTTAAACCCCATTCACCAAAACCGCAACCTAACCCTTACACCCGACTTTATGAGAGATTCTAGAACTATGCTAGGGTAGAATGACACTGTTGCTACTGTAGAGATTCTCACGATCTGTATATTGTATATTATATAAAGGGGGCTCAAAGGCTCTATGGTCCGAAGCCATGAAGCTGTAGGCCTATAGCAATTCGAAGCCCCAAACCCCTCCACCCAAATGGCCCAACTTCCGAACCCTAAACCCTTTCCATCAAACATCCCCTAGAATCCGAAACCTAAACCCGACGCCCAAAATCCGAAACCCCTAAACCCAGAGAACCCAATACCCCTTAATTAAGGAATATACCTTAAATTATAGAGGCCTTAATATTATGATTTAAGGCATATTCCTTAATTAAGGGGTATTGGGTTCTCTGGGAACCTGGGCACTAAAATCCAAGGCTTTGAGGCACCTCGAAGGCGACGCCAGCGGTTGGAGGCACAAGCGGCCGAAACGACTGAAACTCCATCGCCCCTTCGGGGTGCTTTTTGTTTTACGCGGCTTAGGATTTGGCATCTTAGGTTTTAGGTTTTCGGGTTCAGGGTTAAGGGCTTTAGGATTTTAGGCTTTAGGTTTGCGGGTTTCGGGCTTTATTAGGGTTGTAGGGCTTTTGGATGCTTTTGGGTTTAAGTTTGTGTTTGGGGGATTTCTGGTCTGAGGGCAAACAGCATGCTGAGGGTTTGGGGTTTTGTAGGATTCAGCGCTTAGGGTCCTAACTTAGGGTGTTAGCCGTGTTAGCCATTAGTTATATAGTTCCTTTGTTGGCAGTTCGCCAGTTCTATGATTGGGATTGGGGTTCTGCACTAAGAAGCATGGCCGCCACAGAAGTAACGACACCGGAGACTGTAGTTGCAGCTGAGACCCTAAACCCCTAAACCCCTAAACCTCTAAACCCCTAAACCCCTAAACCCTAAACCCTAAGTGTGAGGGTTCAGGGATCTTGGGCCTTCGTCCTCCATCCCGAATTACCCTGTGCGCGAAGCCGGACCCTACACCCTGACAGCCTGAACCCTAAACCCCTAAACCCTAAACCCCAGACCCAAATTAGAAATCCCTATGCCTATCATGCCCTGCACACAACATCAAACCAGACGTGCGCGCCACGGGCAATGCAGACCCTGAGGCACAGATCTCTAACCATACTCTCGAAATGCAACCCTTACTGGACGCTAGAACCAGTTAGAGTTTAGGGTTTGGGTTTAGGGGTTTAGGGTTTAGGAACCCTAGATTCAGATTCTTAAACCCCTAAACCCTACAGGCCCTACACTCAGTCCTCGCCGCCGCTTTGCCAGGGCCGCGTTGACGGATGCTTGGCCCAGCGTTACGCTCTCCCAGGCCTGGCTAGTGGCATGCATAGAACAGGGTTGGCGGGTACATCACAGTATACATCTTCTAAGTATAAACGGGAACCTTAAGAACCAGTACTGATAATTGTTCAAACTTCCAACGTAAAGCGCTTTAGGGTTTGGTGTTTACTGTTCGGATGTTTGGGTTGTCTGGTGCATTGTAGGACTGAAAAGATGCTAGTTAGATTTTTAGACCTCGCTAAACCCTAAACCCCAAACCATAAACCCCAAAACCCTGAAACCCTAATCCCGAAATCCCAGAACCCTAAATTCCGAAACCCTAAACTCCGAAACCCCGCAAGCCAAACCCCTAAAACCCTAAACCCCACGCCGTGGTGCGTATCCCATCGGTGTCGAAGCCGGCTCGATGACTTTCACAGCTTAGGGATGAGGGTTTTGAGGCTTCATGGTTTAGGATTTACGGTTTGGGGTTGAAAGTTCTTTGGGGTTGAGGGCTTGGGTTTAAGGGTTTAAGGTTACGGGCCTGGCTTTTCTTTCACGTGGCGTTTGAACCCACTCGCCACCAAACTCCAGCTTCGGCCTGTCAGCAACCTCATATAGGCAATACAGGGGCCTGCGTGTGCACCAGCACTATTTCTTAGGCTTCCTTACTCTACTTGTGATGCACTGTACGCCAAAACCCACCTCATGTGGCAAAGGTTCACTGCTTGCTTTAAATTCCACAAGAGCTAGCTTGTGTGCAACCATTCTCAAACAAGCCTTGCCTGTCGCGGCCCAACCAACCGATGCAAACCGCTCAAATCCCAAATCAACGCCTTGCTGGCACCCCTATTAAACCCTAAACCCTAAGACCCTACACCCTAAGACTCCAATCCGTCAACCCTTGCAGCTCACGGGAAAGCCAGGGCACAATCATGAAAACATGGAACACCAGGACCGTCCAAATCCCTCTCCCACGACCACCACTACCTCGACCAACAAGACTGACTACTGAGTCACTACTGCTGCCAGTACCACTGCCACCACGAAACTGCCACTAAAACTACCAATAAGACTGCCACTACCACCACCACCTCTGCGACGACCTCCTAAGATATGGCAGCTGCTGCTGCTAGCTTAGTAAGGCAAGGGGACCCCAAAGAACTAAGCCAACCTAGTTACCTAGTTGGGCAGCACGTAGGAGGAGGAAGAAGATCTTTCAGGGTGTTTAGGGTCTTGAGTTTGGGGCTGGGGTTCCCGATTCAGGGTTCCTCTTGCAAGGCCTCTCTTTTCCCGGTGCCCTCGGCGCCAGGATTCCTTCCACAGGGGTGCAGAACTTGGACATCCCAAACCCTAAACACTAGGTTCGGTACTTTCCGATGCATGGTGGTGAAAGTTGCGGAAAAGTTCTGAGGGCGACATGCTGAGGTTGAATGCTTCGGGACACAGCGTTTTGTTGTGAGGAGGTATATGCTATAGCTATAGTAGGATTCCACGGATCAGCCTTACTACCTATTCAGGCTCCCCTATATTATAGTGTGCCGTCGGTCGCGCAGGGAAGGCGGGGAAGAACGTGATCTTGCCAGATGCCATAAGCAAGAAGGCGTGCCAACCCAAAACCTTTCCTCCGGCTTTGTGGATGTGGGCTAGGACCTTAGGAATAGCACTACTGGCAAGCACAAGGACAATAGACTATAAGAACACTGGCCTGTATAGATAGAATAGGGCCAGAGCGGCGTAGTAGTCAGACCTTTCACACCGAAACCCCAAACGATAAACCCTAACCTCTAATCGCGAAAACCTCACGAAGGATTGCCAGAAGCAGGTTGCTCAGGGTTTAAGGCTGCAGTTCAGGGTTGAAAGACTTGGGGCCGGTGTCTTGCCCTGTGGGCCCCTAAAACGACTATGGGGAGCCGAAGGATGTGGAATTGAATGCGGCGAAGCTGTACCGAAACTTTGGGGTGCGGTGCCGCGGTTTGGTTTGGAACTCCACAGATTTCGATTTAGAGCCCACGGCTCAAGATTGGGAGTCTCCAACATAAGTCCCGAGCACCCTGCAAACGCTGAACCCCAGGCTTATCAGTCAGAAGGCTAAGGGCCTCCAGGGACGCTGCTGGAAATGGCCAGGGCCCGCTAAAGCAAAGAAGTGCCGCCATATTTCCGAAAGCCTGGGCTCTGGGGCTTCAATGGAGGGCCTTCATGGTCAGAGTTAGGCTGTCTAAAGTTGTATAAGGTGCCTAAAGACTGCGGTTTCAGCAAGTTGAAGTTCAGTAGCTAAATGAAGTCGAATTATAGAGGGACTACAAGGGGATTGTGTATCACTAGAGCACTTCAAACCTCTCTATCTCGGGTAAAGGGTTGACCTAGACTCCCTGGACGCCTCGATGTCGACTGGGGTCGCGGGCGAGGGCACCTCGATGGGGCCCGGCCCCCCGCGACGCGGGGCCCAGCCCACTCTGCATCCTCGCCTTTAGAGTCGGAATTCAGCTCCTGCTTCGTGGATTGCAAAGCACTCAAAGTCGCTGCTGGTGAGCCCAGTCCGGCGTCGTGGACTCTTGCCACTCACTCCAGGACCGGGTTCTGTCGCCCGACCAGTCACCACGGGTCCACGGTCCGTTTGTGGATCTCTTCTTGGGGTTGATCTTTAAGTAGTAAATCTCGCACCCCATCCGCAAACACCTGGGTTTCCGAAGGTAACCGACTTGGCCACATTTCTTGCAAACACGCAAGTCTAGGTTGCACCAGCTGATCATCGAAGAACCCGACATATCGACCCCGGCACAGGGGATCCCAGGGAGGCCTTCAAAAGCTCAAGCTAGCTATACCCGCTCATCTTACCCAAAGAGCTCTCGCCATGGATCTGGAAGCCCAGCCCCCAAACCTCGAAGCCCGTCATAATTATTGAGAATAGCACGTTGGGAGGTATCTTAATACACTTATTATTATAAGCAGGAACTCTGAGAAATGCAACGGTGATTCGTTCCGGCTTCTATACTACTGGTTGAGGCGGAGATAGAAGGCTCGGGGAGTCCGAAACAAAAGGCAAAGGTAACTCCACGTGCCCGACATCCGTTCATTAAGGCATCTACTGTAACTAAGATGGTTTGGGATTTGGGGTTTAGGATTTAGGATCTAGAATTCGGAATGCAGGGCTGAGAGGCTTGAATAAAGACTGCAGCGTTGGGCATTTGAAGGGGAGGTTCTTTAGTGTCCATCGTCAAGGAACCCTACGGAGCAGTAGTATTGCTGATCTTTCAACCCCCTACTATAGTACATGCTTGACAAAAGGCCCAGAAGACACCCTAATTTGGGTGGAAGCTTGAGGGCTGCGTGTCTGAACGCCATATTGAGAAAAGGGTGTTGCAGTTTATCCGAGTATCGCTCTGATAATGAGAACTGTAATAAGGGGACATCAGTAATAATCCAGACCTCTGCATGCATCGATCGACCCGGAGCCCTGATGGGAAGAACCCTCGCAGCTCAAGGCAGTCGAGCGACGCACGGGCGTCGTCTGGGCCGTCGTCACCTGACGCAAAACGGCTTGAGCTACATAGGATTTAGGGTCAAGGGTATGGGTGTAAGGTAGGGCTCACCAACGTGAGGAGAGTTGAGGCTTTAGGCTGTTTGGTGGCCTAGGGTTTAGATGCGGGGTTTCTGGTTTAAGCTGTAGGGTATTCGGGAGGAGGGGTAACGCATGTTTGGATTCGCTTGCAGCGACCGACTTCCGTATCATCCATCCCGACTTGCAGTAGTCCTCAACCCTGCACTGTAAACCGACTTGGGATTTTTAGAGAGGAAGGGACACATAGACTGCAAGGAGCAGGTTGTACAAGTACCCTATTAATAACCATATACTCGGCTGAATATTAGCCTACTACAACTACTATCCTAAACCCAGAGACATACTTGTCAGGAAACAGCAGGATGCAATCTGAATACATGAGGAAGCGAGGTTGCCTCAAGCGGTCGTCCCATATCGGGAAAACATGGTCCTCCATCTATCTCCCAAGCCCACACAGACAGGTGGTAGTCGATCACTCGGGAAAAGAGACCTACGCTTTGCGAGCTTACTTGCATGATCCTCTGACCAATTCAAACTTCCAGTGTGGGAGCATCTGGAGCCTATTGGACCCGATGTAGTTATTGCGACCCTCGATCAATGATTCTTCACCAAACCCCAAACCTTAGCCGAAAACCAAACCCTGAACCTCATATCCTTACAGCACACTTTTCGAACCGGCGACACTGAACCTTCAGCCCCAAGCCACACTAGCTTGGGACGTGCCTTTGCGGTTTCGTAGGAGCACCTCGGCGTCAGGTGAAATCCCGGTCGTTTACTTGGGTCGTTTGAAAGGGGTTTAGGGCTTTGGGTTTACGATTCGGGATGGCTTGGCGCTTATAGGGTGTAGGCTTCGGGGTTTAAGGTCTAGGGTTTAGGGTAAACCCTACATCCCGGTGAACACTAAAGAGTTCTGAGCCCGAAACCCGGCAAAGCCCTGGCCTAAAGCTTGGAAATCTGAAACCCAACAGTCCGAAAACCCCGAACCACAATCCTAAAACCCTGAACCCTCCTAAACCCTAGACCCTAAACCCTAACGGCGCCTTCAATCTCAAGACGAAACACAAAGATCTGCGGAGACTGGGTTCTAGGGGACTGTTCCAAAAACAGTGTACCAGGGAACCATTGGAGAACAGTAGTACCCAGACATCTCAAGACAGCCTAACAAGGAATACTCCCAATTCCAGAACTGCGCACGAAATCCCCGACTTCGTTAAGGACTACTACTTACAGCTTCAGTGACGAAATCACGACTCCTGAACTCTATCTTCCTACTGAACAGAACCGTAGGAAAACCCTGTAAAAAGTATGGTACGCTTATAAGCCCCGATAGACCCCTATAAAGCATTACGAACTAAGTCCCGTGATAAAGGAACCCATACAGGAACCTTTGAAGGGGACCCTTACCTGATCCCTTCTGGGCCACCCCCCTAAATCCTAAACCCTAAACCACCCAGCCGGGTCCCCGAACCACTGCGCCCCGCAGCGCCGCCCCCGCGGCTCCCGCAGCCACTGCCAAGGCCGCGAGTCCTGGTCCATGGTTTAAAGTCCCTTCCGAGGTTCCCTTCAGGTTCCCTTACAGTGAACCCCAGAAAGTTGGAACATGGTTTAAGGATGATTAGTGCTGGGATTCCCTTGATTTTAACTTAAGGGCATCAGGATAATGATTTCCAACTTTCCAGCTTCTACTGTAACAGGGGTCTATGAGGACTACTCTATTGGTTACTAAAAGGGTTCCTTCAAGGGGTGCAATAACGGTTGCAGCTTTAGGATTTATAGGCTTAGGGTTTGCAATTTATGGTTAACCGTGTACTTAAACCTTGCAATCGCGTGCAGCAGTTAGAGCATGGAGAAAAAAGCGACTGATGCTGGGATTCCCCATACTTCATACCGGACTCAGGGTGACGGGCTACAGCTGATACTAGTATACTTATATGTATGTGTGTATATATATATATAAATTGTCTGTCTCTATATATGTATATATGTAAATGAAAGTTTAGGGATGTAGTGTTTAGCGTTAAGATTTAGAAGGATATACTTGAGGAGAACTCCTTCATTGGGGGGCTTTGGGGGTCCATGCAAAAAATTAATGGTGCCTTCGATTCTCAGCGTCTTGCGCTTAATTTAGGGGTTTACAGCTTCTGGGTATGCAGCGGGCTGCCAACGATGTGGCCGTACAGTGGGAACCGGAAGCTGCGGTGCTCGGCTTGGGCGGTAGGATTTGGCATGCAGAGCCTTGTGGTTGGGGATTTCGGGTCAAGACCGTCGCACCTTGTGGATGGGAGCTCGCGGGCCCTGGTGTCCAGATCTCAGGGTGCAGGGTTTTGTCTAGAGGTCCAGGAACAGGGCTGACAGCCCTGAGATTCAAAGCTCCCGGACCCCTAAACGCCTAAACCCCCGAACCCCTCATCGCCTAACCCTCTGAACCCCCGAACCCCAAAACACCTAAACCCCCAAACCCGAACGGCGCAGCAAAACTCGACGCTGACCTCGAAGCGCCGGACCGCAGCCGCCCGGAAGCCGCTCCTCTGCAAAGCGCTTAGCTCGCTTTTGTTAAGTGTAGTGGCGTCCCTTTTCCAGCAACGCCTGCCCATTTGGGCATGTACGTGAAAACCCTAAACCCTAAACCCTAAAAACGAGAACCTAGTCAAACGGCAGGATCGTGGAGGGGAGCTCGCCACCGGGCTTTGGGGTTGAGGGGTCAACTCTGAGGGTTTTGAGTTCATAAACGGCTTAAATACAAGGGGGGGGGCTTTAGAACCACTTTATAACTTACAGCAGTTCTACAGATCTTGTATAGCGTCTGTATGTTGCTGTAAGATTGTAGAGGCATGCTGCATGCTTGGGTTTGTTTTGCTAGAGGATTGGTAGATGAGCATGAGGGCTTCGGGATAGACACTGAACAGATAGGCCCAAACGCAAAACGTTAAGCCTCGCTCGCCATCTTGGCTTCTGTCTGCCAGCTCAGGTTTTTCCACAGCGGCGCTAAAGACAAAGTTGAATCGCTTCAACGTTTGCCTGTTAACCAGTTTCCAGCATGCTATAATGATCGAGAGCCTGCAGGGTTCTGTGTGAATGTCCAAGGCTTCTAAAAATGTGTCGCTGTTCTTGCTAGTGCCCTTGCTGTTCCTACTGCTATAACCATCTGCCTCCTGCAACGATGAAGAACACAACCACCTTTACAGTGACTTCTTGAATCATTTCAACCTACGACAGCAAAGACCACCACAGTAGTCCCGCTTCTCGTCACCCTAGGTCCTAGGAGGAAAACTACGTGCTTCTTCCGCCACACTACACCTCAAACACGAGGTGTTCCTCGGATCACAATATGAAGCCATTATAGATAGATTGATGGATAGAGAATGGCATAGATGGATAGATTGCTTGTTAAGTGCCCTTTACTTTATCTAGATGCTCTATGCTATCCGCACATGGTCATCTTCGGACACCGAACTTCGCTAGCTCCTGAAGCTGCTCCAGCTGAAGAGACGCCGCGGCCGTCCAGTCTGCCTAGAGAAGGAGAGGCTTGATCTACGGGTCCATGGTCCAGGAGGGTACAGCGTTTAGGGTTAGGGTTTCGGTTTTAAGGATTCGTGATTCACGAGGGATTTCGGCTGAAGGTGCTAATGCGTTGGGATTTCGGGTTCAGGGTCCCGGGAAGTGCATACGAGCATTTGCCGGTCTTAACCGTTGTCACCATAACCCTAAAACATGAAAAGGCCCTGAAACCGCAAAGGTCCTAAAGGTCCGAAAAGCCCGAGAATTACTAAAGGACTAAAACCCTACAAACCCTTGAAAAGCCCTTTAAGCTCGAAACCCAAAGCCCCAAAACACCGAAAACCTCAGAGAAACAAAAACCGTGCCTCGTTCTTCCCACTGCCCGAAGCCAGCGCAAAGGGCGGGAGAACCTCGTGAAGGGTGTTGGGTTCATGCTAAGGGGTCAGGGTGTTTAGGGCTTGGGGTTCAGGGTGTAGGGGTTTAGGGGCTTTGGTTTCACGGTTCAGGGTTTCGGTTTTTGGTTTCAGGGGTTAGGATTTATGGTGCCAGCTTTAGGGTTAGGGGTTTGCAGCATGCCAGTGCTTATATGGGTGGTTGTCAAAATTAGGGTCCCCTTTTGGGGTATTAGGTGCCGTACTATAACAAGGGACCCAAAAAAGGGACCCTAATTTTGACAACCAGCCGTATGTTAAGGCTAAGGCTCTTCGAGTTTGGGTGTTTTATGGTTGAAGGCTGATAACTGTACAGCACGAAGCTTGTTAAATTTGTTTATTTGGTGTTGAGGTTGGAGAAAGCGACAGATTTTGCGGGTTCAGGCATATACTCTTCAAATCTTTGATGGTACAACGCTTAATAGGTTTTAGATTATTAAGGTATTTGAGGCATATCTTTTTTGAGGCCTGCGTTTTTGTGATTCTTCTTACTTGGCGCTGAGGGGTTCCATGAGAGAGCTTTCTAGCTTTCAAGTGTCAGCTTGTAAACAGATAAGGCTGTAGACCCCAGATAGCAGCATTCTTGCTATCAAGGTCTGAAACAGAACTCTTGCAGCGCCGTGCCGCTCTTGCAGCTGCACCGTGACAGCAGTTCGAGCCGGATGGCTCCATAAAGCGGAGGGTGGCCTCTTATGTTTTGTCGATCACCCAGTGTCGGGCGGATACGGTCCGAGCGTGAGATCAACTCAATCCTAGAACGAGTCTACAACCCACGAATCATAGATGACATCGAGTTCATCCTTGGAGATCAGGAGCTTCTTGGGGAGTGTTTCCGAGATGACTTTACTGGCCTCCTCCCGGATCCATTCGCATTCATCCTCGGGGTTTGGGGTTGAGGGTTTAAGGTTTAGGGTCTAAGGGTTCTTTTAGGGGTCTAGGGTTTGGGGTTCAGGGTTTAGGGTTTAAGGTTTAGGGTTTAAGGGTTCTTTTAGGGGTCTAGGGTTTGGGGTGTAGGGTTTAGGGTTTAAGGTTTAGGGTTTATAGGTTCTTTTAGGGGTTTAGGGTTTAGGGTTGAGGGTTCTTGGGCTCTCTCTTCTGAAGGCAGACTTCACCTTCCGATGGATGGCCCACTGCGGGCCAGGGAGGAGCTCGCCTCTGTAGAGGATCCGTTTCAGGGTGCCCATCATCTGGGTTCTTGTTAACGGACTGAATTTAAGTTACCATGATAGGGGACCTATAGTAAATAATATGTTTTCCTGACTATGGCAACTTAGATCAAATCCCTTAACAAGAACCCATCATTTTGGCCCGAGCTCTCCGTCTCTCGGTCCGGCTTCACCGAGAACTTCACGGTGCTTGCATCATTTCTGGCGATCAACCCTCAGAAAGCATACCGAAAGCTCTGTTGCCTTCGTATGTCTACTTAGCATCCCTGCAGTCCATGCTACTCCGCCGAAAGGCCGCCCACAAAACCTTCATCAACCCCACAACGCTTCGGAAGAACTGCGTAAACCTCTTAAACACGCAATAAACCCTGATGAAGCCCTCACCGGGATATACACAACCACATCAAGCCCCAGACAATGGCTCTTCGGGTGGGGGCCTCGAGCTCACGCAAAGGCGCCTCAAGGACGGCGGCAGCGCTGCTGGGCGCCTCAAGGAATGAAGTTTCAGCTGAATGGGTTCTGTAGAAATTTTGCATGCTACAGAGCTCGACAAGGGCTCCATACAACCCGAGCCTCCCTTTGTGGGATAAAACAAGTAACACGAAATCGCTGGGACGGTAAAAGTGCAGAAAAACAAAGTTCATGTTGGAAGGTTGCACGTGGCGGGGGGGGGGGGGGGGNCAAAAAGAAGACAAGCGAGAACGGGGGGGGTAAAAAAGAAGGGAAAAAAAAGGTTGGTTGGGGGGGGGTGGGGGGGGGGGGGGGGGGGGGGGCTGCTGTGCCCTCCCCCCAACCCCGGCTTTTTTTTTCAAACTGCACAGCCTGCGAGCCTGCTCCTGTAAGCTGCGAACAAAGCTTCTCTAATACACACGAAGGAGAAAGCCACACAAAGCGCTTCAGAGAAGTTAAAAGCAAAAAGAATCAAATCTGCAACACACAAGAGGTGTTCGGGACCAACTCCAACCCTCTCTTAAACCGCGAAATGAAAGAAAAGTGGCTCCGTTCGCTCGCTCAGGGCTCTACGAGGGCTGAATAGAGGCACTATGGGCACGAGCTGGCCTTGCTTGGACTCGTGCGATCGCGTTGCGGTGCTCCTGTAGGATGCAGAGATCGCGTGCAAGCCCCCGCTGCCACGGCAGATGAGGTCGGATTTCCGATCGTCATTTTTCCAGAGCTTCTGGAGCTCATCGGGGAGGGCGTTGATCCGCTTGGGGTTGTTCCGAACTCGATCGATCAAGTTCGTAGCTGCCCTTCTGTTGTACCCAGACTTGCCCAGCTGCTGTTCTGTCTCAGGTTGCGCTACCTGACTTGACGGGCAAGCCGAGGGCGCTTCATCATGCTCCTTCTCCAGGAGAGTCCCTGTAAGGGTTCACACACAAGTCATTGGGTAGTGAGTGTTCGGCTACTGCATTCCATAGCTTTCATGGGTGATGCCGAGGACGAGGAAGAGGAGGAGGAAGGAGATGCCGGCAAGGATGATGATGATGATCGTGGTGGTGGTGGTGGTGGTGGCGGTGGCGGTGGCGGTGGTGGTGGTGGTGGTGGGGGCGGTGGTGGTGGTG
>BGNK01000257.1:80261-127411 GCA_003297005.1 Symbiodinium sp. clade A Y106 | reverse complement strand
GGCGGCGGTGGTGGTGATGGCGGTGGTGGTGCCGACGACGACGATCATTCCCTCCCTGTGTACAACAAACCTCGAGATCCCATGTCAAGCCACTATAATATCACCATCACCATCATCACTATCACCACCATCGTCATCACCATCACCATACCCATCACCATCATCATCAGCAGCATCATCAACATCGTCATCTTACTCAAGTTGATAACAACAACAGCAATGATCGTAATACGAACTATTTTTTCTACTAGTGAAGTTTCAACCTGCCACTAATCCAGTCAAGTCCTTGCGGGGCAAGCCTTGCCAAATCCTTGAATGCCTCACCTCAAACCTCAACCCTATTGCCCTCCAAGCCCTTCTCTTTACCGGAAATCCCCCAACCCCAAACCCGGAAACCCTACATCACCATCACCGTGGCGCAAGAGTGTGCAGCAGCGCCCCAGCGAAGGCCAAGCCGCATCGAGCCAACGATCCTCGTGGAAAGCTTTCTGGATCATTGATAGGCGGGGTGTTGCCGTTTCAGGGGCTGCTAAAGCTGGCATTGAGGACACTCGCTGCGACCATGAAGGTCACGTACTCGAAGCCTAAACTTAAACCCTAAACTCTAAGCCCCACATTGGCTCAGGTGTCGCATCTCACATGCTTTCGCGCCACTCACGGCTTCAGTCACAACTTGCGGTAATAACAAATGTTGCGCCGATTTTGACTAAGTGACCCTCTTTAATGTGTTCCGGCCAAGGCTAATGCAGGGCACGTGCCATTTTGGGAGGGTTCACGTTCTTGTGTTCTGGATTCAGCCGGATTGTCTTGTTTTGGTGCCTCAGCTGGAGGGGTTTTGGAGCCCATTCTACGGGTATGGACAGCTTCCCTCCTTTCCCCTGTACAACCCTTCTAGACCCACCGGTAACCCCAAGCCCCCCAGTCAGCCTCCCTAAATGCCTAATAAAACTCCCAACCCCCAACAAACAGACCCTAAACCGCACTAGCCACTCCTAAACCCCACGAAACCACCCTAAACCCTCGAAGCCCTTCTACGGTACTACTACTGCACCACTACGGTACTACTAAGTCACTACTAATTTACCACAGCAATGTTCTGCGCAATTACCGTACGACTTCGTTTTTTTGTGTATTGCCGTCTTTTTGTACTACTGCTGTACCAATGCTGCTGTACTACTGCTGTACTAATGTACTACGTACTACTGTACTGCTAGAACGGGGGACTAACGCCTGTGCAGCCTGAAGCCCTGCAGAACAACAAACCTGAGCCAAACTCCCACACCTCAACCGAGGCCAGGAAAACCAGAAAAAACAAAACAAAGAAACATGTATCGATGGATTCTACCAACCTTGCGGTTCTTAGACTTTTGTCTATGGCTAGAATTGAAATTCAGGTTTCATTGATTTCCCTTCTCTAGCCCCACAGAGGCACCTGCAACTGCTCCTCGCTGCTCAGCGCCTCCATGTGTCAGATCCTGCTGGTGGGACAGTGAAACCCTGTCGAACCAAGCCCTAACCGATGTCCCTCAACCCTGAACCCTAATGAGGCCTCCGTTTGGAGATGCCGTGGCCTTGTTCTATCTACGCTGAGTATGGCCGGGTTCGGTTTAGGGGTCTAGTGCTCAGTGGTTTCCGGTTGAGGGCTTGGTTGGCTGTCACTTCAGGCCTGGGGTTTGGGTGTTAACGACTCAAGGCATAATAGCCACATCGAAGATATAGTGTTAAAACTGCTGGTTCTTCGGGCATCTTTATTATGCACTGGCCTCCTCGTCACTGGTCTCGCCGAGATCTGTCTGCGAGGAGGCATCGTCCTGCGCTGACTGCGGCTACGTTGTTCGCCTACGAACGTCGGCTCTATAGTCTCTATTGTAGTTGATTTTCGGTAAGGCAGGTTTATGGCTAGGAACCCATAATATCATACAGGGTAGTCAAAACGAGCAACTAGATTGTATCGTGCAGGTACACCGTCTGACCGCTGAATTATAAGACCTTAGTAGAACGCCTAAAAGTGCGGAACCCTGTCACACTTCCTCATAAGAACCCCACTAGCTCCGGCCTCGTCATCGTTGTCCGCCGAACCAGCGCTGTCCTCCTTGCAGGGTTCAGTGGTGTTTAGGCGTGCGTTTAGGACTGCAAGTAGGGTTTAGGGATCAGGGAAGTAGGGTTTAGGGTCTGAAGTTTGCCGTTCAGGGTTTAGGGATTAGGATTTATTCCAGCTTGACGGGTGTAGGACTCTGTGCTGAATTTCGTCTCAGGCTCTTCCTTCCAGGCATAATAAGGGGCCTCAGTGGTGAGAAGAAGGTTGCGGGGTACTTTCAACAGTATTTTCAACTATATCATATGTGTGTATATATACATATAAAAATATGTGTTTGTTTTGTTTTGGACCATAAGAAACACGATACTACTACCAATTCCTCCCGCCCCTATATTGCACACTTGCGGCTTCTCCTAAAGCCCCAACCCAGCAAATCGGCCTCGTCAAAATTGGGCTGAGCGAGGGCAGCATGCTGCTTGTCTCTAGCAAATCCTGGCCCTTAGGTTTCAATATGCACTTCTAAAACTGTCAGAATCGGGTTCAGGGGCAATGCATTTCCCATTAGACCCCAAGGAAGAATATAGGTAACTATTCTAGATCACGCCCTAAACCAAGGACTTCCAATAAGCCCCCCTAAGCCAAGCCTCAGCTACCCCCCCGCCACCGCTGTGCCACTTAAACCCCTTTATTATGATAAAGTGGTTTAAAGTTTAAAGGGAACAAACCCNCGCCCCGCCCGCCACCCCAAAAACAAAAGTGAAGCCGGATGAACTCCTCCTCCGCTGCGCGAGGAGATTGGCCCAGCGTCGCCTCGCTCAGGGCTTCCGAACCGAAGACCACCGAAACAGATCCTGAAGCTTTGGCGAGGTGGCCCCCCACAGTAATAGTGGTACCATAGGACGGTAGAGGAACTTCTATACATGATTACCACTATCCCTTCAGGCTTGGATGGGGGGCCTTACCTAACCTCAAACCTGCATGCACGCAACAGTCACTCCTAAGGTCCCTAAACCCGAAACCCGAAATTGCCTCCTGGAAAGAAGGGTGCTGTCGCTTCTGCGCAGCCCGGGCACGAAAGCCTCGCGATCGGCCGACAGCTTTCGGGAAGAGCTTGCAGGCACAGCATCTCCAAACGCTCATCCCTTTAGGGGTTTAAGGTTTAGGGTTTAGGGCACACGCTATCCCTTCAACCCTGTCCAAAGAGATCGGTCCCAAGCCCTCTAAATTCGAACCCTTACCCCCTTAAGCTCCAAACCCTCGTGAAACCCTTAAGCCAACAATCCTAAACTCCCGCGCCAGAAGCCTGCAAACAGCCGCTTGCGTGCCGGGTCGGCGCCATGGGAGGCGATGAACTGGAAGAGCGCTTTGGCCTCGCTTCAGAGGGATTTTGGGCTTACGGTTTATGGTTTGGGGCTGAGGGTTTCAGAGGAGTTTTACTTGCAGGCCCTTTTTTGTTTCAATATAAGGGTGCTATAAGCATTTTACCACGTGGTATAAGGTGTTCTAAATCTTACAGCTAGTTAGGGTTTTAGGGCATCTGACACTGTAAATTATATGGGGATCTGATGCTACTAGGAGTCCAAGTGAAATTATTCAAACCCCTACATTACTTGGACGCTCTGTTGACTTATCAATTCCATCGGGGCCTTAGGGGATATTTCAGTAGGCTACCTAAAATCAAACTCGTTTTGGATTTGGGGGTTTGGTTTAGAATTTGGGCATTCAGGATGGACAGCTCTTTTGTCAATTCCCTCCAGCATCCGGATTTCTTTCCAATTCGCAGAGCCTCAGGCTTTAGGGTTTAGGGTTTATGGCTTTAGGCTTGATATAGGAGTCGGAAGGGTCATCGATGCTCTTCCTTAGGGTTCCTGTTTCAAGCTTCGCCGTTTGCCCCCCGCATTGGGAGCCCGGAGTTTGAGGTTTATGACTCTCTTTGCATTCTGCCTTTTGGTTCTTCTTACCTTTGGTTAGTAGGGAATGGAGGAATGGGGTACCATTATAACTACTATTACTACCATTCTTCCATTCCCTACTAACCAAAGGTAGGTCTTTTGAAGGCGCGGAAGATTGCCGGTGTTGTGCGGTGTTGAGATTGATGAGGGAAGGTATCCTACCCCCAATGCACAAGCCATAAACCCAAAGTCTTAAGCCTGAAACGCGACCCCCGTAAGCTCTGAGAACCTAACACTCAAACCGCCGTGGAATCTACGTGAGCCTTTCAGGTATCAGATATGCATGGGTAGTTGTCAAAATTATGGTCCCGTTGTGGGTACCCTAAATAATAGGTGCCGTATTATAATAGGGACCCAAAAAAGGACCATAATTTTGACAACCACCCGCATGTATCCGGGTGTTCTTTCAATTGGCAGTAGTGCTGGATCCGTCCATTCAGGTTCCACACTAGGGCTCCTCACGTTCCCACTCCCTGAACCCTGAAACCTCCCGAAACCCTCACTCCGCCTGTGGCGCAGGGTTCGGGATGGGCTTTAGAGTTTGGAAGGTCGCCCGTGTGAGGCTCGTGGACCAGGGCAAAGGGAACTCGAGGGCGGCATGTAGACATGCACACTCTTCATACTAATATTGTTCATATTGTTCATATTGCAATACTAAATAGTACTATTAGCAAGAAATAATTGATCAATAGTTTTCGGTGGCTCAACGGTTCGGGGTTTGAGGGCTGAGTTCAGCTAACAGAGTGACACAAACGCAAACATCGCATAAGGCTAGTGCGGCTAGTGGCATAATATTCAACCTATGAACTAAGGATAATCATGAGACTAGAAGTAAACACAAGCAGCATCTTGACTACGATCTTGTAGCACTCACGTCTAGGGCCGACCTCCACGGCAACTGCTCGAGCGATGCGCTTTGGCCTTAGCTCGGGAGCTTTGACAAAGCTGTCTCTCATGGGTAATGTAGGGGCCGTACTGGTTTAGGGTTTAGGGTAATGTAGAGGCCTTAATAGTTAGAATACAGTTTTGGTGCACATTGTAAAAGTTCATTGTTGCGCAATATTCCTTGATGGAGGAGTACTCCCGAAATTTGATGAAGGTTGCCCTCATTTAAAGAACTTCCTTGATGTACGAGAGTTTGAGGCTGTCCTTGTAGGTGCACTGCTTAGGGTTAGGGTTCAACAGTTAGGGTTCGGGAGTCGCAACCCAAACCTGAACCCTAAACCCGAATCCCCTACACCACACCTTCAGCCCTAGGCTTACACCCAAGAGTCACCCCCTACTCCAGAAGCTCACAGCCTTGTCCCGTGACCTCACAAGCCCTGCATGGTCGAGCGTTTGAGGTTTCCGGGTTTAGGCCATGGGGCTGAGGGTTGTGGGGGCCTGAAGGGTAGGGTTTAGGGTTTAGGGTTTAGGGTTAATCAGAAGGTATACAGGGTGTAGAAAGAAAGCCGAGAAACTCCTCGCCGGGCGAAGGTGGAGCATCCGTGGACGGCGCACCTTTCAACAGTACATGATGCTCTATGGTACTACACAGTGTGGTATGTAAGTTTTTTATTGCGTGTATATATATAGAGAGAGAGATATGGTATTACAAGTAACATACTGTATAATTACGTAGTAGCGTGCGAACCTAATACTACTATGTAAAAAGTTACTATGCATTACTATGTAAAGCTAGGTAATACTGCACAACACTACAGACTTATAATTACATAATACTCTATAATAATTCATATCATGAAATCCGCACACCCAAAACCCTGCAGCCCTAAACCCCTAGACCCTACAGCCCGAAACCACTAAACCTGAACCACAAACCCTGAACCCTACAGCCGTATGAACCCCCAACTTCCACCAAACCGCTGAGCCCTAAACCCTAAACCGCCAAACCTTAAACCGTAAACCCCCAAACCCTAAATTTCCCAAATCTTGGGCTTCGGCGAAGGAGGGCGGCCAGGGTCTGGCGCTGGCGTCGGGCCTTCTCTTGCCTCTTTAGGTTTGGGGTTTTGGGTTTAAGGTTTAGGGGTTAGGGGTTAAAGTTTAGGGTGTAGGGTTTAGGGTTGACGGGTGAGGATTTCGGGTTGAGGATTTCGGGTTGAGGTTTTAGGGGTTAAGGTTGGGATTGAAGCTTTAGGGTTTCGGTTTAGGGTTTTGGGCTTCAGGGTTTAGGGTTTAGGGTTGAGGTTTCAAGTTTAGGGTTTAGGTATTGGTCCTTCTCAGAAGGGCGGATCAGGAAGGCTGGTGGAATCCTAAATGGAAGACCTTGTGTTAAGGTGCCATAATAGGGCTCTAAAATACTAGGGTTTCCTGTAAAGGGTCAAGGGTCTTGGGGCTTGGCCCTCCCACCTGTACGATGGGGTCGGCGCTGACTCGTCCTGCGAGCGGGGCTTAGGGCACGGGGGAGGTCTTCTCTGGGCTTTTAAGTAACCAGGGAGAAAAAAGTATAAACTTTTTTTCATAAGGGTTCCTTTAAGAAAAAAGTATTAAAGTAATGTACTCCATAGCCCAGTTCTATTATGGCAGTGGAATCGTGGTAAACGAAAGATGTTTATGCTACCCACCGATTAGGCACGTGGAAAGGCTCGGCTTTCAGCATGGTTTCAGTGTTTGACAGGGTCACCCTGACATCGGGAGCTGAATTTCAACCCGAAGCCCGGAACAAACTGTGCAGCAGCTCAGCCCCGGTCAGCGGAAGAGAGCAGAGTCCTCAGGTCTCATGAACCGTGTCGCGGCCACAGGATCCTGTCAAACTCAGAGTTTAGGGCTGTGGGTTTACGGAAAAAGGGGGGGGGGTTGAGGATTGGGCTTTAGGGTTCAGAGCTGTAGGATTTAGGGTTCAAGGGCTTAAAAAACCCCTAAACCCTAAACCCTTATAAACCCTAAACTTTAGGGTTCAAAGCTTTAGGACTTTAGGGTTCATCAGGCTTCAAAGGCTTTAGGCTTTGGGGGAAAAGGCCCCGAGGTCGCCACCTCGTGTAAACGAAGCTGACGGGTATGCGGTTTGCGAGGTTTGGAACTTATATAGGGTTTAAGGCTTAGGGTTTGGGAACTAGCGTAAAGCTGATTGCGATAGATAGTTTAAATGGCATGTTTTCTGCGGATGGTAACTTGAATTAGCTCCTTACCAGGCACAACTCATGGCTTGGTGCCAAGGGTTTGGAAGACAAAGGCTTCAGAGCCTGGGGGGGGTGGTTTGCGAACAGGTTCTACATACCATGAGCAGTACGTCCGAATGAAAATCAGCCAGTCATGGATAGCTGGGTGGAATACATGCCCTCTGTCCTACGGAGCGTGCCTGACATTCGGTCAGCTCCGAAGTCAATCGCTGCAGCGTACTGCTTCGCTGCTTCGCCGTCGGCATCTCGCGACGGCGCTGGTTCTCCAACCACCGAGCAGCCGCCCACTCCTGCTCGAAGATCAGCTCCCGCTCCGCATCATTGACATGTCAACGCCTGTCTGTAGTGACAATGTTGAGAACCTGCACGTCTCCAGCGAAGCCAGGTTGATTTTTACCGGCCTCAGTCTCGCTTCTTCTTCACAGACAGATAAGAGAACACCCCAACCACGCAAGCCATTCGGCATCGCTCCATCGGTTGGTCTAGGTCCTGCTGGATCTGAATCTACTGACGACTACATGCTGCCGCCAAGTGCTGCCGCTGCTGCTGCCTAGTGCTAGTGCTCCTGCTCTGCATATTGGTCCGTTTGAGCCTTTTCCGTTTAAGGACCCTAAATCCTAGAGCCTAGACAAGCCCACATCTCCTGGATATCCTACAGCTGTAACACAACCGTAGTAGTAAACCTCTTCTACCTAAACTGAAGCCTCAAACCAGGCCCTAAAAACCCCCTAAAACGGAACCCGAAAGCTCGTTCGCCCTTGTGAAATCGTATAGTGCCTCGAAGGCCAAGGCTTCTGGAAGAGCCCAGCGCCTCAGAAAAAGGGTTGAGGGTTTAGACAGAGGCCTTTCAAGGTTCGCAGGGAAGGGCATAGGAAAGCTTCGGGTTTCGGGGTGTAGGGTTCAATTTAAGGGAGACAGCAGAAGGGCATGAGGATGTAGGATTCAGGGCTGCGAACTGGCGTCGTGGGCTTGGGCTTCGTCGGTGTCTTCCTCGACGGTGTCCGATTGGCTGCAGCTCATGTGAACATGGATCGGGGCCTTGAGACTGTGCTCCCTGTTCGAAGTCCTCGCGGATTGTCATGGTGACCGTGAAGTGGAAGATCTTGTGCAAGTCTGTCCGCCTCTGCCACTATGGCTGGGGGATCTTCGTTCAGCTCAGTCTGGTAGTGTAGTAATCCTGTCTGAAAGTGGACACTCCCAAGCGGTCGAACCGGTCGAACGCTCTGCTTCGGGCCGGAGGTACAGTGTGGGCACGGCTTGCTGAGGCCGTGTTATACGTAGCTCCAAGACCAGAATCCTGCACCTCAAACCCTGAACCCTGTAGACCCCGAGCCCCTAGTTCCGAGGCGCTAAGCCCTAAACCCCTAAGCCCTAAGCCCGAAACCCTGTTCCTTAAGTCCTCAACCTTACAAGCCTTCAGCCCAATCCCTGAACCCGAAGCCTGCCATTCGTTGCCGCCGGGTTTAGGGCTGGGGGTGTAGGCCGGGTTTAGGGCTAAGGGTGTACGGTTTAGGGTTTGGGGTTTAGGTTTCGGCATTAGTGCTAGCACAACAGGTAAAGAACAACCTCTAACCACAGGGTCCTTGCCCTTGCAGGGTGTGGGAATTCAACGAGGGAGGGTCTGGGGACCGTTAGGGACCTTAGTCCCAGGCAGCAATGAGAGAGTTTAGGGTTTCGGGGTTGTGGTTTAGGGTTTAGGTAGGGGTTCTGTACTTAGAGACAACATAACTACCTACAAATCCTAACCCTACATACCCTACACCCTGATCTCCAAAGCTAACCCCAGCGCAAGCGGCACCTTAGCAAGGCAAGCTGAGAAACTTAGAAATGGTAAATCAAGTAACATAGGGGCTGCAGTAAAACTATGTTTGGCCGGGTGTAAAGGAGGACTAGTGGGGATACTATGACATAGTTACTCAACCCTACAAGACCTCAACCCTATGAACTAACCGTAAACACCTTATTGGAACTAGATATCAAGCCTCCCATAAAGCCCTTCAAGAGCCCAGTATGACCCGGCAAAAACGGTTTAGGGTTTAGGGGCTGAAGGTTCAGGGTTTAAAGTTTAGGGTTTAGAGTTCAGGGTTTAGGGTTTTACCATTAAAGCAACGAGTAGATGGCCGGGGCGCCAAATCAGAGCGCAGCCCTCGGAGCATTCCACCGTGAGACTGCCGTCCGCTTCCAGGACGGTGCGGACTCCTTTGCTGCTTTGAAGGTTCCTTTGAGGGCTTCTTCCGGGATCCCTTTTAGTTGCTGGAAGAGTTGGGGTTTGAAGATTTGTTTGGAGGCTTTTCCGGGATTCCTACAATCACATTTAGTGTTGTTATAAGAGTTGGCGGCCTAGGGGTAGTAATATGATCAAAGGACTAAGGAGCGGGCTAGATATAGACCCCAGAAGTAGGGTCAGTGGTCCCTGTAAGACTACCTATGAAAACCCCCTCCAGTGCCTGTAGATCGTTCGGTTCTAGAATAAGGGGGTGTTCGGGGGGGGGGCCCTAGACCTCAAATCCTAAACCCCGAATCCCAAACCACGTGACTGTCCCCGCAAGCCCTGAACCTAAATCCCGAAACGGGCTAATATGGGGCATATGGGGGCCCTAATAATTAGAATAGGGTTTGACGGGCTATATTATGGTATCTTTATAACAAGGAGCCCATTGGCCTGAGGATAATGGTTTGCAACTAGTCAAGGCTTCTGTATGGGGAGTTCTAGATGTTAGAGTCCCTTTTTAGGAACCCCCAAGAAAGGCGGCACCCTTACAAACCGGACGCTGAAAGGAAGCCGAATTTAGAGAACTGCCCACATTACTTTTGCCCAGACATCTCTGGCCAGGTGACGTGCGTAGCGCACAGGCCCGGAAGAGATTCCAGGGGCATCGCCATCGTCAGTGGCATACCTCCAGGCCCCGGGGGGCTTAAGACTTGGGGATCTGCGGCTGGGCTTTGGGGCTCGGGACTTGGAGTTGGTCGTTTCGGGCTCGGACTTGGGGATGCGAGGGTGGGACTCAGTAAGCAAGATATGAGGAAGTATGGCAGCCGCAATAATGCAGTTCATAACCCAGTCCTCAGCAACCCAGAAGCTCTAGCAACTCTAACTTCACGGTTAAGACATACAAGGGTATGGGCCTGGGTCTCCCTCCTGCGGATGTTATGATGCACTTGCAGGGCTGTTTCAGATAGTGGTTTTGGGCTTCCAAAATGTGTCCCATCACGACTTATGTTGGCCTCGCATGCGCAGGAGCCCAATGCAAACCAAAGACTCCAACATTCGCGAACTGAAGGTCCCTGACCGGAATATTTCGGAATGTTCCTTGCTTAAGGTGTCTTGGAGTCTTTGGGAACACTCCTAAAGCCCTAGTCCGAAACTCGAACAAAACCTTGAAGAAGGGAGTCGCTACCCTTAGGCTTTATAAGGATACTTACGAACCCTAAACTGACGCAAATCTTGAACCCTAAACCCCTAAACCCTAAACCCTAATTAAACCCTTGGGCGTGTTCTACTTGCCGAGCGGCAGCGGCCAAAGATCGTCGTCCGTCGCAATCGCAGGACTCAGCGCAAGCAGACCTGGTAATTCCGCAGCCAGAGGTAGGCTGGGGTGTGGGTTTTTTTGGGGCGGTTCAGGTTTAGGGTTTAGCGTTACGGTTTAGGGCCGTTTAGGGTTTAGGGTTTAGGGTCTTGGTCGTTGCTGGTGTTTGTCCCGGGGCGGTTAACTAACGGGGCGGCTAGCGACTTTTCGAAATTGCCCAGTCAGGCCAACGCTCCGCCCGATTCAGGCTCAAGCTTTACGGATGATTACAACTTCTGCTACCGTGCGAAACTGACGATGAGACCGCCCGGAAAACTGTGTCTTACATCCAAGTATACGCAAGATACTCGCTCGACCCTGAAGCCTTCACCAGAAATAACCTCACCCACCCTAGACCTTCAACCTGAAACCCCTATTGGGGGTTAGGGTTTGCTGTAGACGGAAGGCTGTAAACTGCAAACTACCATGGCCTGTTATATGGCAAACATTTCCTGACTCCTCTGGCTTTTGAAGTCCACTTTGGGGTGCATGGATGGTCGCTTCTACAAATTAAGGCCTCTCAATTACGATCGTTACGATAGACCTGAAAGAACAGGATCCTCATACCAAGGAACACGAAGAACGGCTCCTTGTCGGAAGCCCCCATTCAAGACCCATATCTTCGAAACCCTAAACCCTATCGTCTCGCTCAACTTGGCTCGACGCCGAATCGACAAACCGCTGCATACTCAGTTTTGATGAGAGGCCCCAAACTAAAAAGGGCGGCAAAAGGGTACTACTCAGGAACCCTAATTTAGAGAACAACCTAAACACTGAACCCTAAACCCTAAACGCCTAAACCCTAAACCGTAAGAGGGACCCTATTTAGAGAACTACCTAAATCCCAGCAACACAAATTGGCCGAGCCACGTCCACCCCAGGCTCCGGCTGTGGTGGCCAAGACCTGTGCCTGTTCCGGACTCGCTGATGGTTTTGGGGGGGGGTTTAGGGTTTAGGGTTTGGGGCTTCGTCCGCCTGATGTTAGACTTTAGAATCCGCCGGTGCGGAAGGCTGAAAACACCCCCCAGAACCCTCACTTCATCACGGCTTCAACTGACTCGGTTCTTGACCGACTTCTCGCTGATGGGTTTAGGGTTTAGGGGACTTCTTTACCAGTTGCTGCTGCGAGCTTCTTTCCAATCAGGGTGATCGGTTTGAGTGAGTTTTCTTAACGGGTTTCTTTGCAGGCTTTGACATTTAAACGAGGGTTTACAGACTTTTGTAGTTGTAGGTGGGGTCCGTCGTTTTCTGATGTTCCCATGTGTATGTGGGGGGGGTCGGGACTAAAAGCATGTCAAGTTAAACGCTGTATTGTTGTGGGCCTAATTCAAGGATTTTGAACTGAAGGTTGGGGTCGAAAGACTAATGAATCGTACATGATGGCTCTGGCAACATGAGCTCGAAGCCCGGATAAGCTTAAAGCCTCGCGCCGCTCCCAAGTGACTCCACAATCACGAAGCAGTAACAATAACTGTGTGCGCGGAACAACAGCGACACAGTTTACAGTTGCAGTGATGCCACTGACAGCCACAATCATGGCAAGTGTATGATGAAGATGGTGGCGATGATGATGAGGAAGAGGACCATGACGACGACGATGATGATAGCGACGACTGGCATTTTCTGCACATGGCTAAGAACACCAGCACTTTAGCAGCAACAGCAACAGTTCAACAACAACGACGACGACTGCGCCTCCTCCTCTTCCTCCTCCTCCAGCTGCTGCTGTGACGACGACGACTATCACCACTACGGGTGGCTGATAACAAGCTACGCTGTTCAAACTGACGCAAGTCGGAGCCATCATCGGCCCTAGATTGTCAATTTGGGGCCTCTAAGATTATCAATTTGAGCCCCCTAACATTGTCAATTTTGGTCCCCTAGATTGTCAATTTGGGCCCCTTAGATTGTCAATTTGAGCCTCCTAAGATTGTCAATTTGGTGCCCCTAAATTATCAATTTGGTGGCCCTAAATTGTCCAGCCCCAGCCCCAAGGCCCAGCCCCAAGGCCCAGCCCAAGGAGCCCCTGCCGCGGCGGGAGGATGATGCTGAGGCGAGTCCGGCTGCCAAAAGGGCAGCAAAAAGCCAGAGGCANAGCCCCCTAAACCGTCACTTTCAAACCCAACCCAACCCAGCGCTCAGCGCCCCAGCCCCTGCCAGCTCCTGGCAGGCCCAGCCGATTTGTTGCCGTTGTTTTGGCTTCGAAGCGATTCCCCAGGGCTAAGAAGCACGATTTGTTGCTCTTCTCTGCGGTCTTGTCGATGGCCCGGCAATCAACTCATAATCTCCAAACCTCCATAAGCCCCATTTATCCCATCTAAAGCCATGAGAAGCGTCCAAAAAAACTGAAGCTCTATAACTCCTGGACCGTCAACTGCTACGAAAACCCCAAGCCTAAAACCCTGAAGCCCTCTATAATTATCCTGAACTTTGTGATTAGCACAGCCCGAAGGCCCCAAACCCTAATACCCTTGAAGGACCCATGTAGCACCCGACGATGGAATCCCATAAGAGTCATAAGAGTGCCCTTTACTTTCAAGGAAAGCTCAAACCAATTACATCTAGTAATCCTGATATAGTAACTTAGTACCCCCTCATGGCACCCTTCAACTTATAGAAAAGCTAAAACCCACTACATCTCAGCTCACAGCCTCTTCGGGCGTCTGCGGGGCCCGTGCGAGGAGCCATGAGGCCGGTACACGGCGCGGCCCGGCGTGCAACGCCCTGTGTTGAGGCGCACGGGTGAGGTCTAGGGCTTGGGGTCTAGGGTTGAGGGTTTAGGGTTTAGGATTTAAGGTTAAGAGTTAGGGTTTAGGGTTTGGGCTTGGGGCTGGGGGTTTGGGTTTGAAGGGGTTGCAGCTTTTGTTTGATGGGCCCGCTTCGGCTTGCCATGCTCACCAAATGCCATTAACTGGCAGCAAAGCCGGGTTGCCACTGCACGACCTATACCACAACACAACCACCACCTAACCCAAGCCCCAGTACTCTCACAACAGGACAACCCAGGCACCCCCTTCAATGCAGCAGACCTGGCACCACAACACTGGTCAAGCAAAAAGCAGGCGGTTTGTTGTCCAGGGTTCGGGGTTCAGGAATTGGATTAGGGCTTGGGAGCATTGGGTTTTGGAAGGTGATGCCCAGGGAGCCCTGCAATCCTCCAAATATGCTCAGGAGTGTTGCTTGACGTAAACTATACAGGGCTTCTTATAAGTTTATGCATGTACCCGAAAATCATCAAAATTACCTATATGAACTAGGGTTTTTATTCCTCGTGGATCGGACTCTGAATCATGGGCGATGCAAATGCAACAGAAAGAACAGACCACTACTCCTAAAGAGCAATACGTACGCTCACCAAGACTCCAATGCGTAGCCTATCCAAAAAAACGTAAGGCCCTAAACCCTAAGCCCTAAACCTTAAACCCTAAGCCCCTAAACCCGTGACCGCTGCAAAACTAGTTTTGTCGCTGCAGGAAAATATTGTTAGGGGGACTTTTCGGTCGCATGATCAAACACAGGTTCTCGAGCAAACTGTTTGCGCAGCAAACATTGCTGTGTCTTCAAACGCATCGGTTCAAAACGGTCCAGTTTTAAGTTTTGGTTTCCAACCGCAAGACTTTGCGGCTGCTTTACTAGGACCTCGTCTCTTGTGGGTAGTTCAGGCTTGGATGAAGCGAGGCACTTGGGTGGAGTCTTCTGAGTGGGTTTCCATCTTGGAGCTTTATTTGCATGTTGTAGTGTTCACAGGATGGCTGGCTCCAGTCAACGTGGCAGCATGGAGTACGGGCAGATTGCCTTTGACCTTGCAAACAGGCTCAGTACCGCAAGCGTTCGTTCGCGAAGCTGATTACCCCCCTTTGGCCCTGAGCAGACCATCGCTTGGTAAACAAGCTACTGTTTTCTTGCACGCGTTTAAAGATGCATGCAAACGGCTTGAACTTGAAACTAAGATCGAGCGGCGTCAGACTCTGCAACTTTTTGCATGTACAGTGCCAGTGGCTTCAAGTACGCATTGTGCCGAGGGATATCCGGCAACCGCCGCATGAGCTATTTCATAAGGTGTTTAATGGTGCGGATTACCCCGCCATCACTCGGGCCATGATATGGGCGCCAGTACAGGCACTGCATTGCCCTGTTCCTTTGCGTAGTCCCGTTGTGGTCTGGAATTGTTATTCAAAGTTGACAAGAGCAGCGCACAAAACGGCTGCAATGCTTGAATTTGTAACTAATATTGTATGTCGCCCTGTTAAGCATCTCTTGCTTGGATGGTCCGCAGACGTCTTGCATAAACCCCTAAGCCCTCACCTGCGTGCTCTGAGCGGGCCTCGTCTCGAAGGGCAGAGAGCCGTCCAGGGCGGCCAACTGTACAGTGCGGTGTTCGCGAGCCTCGGAGGGAGGGCTCACGGAAACTCAGCAGTACGGACCAGAGGTCAAGATCCGAGATCCTTGGTTTAGGGTCTAGGGTTTAGGGTTTTGGGTTTAGGGTTTTGGGTTTAGGGTTTTGGATTTAAGGTTTAGGCAATGAGTCGAGACAGAAGCTCTTCAAGCCAAAAATTGTTGGAATCTTGGTGTCTTTGGGTTATGGGGTTAAGAATCACAAGGTCTGCGGCGCAGAGGATTGTTGGGAAGACGGTTGAGGATGGTTGAGGACTTTTGGATGGAGTCTTCTATGCCGTCGGCTTCCCTTTGCAGATTGCGATCTTCTGCACCGTCATATACTGCACGCACCAACTACGTACGATCCGGGACACTGCAATTTTGGATGGATTTCAGAGTTCGGACTCGATGCTTGGAATTTGCCTATCACTTTCCGATAGGATTTGTGACGTCTTCGAAGGTGACACCCCTCTGACACCCTCGCTGGCACCGGACAGCATCGGCACAGTAATGTAGTGGCCTAACAACCTACATGGTTCGATCCCGGCTTGGGATGTAGACACGTCGAATATAGGGTCCGGCGCTTAGAGTAGAATTTTGGGGGACACGGCGCTGAAGTGCTGACATGCTACGCATCATGGGGACCATCTTAAGCCCTAAGGCTCTTTGAAAACCCATAATCCCTTTGCAAAAGCTCACAAGGGCCTATAGGCTCTGATAAAGACACTTATAGAAACCCTCTAAGGGCATGTCCTGATTCAGACGTCGGAAGGTGCGTGCATGGAATAGCGTCCATGAGTCTCCGACCATCACAATGAGCACTGCAGCCTAAACCTCAAAGCATAAACCCTACTTTACGGTGCCTTGACAAGTAGTGTAGGGCAGCCAAGGGTTTACAGTAGTTAGACCCGAAACCCTGGGTTTAAACCATCAGCCCCTGCACGTTTGGACATCTGTGCCGCTGAGGCCAATGCGCCGTCTGTTTCAACGCTGCTCCTACGCTGCTGAGATGGAATTTTGATGGTTGACGCCTTTCAGGATCTCTGTAAGGGTTCCACAAGCGCTCCATACGGGATCTACGAGGGTTCCATGGAGGTTTCATACGGGATCTATGAGGGTACTGCAAAGGGTAGGGTCTGTACGGCTCTTGGTTGTGGATTAGGCAGAATGGGTAATTCGAGCCTGGAGTGGTCTTGAGGCTCACAGCCCGGGTTTCGTGGGTTTAAGAAGTCGAGTGCTTGCAGGGTTTAGGGATTACCTGGACCCCAAATAACCTATCTTTTTAACATCAGGAAATCATAATAGGGAACCCTAAAAAGGCAGGTTTCATAGGGTTCAGGTAGGGTTTAGGGATTGAGGTTTAGGCAGTATACGGAGTAGGGTTTAGGGGTTTTGGGGTGCCGGGGTGTTGGATCAAGGATTGACGGATAAGGCCTAGGGTGTTTAGAGCTTCTGAGTTTAGGGCTGAAATGTTAAGCCTGGACTCTATGGCTCTACCACGACCACGCTAGGGTCTTTCCAGTTTTCGAAGCTGGGGAACTTCGAACTGCACGTTTAGGGTTGAACCGAGGGGGAAAAAGAAAGGTAGCACACAAAGAGAACTGTAGGCACACCGATGGGCCTTGTCCTCCTCGGTCCGAGAAAGAAACCTGCTAAGTCATAAAGAGACCCTCAAAAATCACAGATCCCACACCCCCTACTTCCCCAAAACATAAACCCTACAAAGCCCGTAACCCCAAAACCCGAAACCCAAACCCCTAAACCCAAAGGCCCCAAACCCTACACCCCAAACCTTAAACCCTGAACCCCAAACCCCAAAACCCCCCAAAAAAGCCGCCGAAAAAGCCGGCACCTCGGGTCGATCGGCAGCGTGGCCAGCACAGTGAACTGCGCAAGGTCCGGGGCCCAGGCCAGAACTTTGGAGCCTGGCTTTGGGGCATTTCGGGTGTAGGGTTTATGTAGGGTTTAGGGCTTATATAGGGTTTAGAGTTTATATAGGTTTTGGGCTTTAGGGTTTATATAGGGTTTAAGGTTTAGGGTTTAGGGTTTGGGGCTTGGGGATCGAGGGTGAAGAGGGATTGGCTGCATCCTCTCTTTTAAGAATTCCAATCCCAAAAAGAATCGTATACAATCTCTATAAGACTCTTCGAAAGCCTTTTATACACCAATGCGAAAGACTCCTATACAAACTTTCCTCTAGTCGCCTTTACAACTTTTTAACGCCCTCCCCTTCAACATCCCCGAAAGCAGTCTCTAAGACCTTACATGTTGTGAAACCCTACCAAAACCATTCTGAACCCCTGGTAAAACCGTTTACAACTCTCGTCTACGACCCTTCAAAAACCAGGCAAAACCACCTTCTACAGCCCCCATAAACCCTTCTAAAGAAACACAGTCAACAAAAACCATAAAACCACACAAACGTATAAGAAATATCCAAAACCCTTACAACACCCTCATTTAAAAAGAAACATAAAACCGTATAGCGCCACCATAAAGCCCTTGCAAAGCCCTTAAATCCCTTGAAAAATCTTATAACACTGCGTGTAAACCCTTTCCAAGGCCTACACAACCCTTAAATTACAAACAACCCATGAAGCCTTTCCAATGCAAGACGCCCCCGAACCCTAGTCTAATTGCTAAGGGCCCGTTTTCTAATCTTTACAAGCAGGGTTTAGGGCTTAAAGCAACCTTTACAGCGCCCAACACCTTAAAACCCCAAAACCCTAAACCTCAGAACCCTAAAACCCTAAACCTCAGAACCCTAAGACCCTAATTAAACCCTGACAAACCTTCCGGGGACCATGCCTCGGAGCTTCGACGGCAGCAGCTGCCGAGGCGGGACCCTGGAAACCCGCAGGGCCGGCACCGCCGCGACCTTCCCCGGAACGGTTTAGGGTTTTAGGGTTTAAAGTTCTAGGGTTTAGGGTTTTAGGGTTTAAAGTTCTAGGGTTTAGGGTTTTAGGGTTTAGGGTTCAGGGTTTAGGGTTTGTGTGTACATAAATATATGTGAGTTCACATACATGCATATTACATATTGCATACTGAAATACCTACAGACAGACAGACCGACCGACCGACGGACGGGCAGGCAGGCAGGCATGAATGCACATGTTTTCGTTCTGGATGAACACGAGATAAATATTGAGTTTAAAAGAGTGTATGGTTGTAGTGTCCGGGGCTGTAAGGCTTTACGACTTGACAGGGCTTTACGGTTTTAGGGTATTACATGTTTAGGCATTTAGGACTTTAGGGTGTGAGAAGAAGAAAGACAAAAACCGAGATGTAGAGATGTACCAACGATGACCAACCGAGATAGATAGATATATATATATGCATATATAAACCTACATATACATTTGGGCCTGAGACTTGGACTACGGATTTGAAACTTACGCGTCGGCGTGAAACAGGAGCCCTTGCCAACACACTCAGGAAATGGAGGGTGGCACGGACGGGTTGTTACAACTCGCAAATCCTGTGCGCAACATGCATACAAGACCTGCAGGACCGGGAAAACGGTGGACAGTATACATGTCCAGATGCCCATCAGAAACAAAGAAAAAGCACGAACGCACACACACACACACACAACGCGAGTGGCCCAGACCCCGAGAAGGGAATCTGGGCCGGCCGCCGGTGGAGCTGAAATGGGGCTCAGTCAGAAGAAGTGTGGATTCACGACTCGATGGGGATGGAAGGGGAAGGAAAAAGGCGGGAAGGACAAACTGAGGAGCTAGCACATGAAGACAACACAACTTGGAAACCCTCTAGATCCTATGAGCCTTACAGACCCCTGTGTGTAGAGCCCTCAGCCTTATACCGTCCCGGACGTTCGCCGCCTCCTCTTCAGTTGTGGTCCGGAACCATTGGCACGCCTGGCATCCGGTTTGCTCACACTGTCTGGGGGTTTAAGGGGGGGTTACGGTTTTAAGTTGCGGGAGTTTTCGGGTATCGGAAGTTGGGGCTTACCGTACCCGATTACGGGCGTGCGGTTTAGGGGTTTACGGTGCGGTAAGTAAGGGTGTGCGTGAGGGTTCTAGATTTCGGGAACTGAACAGGATAAACACCTAAATCGCAAACCCTGATGAAAACCTTAAGGTTAAACCTTTCTAAAGCCTCGTGAAACTCGTCTACAACCATAAACTAGGTTCCCCTTTAATAATGAGGGTACCCTTGTTCCTGGTATTCAGCTTTAAGCAGGGAACCAAGGGCAAAAGGGTACTACCGGGGAAACTAGACAAAGACGGTAACGTAAACGCCGAGACCCTGAACCCTACAGTGAACCCTGAAGCGGTTCCCCCACCCCAGGTCTGCCCACCAACCCGATGTTCCAAACACCGGGCCTACCCCGGTCACGAAGACCCGACGGTTTAGGGTTTAACGCCACGCAATGCCCTTCGAAAACCCTAGAAGCCCTTTTCTCGTATAGCACCCTTCGAAATACATTGCAGCACTCCTTATGGAACCCCATAGGACATACTCAAAACGAACAGTGACAAATGATTGCCAACTCTTGCGCTGCAAAAATCCAAACTCTACACCTTCCCCTCCGTTAATATAGCGGCCTTAATAACTAGAACAGGGCTTTGCGGCCCACTATACTATACTTAGAAGAAGGAACCCCCCGGAACAGTATTCGTAATTATTTCGGCCCCTATATTAACCCCATCCTCGCCTCGGGCGTCGCTTCGCGACCCACGAAGGCGTCCCCGGGCAAAGTCAGGATCCCTGAAGCGGATCATTTTACGACTTGCGCAGGGTTTAAGACCAATTGGGTGCAGGGTTTAGGAGTGTAGGGCTTAGGCTTTAGGGAGGGTTTGGGAGTTAACATTTCGATTTCAGGCCCTCCGATTGCCAAGGATTCATAGTTTACAGCTGTCAAACAGCTTGGATTTTGGCTGCGTAAAGACCCAGACCGTGCCCCGACGTCACCCAGTCGCACAATCTTAAACCCCACAAACCCTTGTAAACACCCCTATGTAGCACCCCATGAATCCTACATAAGTTTCTCCACCCTACAGTCGAGACTTCAAAACCCTGCACACTACTGTGCTTCACATGCAGAGGCTGCATCAACTCCCGACCATAAGAACCAAAGCAGGTGTAGCTGGGTGCCCACACAGGAACCATCCTCCTGACGGTGTTCACAAGTCTAGGGTTTTGCATTTTAGGGTACCGGATGCTTTTGCACTGTTGGTGCAGGAAAACACGGTTCTGCATGAGATCATCCTATTTCACAGGTCTCGGGTGTAGCACTACAGGCATCTACGTGAAGCAGCATCTAAGCTTCAATAGTCACACCTATTGTTTGCTTGTTTATTCATATGTCATATGGCAGCCCTTACGCAGCAGCAGTGTATCTACCCCCTACTGCCTAGATGGTATATATATATATATATATGTATGGATGGATCGATGGATGCATGCATGTGTGCATGTATCACACATGGAGGCTCCTGTGCAGCACGATACTAGAACTGTCATCTGTTACTGTCTGTCCCTATGACTTGCAGACTTGAAAACGAATCCATTTTTGATTTCAGCTGTTCTTGTATGCTAACATGCATGTGTCAATTTGCTTGAAGGCGCAACCGAAAGTTAGACGGTGCTGAATGCGTCGCAGTGCCGTAGTATCTTACACTAAACGTAAATCCTGAATCCTGCGCGGCATCCGCAGACTTTGATCACCACCTTTATGGCCACCCTCATCAGTACTATCACTAGGACCTAGGATGGCGCCAGTTGCAGACAGGAACTACGGTGGAGGCCATTCTGCCATATGGATATTGCCAGGCGCACAGTTCTTCGAGTAACTACAGACCCCAATAGCGTCCTGATGACGAGCTCTACCAAACTTGTCCCGAACAATGGTGCCAAAGGCTGAGGTCGTGCCACATATCTCCCCTAGCCTCCTGAACCTTACATCAAAGCTCATAGGCCATTGAATTTTCGGCTCGGGGTTCAGGGTTTTGAACTCTTGCTCTTGGATGCGTTGGGGTTCTGAATTCACGCTTTGGAGGTTTAGGCTTCAGACTTCCTGCAGCTTTGGGCTCTGAAATTTGCAATCCTGCATTGGAGGGAAGGACTTGCAATGGGATGCCCACCAAAGAGAAACCTTACACGCCCTAATAAGGGGGTTTAGGCTTGGGTTCCAGGTTGCAGTTTCAAATGCATTTCTTGTTCAGGAAACTACTGTAAGATACCATGTTATATAGTATACTTATGACTTATGACTGTCAACTCCTCAGATAACCCCTCCTATGGTAACTTCCGCTCCGGATGTCCCTGGAAGTCGCCTTCTGCTCCAACTCAGAAGCACTGCCGATGTAGCGTGGCCTGGACCGTGGTTCATGTAGGGCCCTTAGTAAGGAGAACAGGGTGCCTTTAAGGGGTTCTCGTTAAAGGGGTCTATAAGGGTTAATCAGGTTCCTATGTTAGGTGGCAGTGGTCGCAGCCCAGTATAAGCTGCAGTGTTAGCAGTGGCAGGAGGAGGAGGAGTAGCAGGGGCAGTGAACCCTAAACGCTGCATCCCTGAAACCCTAAACCCTAAAAGGAGGAGTAGCAAGGGCAGTACAGGGAAGTATAGGGACAAAGGTCTTAGCGTAAGCCCTAGCGGGCACAAGGAAGCCGAGCTTAGGGTATGGGGAATGCGGGGCTTTGGATGACTTGGGGCAGCATATTAATAGACTATATTACATTAGATGTTGTTATATCATATGATACTCTATTATACTAGGATATATGATGCTCTAGTATACTATATTATGGTATGGCAGAGTCCGAGTCTAACGGAAACTGAAGTACTGGCATCTGCTGATGTCCAGTCAAACCCTAAACTGGCCCTAAACACTAAACCCTAGAAACAAAGCTCTGGCATGATGAAACCTGAAACCCCAAGCCCCAAAACCCAAAAACCTAAACCCTGAAACCCTGAATCCTAACAACTCCCAAACACCAAAAAACGCTGAACCTCTATAGCACCCTTTCAGAACCCTTACAGGAACCCCCTTATAGACCCTTGAAAGGAACCTCTCAAAAAGAGAGCCCCAAATCGAAGCCCTCCGTTAGCCTCGCCGTTCCAACATCAAATCGCAAGAGAGCCGGCGAGGAAGCCTCGGAAACGCAGGGAGTTTCGGGTGTCTTCTGTCATTGGGCTTGCTTAATTAAAGTGCTTAGGGTTTAGGGTGGTTTAGGGTTTGGGTTTAGGGTTTGGGTTTTGGGTTTAAGGTAAAATGGGATGCAGAAGGTTCTTGAGAAAGATTCAAGCAGTTTCACCCCGCTCCGCTCGCTGCGTTTCTCCGCCGAAAAGTGTGGTGGACCGGAACCCGTCGCTCCATCATGTTTGTCCGTTTTAAGTTGGTGTTCATCTCGCGGCCTGAGCAGTGAGACTACTGTGTTGGGTGGCTTCATACTATACATTATAAACGAACCCGAAGGCACGAATATTACTGAGCATGGGGCATTTTGGAGTTCGGGTTCAAGGCCTGAGGCTCAGGGTCTGGGAGCTGAGGCCTGGTGGCCTCGGGGCTTCGAACTCGTTCTAACCCTAAGGGTCCAAAGGACCCAAAAATTTTGTACTTGGGTTTAGGATAGTAGTTAAGTAGCTCAATATTTAAGAGAGTATATGATTATTAGGTACTTGGACCCTTAGGGTAACATAAAGAGAACCTGAAATAATCGAAACAAAGCCCTTAAAACTTACAGGGGTTGAGGCTGGGGCCATTGTAGCAGGAAAGCTTGAGAGCGGGGCCCATAGGCCCAGTAGCAGTAAGGTTGAGGGTTCCGGGCTCCCAAGGGTTTAGGCTTCAGGTTTGAGAGTTCCTTTCTCCTACTTCCCGATAAGAACCTGCATCCTCATGCAGTTCATCCAAAAGAATCGAGGATCCTCCGTAGCCATGAAAGTACCCCTTTTCCTACTATTCAGCTTTAACAAGGGTACCCAAAAAAGAAAAAGTGCAAAAGGCTACTACTCTAGCATTACATGCTTCCGAAACTGCCAACCCGCTAGACTCCCTCAAATCATCGAACCCGCAACCCTAAACCCTAAACCCGAAGCCCTCGAACCCGAAGCTCCACGCCCAAAGCTCTAAACCCGCCTGGACCCCGAAGCCCCAAACGCCTTCCTTCTTCGACAATCCTTCGTATAGACTCCTTTCTGTTGCTAGAACTCTTATCTAGGTTCCCCAGCGTTCCCCTTGATAATAAGGCTGTCCTTGTTCCTGAACCCTAAACTGACAAGGGCGGTACTGCTGGGGAACCTAAACCCTCAACCCGAACCTTGAACCCTGAACCCGGAACCTTAAACCCTAAACATCCCTAAACCGTGAACCCTAAACCCTAAACCCTAAACCCCCTGAACCCTGAACCCTCAACCCTAAACCCTGAACCCTAAACCCTGAACCGTTATAGACCCGACACCCCTAAGGAGGGCGAAACAGGCATCCGGGCCCCTAGGATCTCGATCACTGTGGGAAGTTGATCCATGGCTCAACCAGGGGCCTAAAGTAGGGGTTTAGGGTTCCTTTAAAGGGTTCAGGGTTCTACCAGGGGCCTAAAATGGGGGTTTAGGGTTCCTTTAAAGGGTTCAGGGTTCTACCAGGGGCCTAGAATGGGGGTTTAGGGTTTAGGGCTTTAGGGGTTTAAGGGTTTCGGGTTCGGGTTTAGGGTTTAGGGTGCAGGGGTTTCGGTGTTTCGGGGTTTAGGGGTTATAGGGGTGCAGGGTTGAGGGTACAGGGACCTCAATCATTGGAATTCGGTATGTGGCGCATGCTACGGCTTACTACACGGGGATACCATTACGAACTTCTAAATATATTGGAACGAAGGCCTTGGGGCAAACGATAGACGATGTATTAGCCATATGGGGTTTACGAGGTCTGAAAACCTAATGTAGGGGGGTGGGGGTCCTTATTTATATCTAATGTATAACATACCCCGAAACCCTGTTCAAATTAATAAGGCCCCTGGCCCCTATATTAAACGTTCAAGGTCCGCTGTGCTGGAACGTTGGCCTCGCTCGCAGACGTTTTCCTGTCCCACACCTTTCGACGGACTCTAAAATGGGAGCCTTCGAAATCTAGAATCGGAATAGGGTTTCGGGGTGTATCACACTCTATCACACTACTTCGAATTCAGAATTTGGGGTTCAGAGTTGAAGGTTTCTGTGTAGGGTTAAGGGTTGGGCCCCTAGCATGAACCCACAAAAGCGTCCTAAGTTCCAAGTCCCCCTAGACGACGCAAAATCAACACAAACCCCCCTTGTAAAGCCTGTAAACCCTCTAGAAAACTCCTGCAAAGACCCAGAAAGTCGTGTACAACCCTGGAAACAGTGCCTCTTGATTCCTCGATCAACCAATGCATCAAGGAGCGAAGGCAAAGGGCTTGGGGCTTGCAGTGCTCAAGGTTTAGAGCGTAGGGCTGAGGAATTGCAGGGCTCAGATTGTGGAGCTCAGGATCTAATGTAGGGGCCTCAATAATTAGAATCGGGGTTTGGGGGCACACTATAGCTACTATAGTAATAATGCAGGGGCTTTAAGAGGATACTATTTCTCATCTCTCTGACTCCTCGTGAGTTTACAGTCCATTTTTGGTTGAAATCTCAAGATTTTCAGCACTTTGGTTAGGGCCTGGAACCCTTCTCTCAAGCCCTACTAATACCCTATAGAACCCCAAAAATACGACCCTATATTGAGCCTGACAGAAACTTTTTCAATCCATCTGCGGCCCCCCTGAGACTCGAGCTGATCTCGCATCACGCTGCCCTTAACCCTAAACTCTAAACCCTGAACCCTACGCTGCCCGTTGGCAGCGTGTTCACGCGCGAGGGCTCTCAGATCATCGGGGACACCCGCTCCAGCATGCGCAGCCCCACCGGGTACCCGAGCTTGTCGTGTTTTACTTTCATTGCTATGGGGTTCGAAAAATGTCCTTATGTAAGTGCTCAAAAGTCTTTTTAAGCGGGATACACATGGCTTGGCGCTTGAGGGTGATGGGTGTTGCGCTTTCAGAGTTATGGGCTGATCAATGCTTTCAGGTTCAAGGTTGTGCAGTTCGGGTTGGGGTTTACGGATCCGGCTCGCCCTAAACCCTAAACCCTAAACCTTAAACCCTAAAACCTGAAAACCCTCCCTCCTAAACCCTAAACCCTCCCTCCTAAACCCCAACTCCCATAAGAGTTTAGCAAACCGCTGAGCTTAAACACTGTGGTTCATAGCTACTCATGATCCCGCGGGGTGCCTCCTGGGCCACTCTTTCGAACAGCCTAGGATCCTAGACCCTCAACGGGGTTTATGGGTTTTGGAGGGAGGGTTTAGGGTTTATGTAGGAGGTAGGGTTTAGGACTGAGGGTTAGAGTTTAGGAGTGTGAGGCATCAACCGTCAAGGAGTTTACAGGTTGTTGAAATTTTGCAGTGTGTCATACAGGTTTAGGAGTAACTAATAATAACTCCCCCTTGACAGTCCCCATACAGTTTAAGCTGTAGTTTTACTAGAGTATACCCAAAGCCTTCCTCAGCCCTTATCGAACCATTTGGTTGAATGACGTATAAGACCTGCATTAAAAAGCCTGACTTGGGGGGCCCTTTGCAAGACCCGGTGGTTGCCGGAGCTTTGAGGTGTCCCAACCCCCAAGGAAAATCACACAACGCGCTTCGACGCCGGAAGCCAGAAAGCCCCAGTTGCCCCTTGTTGGGTTCTTTAAAAGGATTTAACTCAAGTTGCCATAATAAGGAAACCATACTAGTTTCTATAGCTCTCTATTATGGTAACTTACATAAACTTCCTTAACAAAGAACCCTGCTTGTGTAAGGGCGGGCTTAGGGGTGGAGGGTTTAGGATTTCGGGTTTAGGGTGTTGGGTTTGGGGCTTGGGGTTTAGTCTAGCGTCCTTAATGTCAGGATTATCCATGAATATGAATTAAGATTTCTGTCCACATAGCATGGTCAAATGGTCAAAGACTGAATTTTCCGTAATTGCAGGGTAACCAGGGCTCCCTGGAAGCTGCAAAACGCAGCCGGTTTTGGAACTCAGGATATTGCCTTTTTCTTGCGGTCACATGTATCTTGCAAGTAAACTTCAGATCATAAGGAAAGAACACTTGCAGCCCCACCCCCTCAAACCCCCGACACACAAACCCTAAATTAGATCCCGTCAACCCTGCACCCCAAACCCCTAAGCCCTAAAAACCCAAAACAACTCAAATAGAATCCTTATGCAACCAGGGTGAGGCCTGGTCACAGGTGCGCCTGGTCTTCTGAGAATGCGGTCTAATCTAGGGGCCTTAATAATTAGAACAGGGTTTGGGTGTATATTGTACTATACTTATGATAAGGAACCCCCATAACAGTATAGAGTAAGGGTTTGGGGCTTTATGGGTCTGGCTTTCTTGCTTTATGGGTCTAGGGGTTGGGACGTTCTGGGCTTCGGGCTTGGAGCTTAGGAAGTGGAGGCGTTTCGGATTTGGGCTGACTTTCCAGGTTTGAGGGTTTGGGCTGTTTTGGTGATTACGGCTTTCTGGACATAGGGTTTTGGGGTCGGGGATTTCTTATTTCAGGATTTAGGTGTTGGGACGTTACGAGTTTAGGGCTTTGGGGTAGGGTTTTTGGGCTTATGGTTTCTAGGGTCTACAGCCCACGGATTCTAACAGCGAAAGCGTAGGGGCCTTGATAATTAGAACGGGGCTTGGGTGTAATTTTATTTATACTCGAATTGCCATAGGGAACCCGATGCCCCGGAAAAATACCTGGATTCCTAATTATTATTCCGAGCCCCTGAGCCCTAAACCGTAGCTCCAATCCTTTCCGTTCTTTGCTTCTCAAGGGCCCGCAAGCTCACAAGCCCAGCCCTTCGCCGGAAAAGAGCCTTCTAGGGTTCAAGGTTTGGGGTTGGGTTTAAGGTCTTTAAAAAATGAAACGGGCTTTAGGGTTTAAGGCTTTAGGGTTTTTGGGTCTAGGTTTTTAGGGGCCTCGGATGCTAAAAAGGCAGATCCATGCAGCAGGGAGACCTACAAAGCCCCAGTTGGGCCTCTCTTCTCTCCTGCCTTGGGCACTGAGTAGGCGCGGGTATGATTCGGCGCAGATCTACACGCAGATCTGGCAGGGCCCTAGCTGCAGTCGGCTGCTGATCCCATATTTACATCGCTACTGAAAGCTAAATATGGATGCGCCTATGATGACTTACGCTTACCGCCACCACCAGTGGGATGACGGTCTCCAGAAATTGATATTTGCGCTGTGTATACTGTTTTGCATCACAGAATCTGCACCAGATACTCAACCACTATATAATAAAGACTTAGTACCGTGAGTCTTGCTGTACCTGATGCTTCCCCACATGTTGCTGCTGCTACCAAGGCTCCGTTTTGTCACTTTGGCTTTTCCGGCGGCTACTACGATTACAGCGAAATCTCGCTTTGCTGGGACGGCAGCTCTTGCAATCACTAGAGCTACAAGACGGCGAAGAAGGAAGGAGGGACGTTTTTACTGTTGCCACGATGGGGTAAACGAACTGCCCTACCCTTGCAGCGACTCTTCCATGTCTAGAATCGAGAACTCTTCAAGCACTTGTTCTTGGTAAGCCACCGTTAAAGCTATTGTTACTCTGACGTTCACAAATGCTCTGTTCGGTTGCAGATACCACAATCACTATTGGTACTTTTCTTCTCATATTGTTCGATCGCAAGTCTCTCGCACTAGTGCTGTGCAGACATGTCGTCAACCGTAGTCGAAGGGATAATCACAACCCAAACCCCCAACCCTGAAGCCCAGACCTTGAACCCTAAAGTATTCCAAGTGTGCCGATCAATACTGCTTGTTGCTACATGCCTCCGCACACAGCAGGGGCTTGCCACGGGGTCAGAAGGAACCCCATGGAGTCGAACATGGATGGAGCTTAGGACTGTAAGGATTTGCGACATTGGCTGTTCATGGGTCTGGCTGTGCAAATCTATAGGTACCTGTCAGAGACAGAGAGCGCTTGTTTGTAAGACTTCCTTCGAAAGCTTACTGACACGGCATGGGCCATAGGCTTACGGCTTATGTCGGCGACCCCACATCCATAAACTACCCCCTAAAGCCCTAACTGTTTAACTCTATACCCCTGACTTCATGCTAGGGAAGTTAAGCCTTTCTTGGTCTGTGAATCTGAGGTTTGGGGTTCAAGGATCGGGTTGGGCAGATTCAGTCTGGAAGAGGGCGTCGGGACCCACAAGTTTTTTCAACTCTACTAGAGCTTCTTTCTCGAGTACACTGCGGCTCACGATTCGGAGTTCAGGTTTTCGAATTCCGTATGGAGGTTTCAGGAGACCCTGTTCGGGCTTCGGTGGGGATCCTCGCGACGGTTCGTCGGGTTCGGCCACATCTGCCGAAAGTCACAAGGCTTGTCTGCCCAGCCGATGCTCTGCGTCCTATGTACCCTGAATCCCTGTCCTGAACCCTGAGCTCTTGTCTGCTTTGCAAAAATCGAAACCTGAACCCTGAAACCTCTATATATACATACGTACATGCATACATACATACGCACACATTACATCATTGCATTACATTGCATTCCATTCCATGACATTCCATTACATTCCATTACATTCCATTGCATTGCGCTCCATTCCATTGCAGTCCATTGCATTCCATTGCATTGCAGTGCATCACAGTACATTACATTATATTATATTGTATGATATTACATTACATTACATTCACACATACATACATACATACATACATACATACATACATACATACACACATACATACACACACATACACACATACATACATACATACATACACACACATACATACATACATACATCCATAAACTCTCTTTGTTTCCGTATGTGTGTGTGTGGGTGTATGTGTGTGTGAACACGTATAAACCTGGATATACATAAACCTACACGTATGGCTATACCTATGCCCATACCTATACCCGAACCTGCACCCATACTTGTACGCATGCGACATGTATATGTATGTGTATATATATATATGTATACATGTATATATGTATACACATGTACATGTGTGTGTACACACACATACACAACACCATGCATGTGTGCATGTGTGTATATATATACACCTCTTTACATATGTATGGACGTAGTACGACTTCCTTGTCCGCTCGTTCGTTTCTATGCAGATTGGACTTTCTGCTGTCGGCCGCACCCCTATTCACGAGACGAGCCGAGGCGGAAGAGCTCCCGAACTTCGTCGTCGTCGTAGTCTGCGATCCAGTTTTCGCCTCGGGTTTCGGGTTCCTTCAAAGTCCTTCAAGGGTTCTATGAGGCATCGGGAGGGCACTGGGGTTCAGATTTACGGTGTACGGTCATGGGTAGATCTCAGTAGGGTTATGAGAGCCTTGAATGTGGCGGTTTAGGGTTTGGGGTTTAGGGATTAGGGTTTAGGGTTTAGGGTAGGTAGAAATCCGCTCTAGCTAGTACTTACCACACGCATCATCCCACATCTGACGCTTCCCGTGGAAGGGTCCCCAAGCCCCTCAGCATTCTACTCTCGCAAGCCATGCTCAACTTGCTCAACAATGGACAGGTTCCTGCAGCTCCCACCCAGACCGGGACCCCAACCCTGGGTACCTCCCCCATACAGTTAACAGTCTATAATGGGGCTACTATTAAGGTCTTAATATATCTATATTATGAATGAAAAAGAATCCTCACCCCTGGACCTCATTGACTGCCCAATTATGTTTCTGTTTGGTTTGAATTTTCGGGTCTACCTAAACTCTCCGGTGCAGTCTTTGTTTGGGGCTTCTCTTGTGTTGAATTTATAGGATCCTAACTCTAACCATAAAATGGCTGGCCAAAAAAAGGGGACTAGGGTTCAAGGTAAAAGGGATTCCGTGTTAAACGGCCCTCAACCCTAAACCCCTTGCTTCGGCAGCTACGCCCCAAAACGCAGCGTAGCTGAGCCCTCCGCTGGAACTCGAGGTGATGTCAGAGAGGTGCCGCTTTCGCCTCGGCTTGACGGCTTTAGGGTTTCTTCCGAAGGCTCTATAGGGACTGTAGGGGTTTAGGGTTTAAGGTTTTACAAGGCGTTAGCGGTTTTAGGGTTCCTTCCGAAGCTGGACTTTGAAGTAACCACGGAGGGAGAATCTAGATTTTACTACATAGTGGTTTCTTTGAGGAACAGGTCCAAAAAAGCATTCAGGTATGGTACTCCAGAACCCAGGCAGGCTCTATAAGGATTGTAGGGTTCTATAAGACTTTAGCGGATTAAGGTTCTATCAGGGTTTAGGGTTGCGGAGTTCTAGAAGAATGTATGGGCTTTCGGGCTCCTAAAGGTTAAGGGGTTTTAGGGCTTTCTAAAGAGTTTTCAGCTGTCGGGTTCTATACGGGGTTCTTTTACGGCCCGGTAAGGGCTAATGTAGTTCTCAGGACTAAACCCTAGACCCCAGAAACCTAAACCCTAAACCCTCAATGCTCTAAACCCTCTAAACCCTTAAGCATGACACCCTGAAGCCGAAACCCATTTTCGGTTTACGACAAGCTCTGAACGTTACGCTATCAAACGCAATAGAGAGGACTTAACAAGCGGGGGGGTCTAGAAGCGTGACTATATGGGTTTAGGCGAAAGGGATCTTGATACTTGGATTAGAATGCTTTTTGGAGTATACGATGGCATAGTCTTGGAGAAAGGCGCACGTTATGCGTGAAGCTTGCTCCAGTTCAGGGTTTATGCCGTTGGGACTAGACTTGAGGATTTAGGAAAACAAACCCTAAACAGCAAAGCCCTTCTAGAACCCTTGAAGGGCCCTTAAAGGAAGCCTGTTACAGCCCGCAAGCCCTAGAACCCGGGTTGAGAGTTCAGGTCCGGCTTAGATTCCGGGGAGTACGGGTTCGAGTTGAGGGATGTGGACCCGGAATGACTGCCGGCGCTTTCGTGGATGCCTAGGATGTTTCATGGGGGTGGTGTACGGTTTTATAGTGCCTTCTAGGGTTTTGCATGGGCTGAGGATTGAGGTAAGGGTTGCATAAGGTCCACTGCGGCTTCGTTTCGGTCTTCTGTGGTAACGCGACTACTTTGGGAATTTGGGTTTCTTGTAGGCTTCTTGTTCGAGCCGCTGGATTAAAACGGTAATCCTTGGCCTAGGCAAAACGTCCCTAAGCCTTCAAACCTAAATTCCAAAACTCAAACCTCTACACCCGAAAACCGAACTCGGATTTGTTCTGATCTGCATGGCCGGGATGCTGCATGATCTCGTCCAATCGTGCCTCAAAGCTGTCCTGCACTGTTGGGTAAACTCCGGCTCCTATGGTTGAGGTTGCCAAGGTCTAGGTCCTACTTTCCGAACCTAAATTCAGATTTTTCTCGCGAAATATTTTTGAACCCCCATAGAGACCACCAAAGACGACATGGGCATAAGAATCCTTCTGTCGCAATGTTAAATCGGTGCAGCGGCCTCTAGGATTCCCGAAAACCTTCTGAGTCTAGTGCATGGGGCTTTATGGTTTGGAGTCTAGAGTTTTAAGGGGCCAGGGGGTTTGGGGCTTGAGGCTTACGTCTCTGCTTATTGGCATTCCTGGCCGGTCGACCCCATACACAAAGGTAAAGGCTTAGGGTCTAAGTTGCATATTGCGTTTTCCTGGACCTATTCTTGGCCAGCACAAAGTCCAAAACCCTGCCAAATGCCCCGAAACTCTACATGCAAAGGTGCACCAGACAAGAAGATCTTGCATGCAAGTTTAGGATTCAGAGTTCAGGGTTGACTCGAAAACTATGGCTCGGGTCGGACAGTTTTTTCAGGTTCGGCGCAAGCTGGCTTAGCTAAGCATGCTTCGGAAAACTAACCATCTAACATGCGGGCCTTTATATGTTCAACAGAGTTTCCGGCTAAATTCTGACACTTTCACATAATCAAATCCTAAACCCTAAACCCTAAACCCTAAACCGCTAAGTGTTCAGACTTGTGGATTCGGCTCCAAGGCTTCTGGGCATTGGCATTCTTAAGCTACACTAGAGGCAGCATATGGGAGTTTCCGAAAATAGGGGATCCTAATGAAGAGCCCTAAATAGTAGGATCCTTGTTATAAGGACCCCATAATAAGGCACCCCCAATTTTCGGAAAACCCCCATTATGCGCTTTTGCCCGTGGGGCCGCACAATAGGATGGAGCAGCTCCACGGTGTGGGTGGCGAGGCCGGCAGCTTTCACCGGCCTGTACTTGTGCGTAGAGCACACTGCTCAGGAGCGTGCTGTTGAACAGCAACGCGTTCATGTGCCTGCAGATGTTCGTGCATCTCCTGATTCTGAAAGCCTGCTGGCACGAAGTGTGATTCTTGGTATGACTTCTTCAAAGTCAGGGCCGTAGTACGGCCATCCACACCATGCCTGCCATGCAGCCCTTTCGCAGGCATTCTCATGGACAAGACAGTTCATGATCTAAGCCCGTCTGTGAGATCGTGGTGGTGCTTGTAGTCCAGGAAAAGGTTCCTGTGAAGGCAAGAACCGAAAGCAAAGCACCGTCCAAAATGCATCTCCGCTCTACTCACTGTGCCTTCTTCAGTCGTCGGTGCCGAACGTTATCCAAGCTGGGCATCTGGCTGGCTGGCTATCTGTCTGTCTCCCCGTCTGTTTCTCTGTCTGTCTCTCTATTTCCTTCGCTTTGACCGCCTGTGCCGCAGCGACCTTGGCTTTTTGGTTGAACTGCAGCACTTGGGACAGTAGGCCGAAAGGCCTCACGCATGCCCTCAAGCCTAAACCCAAAAACCCGAACGCTAGACCTAAGGCTTAAAGCTTCAAGGCTTCCGATTGAAGCTTTAGGCCTCTGGCTTGCATCTTCAGGAGGTACTTCCTTAAGGCGTGGCGGTAATCTTACTGCGGGCTTTTTCTACGGGGGTTGAGGGGTGAGGGTTAAACCACTCAGGAAGTAGTAGTGGCAGAACTATCTCCTCCAACTGACATTCGGCTCTTGAGCCTTTTTCAAATTTCATCAATGCCAAAGACATCAAGGTCTTAGGGCTGAGCGTTTAGGAATTAGGTTTTAGGGTTTAAGGTGTTGGATGTAGGATCAATTTAGGGTTTGGGAGTTAGGGTTTAGGGTTCACGGCTTCAGTGCAAGTAACCACGCGCATCCCGAAACTGTGCTTCACACCTCGCAAGCTCTATCTCGAAAACTCGAAACCCCAAGCCCCAAGCCGCTACTCCCTAAACCCTGACACTCCAACAACCTCTGAAACCCTAACCCTGAACCCTAGACGCAATGGCACCCATATAGCTCCCTACAAGAACCAGTATAGGTACCCCTTCTAAGGAAAACTAAACCCTGAACTCTGCACTCCAAAAGCCGCGAATCAAGAACTTTAAACAGTGTATAGTTTAATAGGCATACATACAGACATACATACATATATATATATATATATATGATCCCGGTTCGGCCGTTNCCCCCCAATGGTTCCCCCCTCCCTGTGGTGTGGTGTGGTGGGTGTGGTGTGGTCCGGGGGTGGGTCTGCTTGGGCTGGTTTCCCTCCTCCCCACCTGTGGCATGGTGTGGGTTCGGGTTTTCTTGCGGTGGTTCCCCCGTGCGTTTTTGGGTCTGCTTTGGGTGTTTGGTATACTCATCCCTACGATGATAATGATGATGATGGGGACGATGATCACCATCATCATCATCATCATTAACTTAAACACCTGAATAAATGTTTCTTTGGTTGGTCGTCCGGTGTCTTCTGCCCGCGCCTGGTAACGATTATCGCTTTATTGATCGTAGGGCCATTATCTTCGTGACAGTTGTCGATTTGGGGGCAATTGCCAGAAGGTGGCAATGGGCGAGCTGTCACAGGGATCGGGCCCGTCAGGGAACGCGGTCATCGTGACAATTGCCTTGTTTAAGACCCTCATGTCGGAGTCGTCTTGCTTTGGGAAGTGTCCACAGTTACANTCGGCGAACCGAGAACCGGGATCATATATATGTCGATGACTTCACATCTAGTCCTGAGTACTAAACCCTAAACCCGAAACCCTAAACAGCCTGGCTGGTCAAGGTGTGCACAGTCACGGTCCGGTGCTGACCGATGCGATGTGCACGGTCGGTGCACTGGCGGCAGAAGGAGCTGGCTATCGACTTGCATGGGGAGTTTGTCACGCTGCACGACCCAAGCACTATGGCCAAAATACGCAGAAGCTGATTGAAGGATCAGCATCCAAGGTTCAGAAGCAATCCAACCTGTAACGCAACTGCACCCTACCTGCCAGTATATGTCAAAACCCTTGAACATCCACGTCCCTGATACCCGAAACTCTAAACAAAACAGCCAACAAGCCCACCCACCGGACGCCTGCGCTTCTTTGGCGGGATTGTAACATCGGTCATAATGCCTCAGTGTTGGGAGATGCTTCCCCAGAGAGGAGGCGGCCCCAAGCCCTCACCCGAATCAGGGGTGTGCTTCGAGCATAGCGGATTTTACGGCTTAGGGTTCGGGCCTTCAGGCTCTTGGGGTGCCGGGATCAAGGCTCAGGGTTTCGGATTCTTGACGAAGCAGTTTCTGTATTGCCTACTTGAAGGAAATCATGACTAACCGTGACGAACCCTAGCCATGGCCCTGAGAACAATCCCGAAACACCCCAAGCCCTCTGTTGTCTCAAGCCGCATTCTCGACCCAGAAACCCAAACTACCAGCCCCCCCCAAAAAAAAAAATATATATATATATATATATATATATATATATATTCGAAACTTCGTGGCCAGGTACACCACGTGCGTGGCCGCAGTCAAAGTCAGGCCAGTGCCACCGACCTGGCTTGGTTCCTTCTAACGCCTGAGGAAGACACGCCCTGCCTAGCAAGCTCCCATTAATAAGACTGATTCCAAAGGATGCTGTTAAGGAATTGGGATGGTTTATGATGAGAGTGAATCTATAGCGGTGTCAGTACTCGGAACTTTCCACACAGCTTTGTTAGCCTGAAGAAGGAGTGCTCTGGAATCGCGCAAAAAGTTGTCAAGGAGCAATACTGAATGAATCATTCAATCGCGGTCCAGTGCTGTCAAACAGGCCAGGCCCACCCCGCTCGAGAGCAGAACTGTGCAGCGATCGTCGGTTTGAAACTTTTGCACCAAAGCCTTTTGGGTTTAGGGTTTAGGGCTTGAGAGTCAAGGGCTCGAGGGTGTAAGGGGTTTAAGGGATAGGGCGTGTCGATTAGAGGGTTTTGAGGATGTTAAGGTTACAGTCGCTCGTTCCAAGCGCGGTGGGGCTTTGGGCTCGGCTGTCTAACATTGGGAGTTTTGTACGGGTTTCATGAAATCTAAGCTTTTCGCGTTTGGGGACTTCAGGGTATCACGGCTCTCAAGATAGATCTGGGTACCTTGGGAGCTCTGTGTGAAGGCTGGGAATTTAGGGTCGGATGATGTCTCAGACACTTGGGGCTAAGTGTCGACGCTTGCATGGTTCCTGCGGCAGGAGCTGGGAATGAGACCTTCTACACCTACTTCAAACCCTATGGTAGCACCTACAACCATTGTGGCAGCTACCTTAATGAACTCTGGTCAATGTAATGCTTTTCGCAGTCAGCACAGGGCTAGTAAAAACATGAACCTGAGTCCAAAAACAGCCTTCAAACTGCATACTTGGGTAGTTGTCAAAATTATGGTCCCTCTTTGGGTACCCTGAATAATAGGTGCCGTATTATAATAGGGACCCAAAAGAGGACCCTAAGTTTGACAACTACCCACTTGGAGCCAAGAAAGTACAAGAGCATGATACGTCAGACACGAGGGTTTAGGAGAGTCTCGATATGTTGCCACTCCTGAGTTGCTATTTTATCCCTGAACCCTAAGAACCCTGTCACCTCTGAGGTTGGTTAAACCCCAAGGCCCCGTAATCCAAATCCAAGCCCTGTCACTGTGAACGAAGCCACATTTCAAGATTCGAGTGCGGGTGTGCGATTACGGCTTGCGGGTTTAGGGCTTCGTCTAGGGCGAGGCGCATCCCTCTGCTTCTGCGCGACGTCGCCCTGCAAGACGAGCCTGACACCACTCTGAGTCGTTACCTTACGAAACCCCCAAAACCTAAATCAAAAGCCCTAAGCACCAAAACCCTAGATTCTGGCCCTAGATGCTGTCCCCAACTGAACCCTCAATGTCTTCATGTGCCTTGAGTTCGTTCCTCAAACCTGTGGCCTCCGCCTTGTAACCTAGTAGGGTTAGTGGGGGTCTAGAATGTTCTGGAGTGTGGTGCAGTTGCATGGTCGTTCCGCAGGGACCAGAAACTGAAACGGTGCGCCCGAAGTATCAAGGCTCCTATAACTTACCTTCGGTTAGAAGGGAATGGAGGAATGGTAGTAACAGTAGTTATAATTGTAGCCCCCATTCCTCCATTCCCTACTAACCAAAGGTAGGATAACTCCTGCATCATGCAGCGCCACGTGCGTGTCTCCTGCAAGGCAGAATTAGGCCCCAGGCCTTGAACCATAAGTTAGGGTTTAGGGTTTAGGGTTTAGGGTTTAGGGTTTAGGGCTTTCCCTGAAAAACCATTAAATTCTATGAGCCTTCGGAAGCTGCTAGATCGGCCAGGGCAAGGGTGGAGAAAAACTCGAACCTTCCACCCTTCAGCCCGAAACTCTGCGTCACGGCGCATGGTTTCGGGCCCATAAACCCTAAACCCTAAACCTCTAAACCCTAAACCCCTAAACCCTAAACCCCTAAACCCCTAAGGCCCTAAACCCCTAAACCCTAAACTCCTTACATAAAGCAGGTGTGCGCAGAGCCTGGTGTTCGGGTCAAGAGTTGCAGCTGCGGTAAACCCCGACCTAATCCCTAAACCTTGGCCCTACACCCTATATCACCCTATAGACCATAACCCCCCTGAACCCTAAACCCCAATTAAACCCTAAACCCCAAACCCTAAATAAACCCTAAACCCTCAATACACCCTAACCCTAANCCCCCCCGACCGCTCAAAAATGCAAAACTAAACCAAGGCAACCAAGCAATAAGCGGCCGAGGAACGGCTGGGTGTTGAAGCGCCGCTGAATCTGCTTAGACAAGACGTCCTGGTTTAAGCGGTGTATGGCTTCTTCCAGGTATGTGATTTCGCTTCTTTGACGAGCTTGTCACAACGGCCGGGATCAGACTTGCTAGGCTTTTGTTTACAGGGCTGAGGGGTCTAGGGATTTAGGGATCAGGCTCTGGGGATTCAGCATTTAGTTTTCGAAACGGCGCAGGCAAGACGTCCCAAGAGAGCGCCCGGCTCATGAAGGATCTAAGGCTTAGTTCGTTTTTGCTCCTGGTTGGGAGTAGCCCTGACTTTAGGACTTGAACTTCCTTAAATCACGCAGCAGTAGCCCTTGAATAGAGTGCACGGCTAGGGGAACTTTCCATATGTCACAGTAAGAGGCACTATTGAGCTTAGTGGGTGCTGCTTCATTCAGAATAAGACGCAAGCAAGCCTTTGCAGGCTCGGATGCGGCTGGTCTTCGGGTATTCGGAAGGGGGGGGGGCATCCTATATCCTGCTAAGCCCTAAACCCCGACCCTAAACTACACCCTAAATCTCAGACGCTGGACCCTAAACCCTACACCCTTGAACCTGACGTAGGGCCCCTCTGTCACCCCTGCAATCTAAAACTCCCCCAAACGGAGGCGGAGAGGCGATCGCCGAGAGCGAGGTGCAGAAGATGAGCACCTTCCTTTGGCGCTTGGGGCTTTTAGGGCGTAGGGGATTAGGGTTTAGGGTTTGGGGTGTAGCGGATTCGGGTTGAGGGGTTTAGGGTTAGGGCTGGGGGTGCAGGGTTTCGGCTTCAGCGTTTAGGGTTTCGGGCTCAGGGTTCAGGGTTTGGGTTCAGGGCTTGGTGTTGAGGGGTTCGGTTAGGATTCAATTTCAAGGTTCAGGGTTTAGTGCCGTTGAGTAGCGGCGTCAACCAAGCCTGACATGCCTTCATGGTCGCTGCCATGCTGCCAAACTTAGAGTTTAGGGCTTCAGGGTCTAGGGTTCAGGGCGTAGGGTTTAGGGTGCTACTCCGAAAAGCTAGAACAAAGGCCCACGAAACCCCGATACCAAACTCAAAGGCAGGATGCTCATTGTTTGGGAAGATGGTCTCCTCTAAGAGCTCGTGGAGCTTCTCGCTCTTGCCACTGGCCTGCGTGCAAAGACAAGCTGGTTTCCGGGCGCAGGGTTTTAGGGTTTAGGGCTGAAGGTTGAGGTTCAGGGTTCAGGGTCTTCTTGAGTGCAACCGAAACCCTGAACCCTAAACCCACCAAGCCCAAACTCAATCTTTTGCCCACTATGGGCCATTGTGAATTCGAGAAGTAGTCGAGGGGTTGTCCAAAAATTAGGTGTATTGCAGAGGAAAACCAAACTACTAGACTGAAGTGTCTTTTGTGGGGAACCCCTCAAAAGGCCAAACCCTAAAACCCCGTGTGGAAGGCATTGTACCATCGTAGAACCCTTATGATCACGCTTTTGGAATAAGAACACCCTGTCTGTATACATATGTATATGTATATATATATATATATTATGTAGAACAAAAGCCTTCTCTTTCTCGGCGGCCGGGTAGTCTGCAGCCGCGACCTCGGACGGCCGCCGCTTCTGATCGAGACCTGGGCAGAAGGCTTTGGTTTTGAGGTTTAGGGTTTAGGGCTTAGGGTTTACGGTTTAGGGCTTAGGGTAGGGTTTGGGCTTTAATAATTCGCAACGGGTCTTGGACTGTAGTTACAGATGGACAAAAACGGAACAATATTTCCAACCGTTCCGACCACCCTACATGACGATTTGAGATTAAGGCTGTTGGGGTTAATGGTTAACGGTTCATCCAAGTTTGAGGGTCATTTCAGGGCTTCTTTGCAGGATGCCTTTGAGGTTTCAGGATTTAGGGGAAGTTTTAGGTTTCTATGGAGTTGTATACGTTGCCGGTGTTGTGGTGCTTGTTTGGGTTTCATGAGGGTTCTGCAGTTGTTGAGAGTCAGGGGTTGAGGATTTTAGGGCTCAGAGTTCAGGGTTTAGGTTTCAGAGTTTAGGGTTTTCGGGTTTAGGGACCGTACACAACCAAGCTGCCCAAAACCCTACTGGAAAGGGCGGTCAGAGTGTTCGGGAATGGTGTTTTGGCGTTAAGGACTGTGCAAGGTTTGATGCTGAGAAAAAGGGGGGTGTGGGGTTGGGGCATTGAGCATAACCTCGAATAAGTGCCTGCAACCGAAACCTTACATCAAAAGCAGCACCAAGCTGTCGCACTGGCAATACAGCCTGTGTGCCCAAACCGATCATGAACCGCAAACCTACTATGTGGGGTCTGTGGCTCAGTTTTTTCAGGGGCTTGTGACAAAACATCCAGAGTTTCGGGCATGGGGCTCTCTGAATCCTGACTCCTAAACCGGGCTTTTAGGGTTTCGAGTTGAGGACTGCTCCGCCATGCAGCCCAGGAAACCCTCAACAACCCTCTTCGCCCCCGCTTCGGGCCGTGATGCATGCGGGATGGTTGCAGATTTCCCTCAGCCCCTGCAGCATCTTGAAGATGGCCCCGCCTTCAATATTTGGGGCTCGGGATCCAAGGATTGGGATTTAACTGCATAAGTGCTTCGCACATGAGGCTTGAGGGTTTCGGCTTGAGGTTGGAGTGAGGAGGCAAGCAAGGTAAGGATTTGTGGGTTACCACATGCATATATTCCAGATCCTAGGTAGACCCTGCGTTGAACTCCTGCAAACATAGGTCCTAAACCCTACCCCTCAAAACCTCAGTGGGGCAGCAGCACACATTGTTCGTGTGCTTTTCATCTAGAATTTCGGCTTCCGGAAACCGTTGTACCTCGGCACCCTGAAGAACAAACCCTGAGAACCCCAAACCCTAAACTCTGAACCGCTGCACCCTAAACTCTAGGACTCTAGGACTCCAAAATAATGGAACGGCAACGCCCAAACACCCCAAAACCCTAAGCCACAGACCCTCAAGCCCCAAACACTCAGCGCGTGCCAAGCAGCTTCGCGCGAGCTTGTAGGAGGCAGCCGATCGATCCAGTTGTGCCTCGGGTCATTGGAGCGGGTTCTATGTGGGTTGTAATGCCACGGGGCCCGCAATAGGGGCACCCTGCCCAAGTCCCCCAGACTACCCCCTGTTCTTGCTTACGCGTAAAACACCCGGGACCGTGATGGCTCCTGATTGAGGTTTGGGACTCTCTGCTTCGAAGCTCTAGGAATTTTTTTTACAAAGAAGATCACTGATTGAGCTCGGCTGCAGATTATACTCCTAGGGAAGAAGCTTTACCAACCACCTGCCCAGGTCAGGCAGCGTGGGCAATCGCATGCCTGTGGCCATTGCGGGCGCACCCCGGCACCCGGCATCCCATGACTGCGGTTGCGGGCTCTCATAATCTAAACCTAAAGCCCTAGAGCCTAAACTTCAAATCCTACGGCTCAACCCCTAGACCTCAAATACTCGACCTTAAACACTCTAAACTTTGCAGACTTCCTACGGGCTTTGGCTAGGATGATTGATCAGATTGTCTTAACTTCGAGCATCGCACGAATCATGCGACAAGCACAAACAACAAGACCAATACAAGACTATTACTAATGCAAACAATCCCCCTGACACGTACACTGAATGAACTGACCATACCAACGAACATTACCCATAATCGGCCTAACACTACCAGAACTCCTCACCCTACACCCTAGACGCTGAACCCGTCTAGAACCCTTAGTCCAAAACTCTTGTAGAAAATTCTATAGAAGCCTTGTAGACACCTTTGCAGCCACCGTTGAATTTACAGTAACCCCTATAGACCCCTCATGGCAACCCTTGATTTTACAATTCATTCTAGTCGCCGCCTGTAGAACCCTTACGGTAGCCCATAAAATACCCTAAACCCTAAACCCTGAACTGACCCTTAAAACATTAAGCCAAGGCGCCCGATCCCTCTCGTAGGCCTCCTGAACCGCCTTGTAAAGCTTCCGCTGGAAGGCCGTGAGCTCCACCTTCGGGTTCAGGGCCTAGGGGTTTTGGGTTTTGGGGTTCAGGGCTTAGGGATTTGGGTTTAGGGTTTGGGGCTTTAGAGTTTAGGGTTTAGAGCCTAGCATTTAGGGTTTAGGTGTTTGGGGCTTAGCGGGTCTAGGGTGACCTCCGATATATCAGGTCGTAATTTAAGTTTTACAGTTTAGGGTTTGGGGTTTCAGGACTAGGGCTCAAGGTTTAGAGTTTGGGCATGTGGAGTATTGGGACCCAGACTTGAATTTGTCAAAAAGAAATCTCCCAACCCCAAGCCCTAACCCCCAAACTGACACCCCAAGCCCTAAAGCCTAAACCGAAGCCCCAAGCCCCAAACTAAACCCCGCTTCACATCCCTCATTCACGGGCTAGCTAATCTAGAAGCTCTAATATTTAGAATAGGGCTTTGGGGAATATCATGCTATAACTATAAAGAGGAAACCCCAAAATAGTATAGGTAATTATTAAAGGCCCTAGATATTGTAGACCCTCAGCTCCTGAACCCGAAACGCCTGAAACCGCTGTTGAATCTTCAGAGTCCAACATCGTCCCCAAACTGGTCTGGAGTTTCTGGTTTGGTGTTTAGGATTAGGTTTAGGGTTTAGGGTTTAGGGTTTGGGTTTTAGGGTTTAGTTTTAGGGTTTAGGGTTTGGGGTTTAGGGTTTAGGGTCTGGGTTTTAGATCCTGGGGCTGTTTTAAGTGAAGCTTGGGTTTTAAGCTGTGGGTTAGGGGTTTAGGGTAGCTTAAGTTGTACATAGGGCTTACTTGGCCTAAAAGGTCGAGGCCTCGTGGGACATCTCCACCTTGTCTGGAAGGTCCGGAACGATGTTCGGGTCCGTCTTCTTACCTTTCGGTGCGTGGAGGCGTCGGGTACATGAAATGCTGAAACTTCCGGGTTATCCGGGAGCCCCGAAAGGTTCAAGCCGTAGATTGAAACATCAGGGTTAAGGGCTCCGGGTGCGAATCCGAAACCTGAAGCCTAAAACTTTGAAACCCCACCTGCTTCCTCTATCATCCCTACGCTCTCTCAGCTAAATCCCTGAACCCTGAACCCAGACCCCCTATTAAGCCCTTATGGTAGCCTTCGTCCGAAGTCTGAAACCCTGAACAACCCTAAACCCTATTCTCACGACTCACAAGTTTGGAATCCTTTAAAGGAACGCTATTATAATAGTACCCTTATAGCACCCTTAAAAAAGGACACCGAGAGGAACGCCGGCGGAGCTGAGCACCCCGCGACGGAGCATAAATGGGCCGATGATCTGCTGCAGCTTCTCCTGGCAACAGGGATCTTCTCAGTGTGCCTATAAAGGCTACTATCATGCTGTCCCTTTAAGGGTACTATAATGGGGTTCCTTCAAAGAGTTCCATAATTGTGAGAATAGGGTTTAAGGTTGTTCAGGGTTTAAGACTTAGGACAAAGGCTACCACAAGGTTGAATAAACGGGCGCTAAGTGTCAAAAGAAGGTGCTGGGGTATATTATTACACCATGATTATACTACGTGGAGGTATGCTGAGGGTATTAGAAGCTCTTCTAGTAGTCTAAGGGCTTGATAAGGGCTGTTTACCGTATCTTTATGAAGAGACGTGTAGAATCCCATTCAAGGTTTTAAAGGAGTCCATTAAGGGGGTGCAGGGTTCCAGGTTTGCGGCTTGGGGTTTGGGGCGGCGGGTTCCGGACCCTGAAAAAACCTATACAAACCCACAGGTTTGGGGTTACTGGGCTTCGGATGTATGAGGTCAGTTCTCCAAATCGGGGTCCCTTGTCAGGTTCCCAAAATAGTACGGCCTCCTTGTAGAAAGAACCACCTCAAGGCACCGCAATTCTACCATTCCTTAGTTTGTAAGCCCCTAAAACCCTAGATCCTAACACTTCAACCTTAAACCCTAGACCCTCAACATCTCACAACCCTACGGCAGAAAGGCTCTAAACCGACACCTTGGCGGTGACGGCAGCGTAGTTCGGGAGCGCGGAGCGTCGCTTGCTGGCCATCTGAAGAGGCCTAAGAGATTGAGGTTTTGTTGGATTGCTGGTGCTTATAGATTTGCTGTACGGGGGTTTTATGGGGCTGTGCAAGGTTTATAGGTCTTGACGGGATGTTAGGCTTCATAGGGCTTTTTTGGGGGGCTTGTATCTACTTAAGGGCGTTTAAAGGGTTGTATCAGGTTGTACGGTGGGTTTTTTTATGGCTTCGGGGCTGGAGAGCTTTGAGGGTTTGGAGTCAGCCGAGGGTCCAGGGTTCGGGAGTTTCGGGCATAAGGACCATAATTATAAGGGAACAGTACTGCTACAGAAGGTTTGGGAAATTCGAGCTGGGAGTCTTAAGGCAGTTTAGAGTTTGGGACTAATCCGCGCATCAGCACGGAGTGTTGAAGCAGTTGCATGCATTGACCCACTGTTTAGTTGAGGCTCCGGGGTGTGAGGTTTAGAAACCCTAAACCCTGAACCCCTGAACCCTCAAACCTGCATCCCAGAAGGGGTTCGGATCTGGGATGTTGCTGGACCCGCCTCTCGTAGCTCTTCTGGAAATCGGCCCGGCTCGCGGCGAGATATCCTTCCCATGTGTGACAAAGGCACAAACAAGCCCTTAATGACAAGGCTCGAAGATCTAGAGGTAGATAGGTTCTCTAACATCTACAGTTCTTGCAGGGTTTCGGCAGGGCTTCATAATCGCCTCCGTAGTGCTTAGGTAACCGTGAAAACCCACAACAAAAAGGAATGCTTGGGCACCTTCCTTTACATACACCCCATGCTTCGCTCTTCTCGGAGTTTCATGCTTGAGGCTTAAGGGCTTTGCCGTAAAAGCTTTAGGGGTTAGGGGTTTGGAGTTAGCCCTACATCCTACATCCTCAAACCCTACACCTCGAAACCTCTGAACCTCTTGTGCCTTTTGGGGCAGCGTAGGGTTCACGGGTTACCCCAAACCCTACAAAATACGAGGGTTATGACCCCCTTGCTGGGATCAACCCCCAGAACAGTCGGTTTCTGCATCCCCGGGTAGGGTTGAGGACTTAGGATCTGTCGTTCACAAGATTATGAGGCTTTAGAGAGGCCTTGTTTTTGGGAGGGGGGGGGCGGGGGGCCTTGGAAGGGCTTAGCGTTTTTGAAAGGCTTTATAGGGGTTTACGGCTTCCAGTTTCTGACTTAGCGTTGGAAGCATCGACGACACCCTGAACCCTTTTCCGATTGAGGCTCTTCCGGGATTGCGATTTGCAGCGGGGGTGTAGGATCAAGGGTTTGGGCTCAGACGCTTACGCGTTCGTGATCTTAACATCGTGAACGACCCGGCGCAAGCTCGAACTCCTTAGAGGGAAATGGGGCAAGCAGAAGAGTCGACTAACCACCAACCCCTAAGCCCTAAGCCCAAACCCCCGGACTCGTCCTGGCAGAATAAACTCGAACTGCGAATGCAGGTCTGCCATCTTGTTCCTTGGGTCTGGTGGTGCTAGGTGTCTTTAGGTGCTTAAGGGTTGTTGGGTTTTCGTGCTTCCTGCCTTCCTTGCAACTTCCCCAAAGGTAGTGAGAACAAGGCTTCTAGTGCAACTTCTACTACAGCTCCGCGGAGCTAGTCAGGAACAAACCCTGGCAATTGCCCAAGCTACTACATTTAGTTTCGACTGGGTTGTTTGGTCTGGAAACAAACTCGTTCGAAACCCGGAAACCAACAAGTGTCGGGATCTACTGCGTCAGCTCCCACCCAACACTGAGAGAAACAAATACTACAAAGCCCTAACTCTTTACAACCCGCGAACCTCAGCAGTTCATTTTCGTCAAACCCTAGAAAGGACCCCCTCTTCGCCAAAACTGCTTCAGGATGAAGCTAAAGCTCACCTAGTTAGGGGGCGCAAGAAGTAGCCCATGGTCAGACTATAGAAAAACTAGGTCACTGCACACGTCGAGGTCGCCCCTTGAGATGCAAAGATCTTTGTTGGAACCGGGAACTGCGTTCGTAAATTTCACCCTAACCCCACAGCCCAGCAACCCTATGCCCCATGAAGCCTCAAACCTTAAACCGTGTTTGTGCAGGCTTCCTCGGCGATCTCTCCTTTGAGTGTCGCATCTGAAGGCACATTCATGGCCCAAGGAGGGAAAAGAGCGACGGTTTGCTCTTGTTCTGCCAACAAGATTGGTAGCGGAGCCGAATAGGCTCTCGCTTCCGAGGCTGGAAGCTAGGCTCCCGATGGGGGATCAGAGCCATGGCCTCCGCTACTTCAGTGGAGATGACACTGTTGATTGGCGGGAATACCGCCNAGGCTCCCGATGGGGGATCAGAGCCATGGCCTCCGCTACTTCAGTGGAGATGACACTGTTGATTGGCGGGAATACCGCCGCTGGAAACTGTGGTGCATGAACAAGTTTCTGGTTATGGACAAGCTGCCGAAAGAAGCGAGAGGCAGCTACGTCTGGACCTTGCTGCAGGGCAAGGCTCTGGAAATGGTGGAACACCTCAAGGAGTCCGAGTACCAGAAGGAGGGCGGCGAGAGAGCGATCTTTGAGATTCTGGACAAGCGCTGGCCCGAGAGGGATCGGACGGNGCAGGGCAAGGCTCTGGAAATGGTGGAACACCTCAAGGAGTCCGAGTACCAGAAGGAGGGCGGCGAGAGAGCGATCTTTGAGATTCTGGACAAGCGCTGGCCCGAGAGGGATCGGACGGATGAGATGGGAGAGAACATCACGGAGGTGTTTTCACTTCGAGCTCGTGAGGGCGAGCTTCTTCGCACCTGGTGCGCCCGTGCCCGTGAGTGCTTCGACCGCTGTAGCAGGAAGACGGGCGTGTCCTTTCCGGAGGAGGCAAAGGGCTGGATTGTTCTCAACCATAGCGGCATGAGCGAGGAGCAGAGGGCTGTCGTCCTTGCCAGGACGAGTGGAGACCTCAAGCATGACCCCCTCACCCAGGCGATGCGCTCGTGTTTCCCAGAATTCACAGTGCCTCGCAGGCGCAGCACGCCTGCTGCCCACTACGTCGAGACGGACGAGGACTATCAATGGTGGGGCGGTGGCTATGAGAACCACGCGACGGAGGAGTTTGCACCCGGAGAGGGCGGAGAAGCTCCTTTCCAGGACGTGGAGATGTTCCTTGCGGAGCACGGAAAGGAGGAGATCCTGCCGGAGACGGAAGTGTTCCCCGAGGCCGAGGTGGCTGAGGTTTTGGCGGCAACCTGGAAGGACCGAAGGCAGGAGTTGAATCGCTTGCAGCGTGCCAGGAAATTTCCTCAGGCGGATGATCTTCGCAAGTCCTTCCGGGTGGAGATTGAAGAGCTGAAGCGCAGAACTCAGTGCCGCAAGTGCGGACGCACAGGACATTGGGCACGCGAGTGCCCCATGAAGACGTCCGCGGCTGGATCCTCCGGTTCGGCNCGACCTCGGCAGCCGGACTGGTTCAGCATGTGGAGTTCGTGTGTCATGCTGTGCAGATCCCCCAGGGTATGCTGGAGCTACTGAGAAGCCGACGCGACCAGGGACCTGGCCAAGAGCTTCTTTTGGTTTCAAGCCCGGGGTTCGCGGTGTTGGACTCTGGATGCGGCAAGAGCATCATCGGTGAAGATACGCTCAATGCCTTCCGGAAGCTGTGGAGCACAGCAGGCATTGGGCAGCCGGCGGAAGTTCCTGAGCTGAACGTGTTCAGGTTTGGCAATGGGGCCCAAGAGACCTCAAACCGGGTCGTGGCGATGCNTGCCTTCCGGAAGCTGTGGAGCACAGCAGGCATTGGGCAGCCGGCGGAAGTTCCTGAGCTGAACGTGTTCAGGTTTGGCAATGGGGCCCAAGAGACCTCAAACCGGGTCGTGGCGATGCCGGTGTGCATGGGCGGCCGTCTTGGTGTGGTGCGAGCTGCTGTGATCGGCGGCCAGGCGCCGCTGCTTCTTTCTCGCCCCGCCTTGAAGACCTTAGGGGCGAGGATGGACTTCGGCCGCGATGAATTGGTCCTGTTTGATGGCAACCAGGCCATCCCCATGAATGTGAACGAAGCCGGCCAGTATATCATCCCCGTGGCGAACTTCGAGTCCAAGGTCAGCCCAGAACCCCAAGGCACGCCGCATAGTAGCGCCGATTGCTGGGAAGTGGCTAATGATGGACTAAGTGTGTGCAGAGTGCATAACACGCCTCGAACAGATGCCTTCACGCCCTGCTCAGAGGGATGTCCGGTTGAGATTAGCAGGTTGC
>BGNK01000257.1:11746-80186 GCA_003297005.1 Symbiodinium sp. clade A Y106 | reverse complement strand
CCGACTGAGCCTTCTGAACCGGAGGCTGCCCCGGCTGAGCGGTGGTCCCCACGCCAGTGGAGACAAGTCCGGTCAGCGGTCAAGCGAGCTCGTCGGAAGGCGTGTGATCTCACAACGCAGGTTCAGCCTGATAAGGTTCATGTTGTAGAGATCTTCGGTATACCAAGGTACGCTCTGGAGGCGGTTACTAAGGGTCTTAATGGTGTCAGTGCGGATCGCATCACTGGTTGGGACTTTCGCCGGGCTTCGGATCGGGATCGGATCCTGCAAATGGTGACAGAGCAGAAGCCTGAGCTTCTTGTGATCGGTCCCCCTTGCACGTGGCAAGGCGGCTGGTATGAAATAGATCCCGTACACCCAGATGAGCACACCAAACGACAGAAGGCGGTTCTCACTAAGCTGTTGTTGAACTTTGCTGCTGATGCTGCCAGCCGCCAGCTTGAGCAGGGCGGCCGGGTCTTCTTTTGCGAATCCACGACCTCCGCTGCGTGGGATCTGTTAAAGTGGCAGCAATTGGCTCGCCGGATGTTTTCAGTTAATCTGGGCAAGTGCGTGACCGGAGGTCGGGACCGACCCCTCTTCATGAAGGGCTTAGTGTCCCACCAGAACATGACCTCGCTTGGCAAACGCAGGCTAGGGGAGGTGTGTGATCTAGCCTCTGGCAAATTCATCAAGTCTGTGTTCAGAGCGGTTCGTGAGCTGCCCCGTTTTGGAGCCTGCGTGATTCAAGTGAGCTCCGACCACGAGTGTTTTGTGGCCGGCCGAGTGGCTGAACTTAACGAGCAACGCCGTGATCAAATGGTGGCTAGCTTGCGCAGACTGCATGCCAATCTGGGACATCCTCCCAATGCCGTGCTGGTTCGTGTTTTGAAGCATGGTGGTGCTTCTCAAGCCGCCCTTGATCTGGCTCGAGAGCTGACATGTGACCTGTGTGCTGCACAAAAACAGCCAACACCAGCACCGTTAGCGCAGACCCATCGGGTCACGGAGTTTAACAGACGGGTCGGTCTGGATGTCAAGTACCTTCCCGNAGAGCTGACATGTGACCTGTGTGCTGCACAAAAACAGCCAACACCAGCACCGTTAGCGCAGACCCATCGGGTCACGGAGTTTAACAGACGGGTCGGTCTGGATGTCAAGTACCTTCCCGGGTGGCTTCCCAATCAGAAGATCCCAGCACTCAACATAGTTGATTACGCCTCGTCCTTTCAGATCATGGTCCCCTTGCCGGGCCGAGAGACCGGGGAGCTCCTTCGCCAAGCCTTTCAGGAGAGATGGGTCTCCTGGGCGGGAGTGCCACATGAGATAGTCGTTGACCCAGCGCAAACAAACCTCAGCGAAGCACTCACCGTGCCACAGGAGGTGGCCGGATCCGTCGTGGCAGCAACGNAGAGATGGGTCTCCTGGGCGGGAGTGCCACATGAGATAGTCGTTGACCCAGCGCAAACAAACCTCAGCGAAGCACTCACCGTGCCACAGGAGGTGGCCGGATCCGTCGTGGCAGCAACGGCTGCTGAGGCACATTGGCAACTGGGTAAGGTAGAGGTTCATGGTGGTTGGTTTAGCCGGGTACTTCAGAAGGTTATTGCTGAATGCGCACCGCATGACCGACAGACCTGGGTCGAATGTGTCGTTGGCGCACACTGCAAGAATGAGCTTATCCAGGTATACGGCATGACCCCATCCCAATTTGTGTTTGGACGCAATCCGAGGGTTCCAAGCAACTTACTGGATGAACCTCTAGATGTGGTCCCTGCCACAGCCTCATTGCATGAAGATGCCGTGGCCAGGAACGTGGCCATCCGCCAAACTGCTCGTCAAGCAGTTGTGGCCTTGCAGGATGACAAGGCTCTCCGCTTGAGCCTAGCAGCTAGGCCCAGGGTGTTGGAGCAGCACGCTCCCGGATCCTTAGTTGCCTACTGGCGCACTCAGAAGAGTCACGAGGGAACCATCGAGCGGGGTGGCCGCTGGTACGGACCTGCAGTGGTGTTAGGCCAGGNGGTGTTGGAGCAGCACGCTCCCGGATCCTTAGTTGCCTACTGGCGCACTCAGAAGAGTCACGAGGGAACCATCGAGCGGGGTGGCCGCTGGTACGGACCTGCAGTGGTGTTAGGCCAGGCCAGGTGGGTAAGAACTTAGTGGTGGTTCATAAGCGTCAGGTATTCCGGTGTGCCCCTGAACAGGTTCGCAAGGCGACGTCTGAGGAACAGGCCCTAGTGTCCACCCCTAATGCTGNGGTGTTGGAGCAGCACGCTCCCGGATCCTTAGTTGCCTACTGGCGCACTCAGAAGAGTCACGAGGGAACCATCGAGCGGGGTGGCCGCTGGTACGGACCTGCAGTGGTGTTAGGCCAGGTGGGTAAGAACTTAGTGGTGGTTCATAAGCGTCAGGTATTCCGGTGTGCCCCTGAACAGGTTCGCAAGGCGACGTCTGAGGAACAGGCCCTAGTGTCCACCCCTAATGCTGNAAGCGTCAGGTATTCCGGTGTGCCCCTGAACAGGTTCGCAAGGCGACGTCTGAGGAACAGGCCCTAGTGTCCACCCCTAATGCTGAGTTGTTAGGGCTTAAGCATCTGATTGACACCAATGCCTTGTCAAGCAAGCAGTACACTGACCTTGTTCCCTTAGATAAGCCTCCCTTAGCTGAACAAGGAACCCCTGAACATGAACACTCGCTGCCGGTGCAGGCCGCTGCTTCACAAAGAGCTTCTGCACCAAGTGCTGGAGCACCGCCTGTTGCAGCTGCAGCTCCAGGATCTGCCTTAGGGCCTTTGTCCGCCCCATCTCCTGCAGTAGCCACAGGGTCCTCTAGGAAGATAGATCAGGATCGGGATTCATTGGAGGGTCAGGCTAGTACAGGCCGAGGGTCACACCCCTTTCAGCCGAGAGAATCAACAGAGGTGCAGACCCCTGCAGTTTATGGTCCCGTCCGTAGACTGTCCAGGAAGACGGCGCCGGAGCAGCTGCTTCGCCCGAGTGCCATGCTCCAGGACGATTTTTCCGAGCTGATGCATGAGGTCATTCCTGAACTTGTGTCACAGACCATGCGAGCCACTATGCCCAGCACCACCGTAGACCCTAATCCTTCGGTGTCTAGTTCTGCTCGAGGAGTGAAGCGGGAGGCTTCAGCTGAGCCTGCAGTGAGAGAGACCAGCCGTAGGGCGACTGAGGACGCCTCTGTGAGTCAAGGGGGTGACGATGAAAGCCTAGCTGTAGAGGCTCTTCTGGTTCAGGTTGCAGACCCTTCCCGTAGCATAGAGGTTCTGATGGCGCAGGCCCTTAATAAGCGACAGTCCAAGGAGGTTCCCGCCACTGGAAACCCCCTTGAACTTCAGACTCAAGTAGATGAGGCTAAAAGCGTAGAATGGAACACCGTGCTCGGTCGCAATGCGACGCGCCTNAATAAGCGACAGTCCAAGGAGGTTCCCGCCACTGGAAACCCCCTTGAACTTCAGACTCAAGTAGATGAGGCTAAAAGCGTAGAATGGAACACCGTGCTCGGTCGCAATGCGACGCGCCTCGTGCTCGGACGCGAGGCAGAGAAGGTGCGACAGAAGCTTTCCGATAGAATCATGGGCAGCCGGTACGTTGTGACAGTGAAACAGGAAGACGACGCACCTGCTCGCATCAAAGCACGCTGGTGCCTCCAGGGTCACCTTGATCCAGACTTGGCAAAGAAGGCGGTAGCCGGCGACTTGCAGTCCCCTACATTGTCACAGGTCGGGCGTTCAGTGCTGTTCCAACTTATCTCTTCACATAAGTGGCTTNGAGGTGGTAGGACATGTCTATGGGCTGAACGACGCCCCTTCAGCCTGGCAGAAGACCCTCAACAAAGCCCTTATAGAAGTCGGGTTTGAGCGTAGTCGGTTTGATCCTTGCATTTACTACATGCGCGACCATGGCAAGCTTGTAGGAGTGTATGGTGTTCACGTTGATGACAGCGCAACCGGCGGAGAGGGAGATAAGTACGATCAAGCCATTGAGGCCCTTCGCCAGAAGTTCGAATTTCGTAAGTGGCGCATTGGGGATGGTGACTTCTGCGGTGCCCGTTATCGACAGGATCCTGTCAGCTTTGATATCACTATGTCTCAGGAGGGGTTTGTTGACAAGCTGCGTCCTCTCCGACTCAGCCGCAGTCGTCTCGCTCAGAAAGATGCTCCCCTGACGACGGATGAAATCCGATGTCTTCGTGCCATCAACGGTGGGCTGAACTGGCTTGCAACGCAATCTAGGCCAGATCTTTCTACACAGGTNGCTCCCCTGACGACGGATGAAATCCGATGTCTTCGTGCCATCAACGGTGGGCTGAACTGGCTTGCAACGCAATCTAGGCCAGATCTTTCTACACAGGTCTCTTTCTCTCAGCAGTCCTTCCCAGAGCCTCTAGTCTCCGATGCTGTTGCTGCAAATAACGCTGTGCGCCGTGCACGTCAGAATGCTCAGCTACCAATAGTGTTTCGTGCGGTGCAGCCNCCAGAGCCTCTAGTCTCCGATGCTGTTGCTGCAAATAACGCTGTGCGCCGTGCACGTCAGAATGCTCAGCTACCAATAGTGTTTCGTGCGGTGCAGCCTGACCAACTGGCCGTTATGTGTCACAGCGATGCAGCCTATGCCAACGGCCGTGACGGAGCCACACAAGCCGGGTTTGTAGTGAGCTTCACACATAAGGGCATGAATGATGGTGCTGTTCAGCAGTGGACCCCAGCATATTGGCGTAGCTATAGACTTCCGAGGGTTGTCAACTCTACCCTTAGTGCCGAGGCCCAGGCAATGTCCACAGCCACAGGCATGCTTGAGTGNATCCTTCTGCTATTGTCCGAGGCCCTTGATGGTCCGTGCAATCTCCGCAGTTGTTGGCAGTATGCATCCCAGCGCTGTAGCATGGCCCTGACTGACTGCAAATCCCTGTTTGACCATCTAGTGTCTAAGTCCTCCCCAACTCTAGAAGATAAGAGAACGGCCTTGGACGTGGTTATTGTTCGGGAAAGCTTGGGTCGGGTTAATGCAAACCTACGATGGATACCCACGGATAGAATGATTGCGGATGCCCTTACGAAGGAGACGGCTGAGGCCATAGACCTCCTCAGGGCATGCCTCAGAACGGGCCAGTATCAGATAAGTGATGAACAACATGTGTTGGACTGGCGTGCCGATGAGAAACAGCGGCGCAAGAACCGCGCTGCCCTATAGGGGTGCTAACGGGGTTTAGGTTAGCTAGTGCCGATGCCGGGTTGTACAGACTCTGCCAGTGATCGCCTGTTGCCTGCATGCATATTCCTGTAACTCTTGACCGCCTCTCTCGTCAAGAGCTTGTGGTAGTGACGTGCTGCGACCAACCAGGTCCTCGCCGTGTGCCTCAGGATGGCTTCCGGCTCCCGTGCATCTAGCTGGGAGCGCGTGGTGTTGAGCGAATCCGCTCCTCCACTTCCTGGGTACGACTCCTACCTCATCGCTTTCTCCGAGACGGACAAGAAGTGCTGCGTCGACCTCCTCACCAAGGCCATGCTGCTCGGTGAGGGCGACGATGTGTGGACGGAAGCTGTGGCAACCTTCAAGAGCCGCCGCGACAAGTACATTCGTGAGGATATGTGGGACACTGTGTGTGCTCAGTACCAGGCCCGTCGCCTACGAGCCGACGGCGGGACCATGGCGGACTCCTCCAAGCGCCAGCGCTCGACCGGCCCCACGAAGACCATGCCAGGAACTCCGCCACAGATGTTCCGTGAGCCACCTTCATGGACTGAGGGCTCCCTGTCCGAGGCTAGCCCGGACCGTTCACGCGGACCTCCTGTCCCACGGCCGGTGAACGAGCCTCGACCCGCGGCAGCCTCTCGTCGCCACCCTGACCGAGATGTTCTCCCTCGCGACGTGACCTCCCTCGAGCAGTGGGGCCTCACCAAGATCACCTTCGGCAAGTACGCCAGCAAGAACATCAGTTACAAGGGTTTGGTGAACCTTCGTGACCGCGAGTCTGCCTCATACATCAAATGGTGCATTCCTCGCGCCAAAACCGGAGGCGAGGCCTTGGCCGATTTGGCAAAGTACTTGAGCGTGCTNTACAAGGGTTTGGTGAACCTTCGTGACCGCGAGTCTGCCTCATACATCAAATGGTGCATTCCTCGCGCCAAAACCGGAGGCGAGGCCTTGGCCGATTTGGCAAAGTACTTGAGCGTGCTGAAGGACAAGAACATGCTGCCCAGTCCACCGACGAGCCCGGCCTCCTCGACCACCTCTACGTGGACCCGTCGCTATCATGATCCGACTGACTAATTCAGAGTCNGTCCACCGACGAGCCCGGCCTCCTCGACCACCTCTACGTGGACCCGTCGCTATCATGATCCGACTGACTAATTCAGAGTCAAGCGACGAAGCAAGCGGAGCTTGCTGAAATATGAGTGGGGGCTGGAGCCAGTACTTAAAAGTCTGTAGAGATTTTATAGGAGTGTTTGTGCAGGCTTCCTCGGCGATCTCTCCTTTGAGTGTCGCATCTGAAGGCACATTCATGGCCCAAGGAGGGAAAAGAGCGACGGTTTGCTCTTGTTCTGCCAACAAGAACCGTAAGCTCTAAGCCCCAAACCAGAAAGCCTAAACAGAAACCCTAAACCCAAAAACCCGTCAGCCTCGTTGGGCTTACGTGGCTGTCACTGCCACTTTTGTATTTTGAGAACACCCGAAATCCCAAACCCTAAACCCTAAACCTAATCCACCCCTCCCCACCCCGCGAAGTCCGACGGGAATCTCCACTGGCGTGCCGGACAGGGAGACCTAGGAAGATGCAACGGAGCTCCAGTATATGGGAGTTTCCGAAAAGTAAGGGTACCTTATTCTTCCTACTATCTAGGGTACTATATTAGGGTCCCCTATTTTCGGACACTCCCATATAGGGTTTTAGGTTTCAGGGCTCAGGGTTTAAGGTTATGCGTACAAGGGTAGTTGTTCCGACATCTTTGGTAGGCATGTACGACTTCGCGGTTCGTGAACTTTGAGTTTGCCCGTAGCTTTAAAACTCACCTCTCGATGGCTCCCCTCGCTAAGGTTTCCGTATGGGAGCTTCCGGCAATTAGGGATACCTCATTTTGGGGTCCTTATAGTATAAGGATCTTACTATCTAGGGTGCCATATTCGGGTCCCCTATTTTGGGAAACCCCCTTAGAAGCTTAGCAACAGGGAGGTTTTGAGGGCTGCAGGCAAGGATGGTAGGGGAGGAAGGATCCCCTAGGATGAGGTAGAACTAGCAATGCTATGCGGTTTATAGTGTGACACAGCCTTAAACCCTCCACCCTAAAACTCAAAATCCCCAAAACCCTCAGCCCTAAAATCCTAAACCCTAGACCGGGTTTACGGAAGCCTACATCCGGATTTCGGAGTTCGAGGTTCCGGGCCCTGCTTCGTAACTGTCGGGTCCCGGCGGTCGTTGGCTGAAACGGTTGTTGGGAAGTAGGGTTTAAGGTTTTGGGTTTCCTGTAGGGTTTAGGCCGGTTTGCCTTTTTGGCCAGTTGGGGGTTTAGGCCGAGGCGTTGGGGCTCAGACATGGGTGTCTTGAACATATCTCCTGCCACTTGCCCGCTCAACTCATCAACAGCAAGCTACTTGTACAAACATAAACCAGACAACATCTTGACAGTGGCAAGACCCTAAACGGCTCTCAACACTACTGTACACCCCTTGCAACCTGCCGGAATCAGAGAGCGGGCGGGAGACACAAACGGACACACACACACACACACACACTCACTCAAACACTCAACCCGCAAACACAAGACCCAGGGCCCTATACCCAATATCCTATACACAAAAGCCCGTGCAGAACCCTTACAGGCATCGATTGCTTCCCGAGGCGCGCGGACTGGACCAACCAACTCCGCAACTCGCTTGACTTCCTGTGAGGCCGAGGCGTGGCTCAAAGTGTGTGGCGCCCCCCAGTGCCAAAATTGCCGCTGCTTTTACTGCTGCCAGGTCTTCAAGAGCAAAAGCCTGGATGATGATGATGATGATGATGACGATTATGATGATGATAGTGGTTTTGACAATCAGTGTTGATGAGACCAGCGATGTTGCTACTGCTACTGGCGGTGATGGTAGGAAAGATGACAATCAGGATTATGATGACAGTACCCATGTACATGGCGAGGACGGCAGCGAATGCGGTGGTGATGATCGCGATGATGATAATGATGATGTTGCTGCTACCATCACTGGTGCTGTCACCACTAACCTCGAGTTGAGTAGCCTACAGTTCGTGCTGCTGCTGTTGCCGCAATTACCAGCACCACGACTGCTGCACTGCAGATGCAGCTGCAGCCTCCACGACGACGAAGACGACAATCATGACTGCGACCATGACTACGGCTCGCGACTACTATTGCTGCTACAGTTGCTGCTTCATGAGGTTGCTTCTGCTGCTTCTTTTTGAATTTCCTGCCACCATGACGGTGGTGACTGAAACTACGGCAGCTCCCACTTCAAAAATGCAAAGAAGAAAGCAAGAGTAGCTCAGCCAGAAACATGCGTTCTTGTGTTGTCTGAGTAGCATCGCGGCTCGGGATGTATGCTCTGACTTCACCCACACTACCCGACGTCAGAGAAGCATGGAACTGCACGCCCAAAACCTGAAGCCTCAGACCCTCAAAAACCTCCACGAAGGGCACAGAGAGAAAGGTACCTGCGAAATCTTGGTGTCGTAGTTCTTGATCTGTTGCGCCTCATCCTTGGTCGCTTGTGGAATCCGTTACAAGTCACAACTAAAGCAGTGCAGGAGCTGGGGACTTGAATCAAGTACAACGGTGTACATGTCTGGATGAAAGTTTCAACACATACGACACTATAGCTAGGTTGGGACTAGAGGGTAGTACGACTCCCAATTGCTGAGGCTCCTATGATAAACGCTAAAGCCTATTTAGCGCAGCATGCCGGGCTTCAGGGTGCCTGATGAAACGTTACCGCAGCCCATGCGGGTTTAGGGTTTGAGATTCGCTTTTTAATGCTTTTTTGACAGGTTGTTTACAATTCCGATCCTAAACTTTCCTAAACCCCAAGCGCTGGTTTGTCATGCAGAAACCCGAGCCCAAATTATTCCAACGCCTCATTCCTCAACACTAAAGAGTGAGTCTAAGATGCTGCAGAAGGCCGGCGTCCCTAATGAGGAAGTGGTTTCAGGGTTTAGGTCATCCACAAAATAGTTGCAAGAATCCGTTCTATATAGCTTCAAGTATGTCCCTGAATGGGTGAATTTAAGGCTCTAGAACCCTCCGCCGACAATCCTAAACCCTGAAGCCAAAGCCCCAAACTTTCAACCCAAAGCGACCCAATGGTAATGAACTCTAACCCGTGCAAAAATCATTTAAAAACTCCAAAACTATCTTCATAACAATACTAACCATAAACCCTACAACCTCAGTCATAAACCCTCGACACAGAGGAACCTGACCCCTTTGCTCCGCCGAGTCACCAGGATCATCCCTCCGAAGATATCCTGCGCTTTTTCAAACGGCTTGCGCTTCTTTGGGAGGTTCGCAGGGTTTCCTCAAGTCCGAACCCTAATCCCTAAACCCCTAAACCCACCCCTAAACCCTAAACCCCTACACCCTAAACCCCATAACTCTAAACCCTAAACCCCTAAACCCTAAGAACACCTGCCAGATTTTGGCTCAGGGCTTGGGGATGTGTCTCGGCTCAGGGGGGCTTCGGGGTGAGATTCTAAGAAGAGGGTTTAGGGGTTTAGGGGTTTAGGGGGTTTAGGGTTTAGGGGTTTAGGGTTTCTTGTGTAGGGTTTCGGTTTTAGGGCTCAGGGTTCGGGGGTTAGGGTTTAGGGCTTTAGGGTTTTAGGGTTTCAGGGTTTTAGGGTTTTAGGGTTTTAGGGTTTAGGGTTTAGGGTTCTCTAAACTCAACAACGAAGGCTCCAAACACCACAACGGAAGCCCTCTAACACTACAGCTTAAGCGCTGCATCTCTGACCCCAAGCCTATAAGGAACCCTTAAGAAACCCTTCCGGGAATTTCTAAATCGAACCCTTAAAGCGAAAACTTAAAGCGAACCCTTAGAAGAACCCTTAAGGGATCTCTAGGGGTTCCTTTAAGGTTTCCCTTCAGGGATCTCTAGGGGGGTTCCTTTCAAGGAGCCCTTTTGGGGATCTCTAGTGGCAAGGGTTCCTTTAAGGGGGACGAAGGTTCGGAGTTTCAACCCACGTCCTTCTGGCTCAATCGTCGCGCAGCATCCGAGCGGAAGACCTGAGCTTTCGTCGACTCACAAGTCTTGAGGGCGTAGGGTTTAGGGCTCAGGCTTAATAGTTTAGTATTTGGTTACGATTTAGGGTTCAGGGTCGAGGGTTGAGGGTTTAAGGTTTTGGGTTTGGCATTTTGGCATGAGGGTTTAGGGTTCAGGATCTAGGCTTCGGTGTTGAGGGCTTGGGGTACAGCGGAGCTGCGCCGTAGGACGTCAGGAAGACATCCGTCTCGACGTGCTCCTATCGCAGGGAGGCTTGGAGTTTAAGTTCAAGGCTTCGGGCCATGCATTCAACTTTTTCTGCGACCCTGAATACCTCCATATGGGATGTTTCTAAGAAGCAAGATCATAGCAGTGGTGTGTGCGATGCTTGTTGAGCACAGTGCCCAAGATCTACTTTGGGCTTAATGATTGGCACAGTACATTATGATCCCATGATCTTCATGCGGACCTTTAAGGGATCCTTTCTTCTTCTTCTGATGGAATCTGGAGCCTCTGTGGGCGCGTCCGCAAGGATACAAACTCCAATTATTAAGATACCTATATCGCATGTCCCGAAGACACTCTTTAGGGTTTAGGGTTTAGGGGTTTAGGCATGTTAGTTTGAGGCGTTCACCTGGCTGCAGAGGCCTTGGAAATCTTTAACATACGACATGGTTTAAAGCATCTGGAAGCCGTGGAATCCCAACAAACCACGTACAGTGCCCTGAAACCCCTGGAAAATCGACAAGCCCCTGCAACACCCCAAGCAAACCGTCAAACCCCGGAAGAGTCCGCAAGGTTGTGGCATGCTAACCCATAACTTTAAACTCTAAGCCCTAAACTCCTAAACTCTCACCCCCTAAAATCCCAAAACCTTGAAACCCCAAAAAACCTCAAACCCCAAAATCCTAAACCGAACCATCATCTGGAATGCTGTGCCACTTCGAGCGGGGCCTTGGGACACTTACGTCCACGCGAAACGCGGGAGCACACACAATTGGGGGCCTTTATAATTACAATAAGGTTCCTTTGGGTTCCGTTTAAAGGGGTCTATAAGGGATACTATAAGGTATTATGAGGGTTTAGGGGCCTTAATAGTTAGAATATGGTTTTAGGGGTATATTATACTATAACTATTGTTGGGGCCCCTATATCTTTGCTCCCTCTACCACAAAACTCTACGAACACCGCTCGAAAATGGAAAGAGCACTTTATCCTGCACCAAGTCCCATGGCCCCCACCAAAAACGAAGCTAAACCCTAAAAGCTTCAGCCCCATAAAATCCCGAAGCCCTAAGCCCCATAAACCCCCTAAACCTCCAGCGTCCGCCTCGGACTTCTTGACCCTCGTCTGCTTCTCCGGCACGGGTAGATAGGCGGAAGGAGCCTCAAAGTTTAGGGTTTCGGGCTTCTTTTGCGGGTTTAAGGTTTAGGGATTTAGGGTTTCGGGTTTAATGTTGGGGTTTAGGGCTTAAGGTTGAGGGTTCAGAGTTTAGGGCCAACACCAACCTGACGAAACACCAAGAATTGAGGACAATGTTTCGGCTGAGGAGCCCCAAACTATGCCTGCGGTTTACAGTCACAACGCGTATATTCTAGGCCCTGCGACTCAAGTAGATCGCTGCCGAAACTCTGAACTCTAAGCCCGACACAGGCAGGTTCATGGGATGTCTGGATGAGGACGTGCGTTCTACGGCTGTGGGCCGTCTTGGTACGCATGGGGTTCAGGTCTGTCATAATGAATGGTCAGCACCGTCTTCGTCATCATCATCATCATCATCAGGACTGGTAGACAGTATTAGCAGCAACCATAATATTGCGATGACTCGCGACACTACTGATGAACAACAGAGCCAATATGGGTGAAGAGCATTGCTTTTATGTTGACTGCCAGTGATGATGGAGCACTCCAAAATTCCGACTTCCCTGCTCACAAAGACGATACCACCCATCTTTGATCCCAAGCACTTACCACTCTCCACCGCACCTTCTCCACCATCCCTCCCCTCACGAACGCAAAGTAATTAGAAAACAAACCACCATCATCATCATGACAATATAGGCTAAACACGAAACCCTAAACCCAATATACCCGAAACCCTGAACCCGATATAGTAATAAGAGCTAACAACACTAATATCAGCACTGGGGGCCGGCTGTTTTTGCGACAACTTTCGGCGCTTCGGCGCTGGAGGCTCGTCCTGCGAAGCCGTCGGGCCCTCTTGGAGGTGTTCGGCTGTAGTCTTTAGGGTTAGGGTTTAGGGTTAGGGTTTAGGGTTTAGTTTGGGGGATCTTTAGAACAGGTCGCGGTAGTGTCAGTGTCAGTGCCCAGTGCGATACCGGTGGCAGCGGCAGTGATGGCGGTACTGCTAGTGGCAGCAGCAGCAGCAGCTGTAGAAGTAGCCGTAGCCGCAGTGGTAGCGGTTGCGGTAGCGGTAGCAGAGGCACTAGCAGTAGCAGACCAGTACCAGCAACAGTACCGGACAAAAGGAAAGGAGAAGAGGAGGAGGAGGGGGGCTTTTGGACAGCATGGGCTTTAGTTAGTAGGTCTTGGAGGTTAAGCTACTCTGGGCTGGAGGTTGGAGGGTTGGGCTCTTGGGGCAACTTGGACTTGAACTTAAGGCTTTCCCGAGCTTTTGGTGTTTTGGCCTGGGAGGAGTGGGACGCAACAGGCTTTGGGTGGGCCGCCCACGGCCGCGAAGTCTTCCGTGCTTTTCGGGCCGAACGCCCCCCGAACGCCGCTGGCCGGCGCGGGGCCGGTTCTTGAGAGAGTTTGGGTCGGCTCTGGTAAGGCTGTATGAGAGCTTGCACAGATCTGATCACTCATCCTTAATCTCCCCTAGAACCCCTAAGCCCCAAAGTCCCAAAGCCCTATGAACCTCATACGCGCCCTGACAACCCTAAACGACATGACCTCATCCCTGATACTGAACCCCTCAAGTTCCCAAACGCTCAGCCCTACACCACGAATCCTGACTCTCAAAACCTAAACCCCAAGCCCTATACCTTTGGAAAAACCGGAGCGGGCTGATGTCCATGCTCAAAGTTCGATCTTCCCAACATGGCATTGTACCATCGTGATGGTCCTACTCCGTTGGGAAAGTCCGTGGAGTCATAGGAGATCTGGCACGGGAACGAAGGAGTAAGCCGTGGCTCAGGTGCGAAGAATCGTTGCTCGAATCCACCGTGGCCACGCCATGGTCGAGCATCGTCAACGTTTCTTGATGCTCGAGGATTCTGTCGCGGGAGTAGCGGATGTCACTGCAGGAGCATGGGCGACTGGGACCCTGTTTCTTACATTCGACCCGAAAGCGAATACTTACTACAATCTAAGCCCAAGTCTGTGGCCCTGAATCCACAAGCAACTGCTACACCCCTAAACCCTTCATGGCAAACCTAGACCTACCTGACCCCAAGGACCTACAAGCCGTCCCCCTTGCCATGATTTCATGTTGTAACGCCATAAAACTAGGTCTTTTGGGGATCCGAAACAGTGCAACACTGCTTTAAAACAACCACCAATCACTTGAAAATTCTAAAGCCCCGAAGCCCCGAACCCTCAAGCCCTAAACCATCCTAAACTGTACCATACAAACCCTGCAAACGCTTAAAACCAACCAACCCGCAAACCCCCATGGACTCCATAAGCCCTATAAACCCGGTAAACCCTGCTTGACCCTATGAGCCTTAGGTCCTAGGACCCCGAGAACATCTAGAAACCCAGTGAACCTTAAGCCTTAAGCCTAAAGGCCTTCATGCCCATATCATAAGCCCCACAGCCTCATAAGTCCTTAAAGAGGTAGGTTTTTAGAGTCCAGGTAATGCCCACAAACCCGATAAACCCCATAAGCCCTATAAAACCCCCTATAGACCTTAATGCCCTCAACCCTAAATCCTAAACCCTAAACATTAAATCTGAAATCCCAGCCCTCAACTCGAAAACCCTAAACCCCAAGCCCCCAAGACCCTATGAACCCTGAACCCTACAGACCTTCATACCGACCTCTGGGGCTCCTTATGATGGTCTCTATGTATAATTCCTTAAAAAGAGGTACTGTAGGGGCCTTAATAAAGAATAAGGAACCCCCAAAATAGTATTGGCAATTATTTAGGCCCCTATAGTAGTGGCTTTGTAGGGTCTTTACGGGATCTTCTTCGGGTTTTTTGGGCTGCCGGGACATGTTCCGCCGGCCTTTGGCCTCCTCTTCTCGACTTCGCTCATTCCTGCGACCGCCTGCCGAGGGCTTGGGGGCTTTCAGGGCTCAAGTAGGGCCATTTTGTTGGCGGGTTTTATCGGGTGTGGAAAGGCTGCGTCATGGGAAAGGAGATGTTTAGGGTTTAGAATTGCTTTGGAAAGGCTTTGTAGTGGGTTTGTTCTCATGGGGTCGAAGCGGTATAGAATGCGAAGCCGAAACACGCACAAACTCTCTTGACAACTGCTTCCGAAGCATGGGAGAGATGACTTCGTAGGAAAAGGTCGTCGCCATGTTGATCATGTAAGGATGCTCCCACTCGTCGCGTGCTGAACATGAGAAACGGGCCTTCATCGGGGTTTGGAGGGTTGTTTTGCGAAAGTTTGAATAAGGTACCCTGAGAAACACCTCGAGGCTTTTTGCGATTCCGCAAGTTCGATTGACAAGTGGGTTTTTTGCCACAAGGTAAGGGATCTATCAAGCTCGAAGTCATCAAACCCATCACCCAAAACCAGAAGATCTCGGAGAAATTCCTTGATAAACACACAGGAACGCCAGAAATCCCAGAGATCCCTAAGGACTCCTGAAAGAAAAACAGCAATCCTTAGAAATCCCCTAGAAAACCCACCGGAAACCCTGAACCCTAAACCCTCAACCAAAAACTAAGCCCTAAACCCTACACCCCTAAGCTCGAGGAAAACCCCCAAACCCAGGCTCCTTCCGCTCTTTGCCGAAGTAGAGGTTCACTTTCAGGGTGTCTCCTAAGGCTCTTTCTCTGGGGGGTTGCGAGTTGACAAGTGGCGGAGGCTAGTTAGTTTATTCTAAGAGAAACAAACTTTAGCAAGACGTTTATTTCCAGGGTTTAAAGTTAAACTAACTAACTCGTCGGGCCGGGGTTTGTTTTCTTGAAAGAAACTACCTAATATGCCTCGGGGGAGGGGAGTGGGCGGGGGGGNTACGTGTAGGGATTACTGTTCCAAGGATTTACGCAAGGACTAGCGTTTCATGATTTTGTGTGAGTATCTCCGTTTGAATGATTTACGTAGGGTTTGGGGTGTCCATGATTTATGCAGGGGAGTTTGTTTATCCTACAAAAACAAACTCTGGGAGGAGGGGTTTGTTTTTCCTACGAAAATCAAACTCTGGGGGAGGGGTTTGTTTTTCCTACGAAAAACAAACTCTGGGGGTAGGGGTTTGTTTGTCCTACAAAAAACAAACTCTGGGTGGAGGGGTTTGTTTTTCAAACAGAAAACAAACTCTGGGGGGAGGGATTTGTTTTCAGAAGGAAAAACAAACTCCGAAGGGGGGGGGTGCAGGGCCTACAAAAAACAAACTCTGGGGGGAGGGGTTGAGTTTGTTTCTCCGGAAAGAAACAAACGTTTGCGGATCATGAGCCAGGTTGGGGAGGAGAGGAAAACAAACTAACTTGAAACTCCGGTTCGACGAGTTTGTTTCAGCGGGTACAAACAAACTCCGACCAGGTGAGTTTGTTTCAGCGGTGGAAAAACAAACTCCANAGGAGAGGAAAACAAACTAACTTGAAACTCCGGTTCGACGAGTTTGTTTCAGCGGGTACAAACAAACTCCGACCAGGTGAGTTTGTTTCAGCGGTGGAAAAACAAACTCCAATGGCAGAAGTTTGTTTGTTTAAGTGACGCTAGGGGGAGTGGTTTGGGCGGCGCGGGGGTGCAGGAGGGGTTGAGTTTGTTTCTCCGAAAAAAACAAACGTTTGCGGATCATGAGCCTGGTTGGGGAGGAGAGGAAAACAAACTAACTTGAAACTCCGGTTCGACGAGTTTGTTTCAGCGGGTACAAACAAACTCCGACCAGGTGAGTTTGTTTCAGCGGTGGAAAAACAAACTCCANAGGAGAGGAAAACAAACTAACTTGAAACTCCGGTTCGACGAGTTTGTTTCAGCGGGTACAAACAAACTCCGACCAGGTGAGTTTGTTTCAGCGGTGGAAAAACAAACTCCAATGGCAGACGTTTGTTTGTTTAAGTGACGCTATAGGGGTTTGTTTGTCCTACAAAAAACAAACTCTGGGTGGAGGTTTTGTTTTTCCTGCAGAAAACAAACTCTGGGGGGAGGGGTTTGTTTTCAGAAGGAAAAACAAACTCCGAAGGGATGGGTGCGGGGGAGTTTGTTTTTCCTACAAAAGAACAAACTCTGGGGGGAGGGGTTTGTTTTTCCTACAAAAATCAAACTCTGGGGGAGGGGTTTGTTTTCGTACAAAAAACAAACTCTGGGGGCAGGGGTTTGTTTTTCCTAGGAAAAACAAACTCCAAACAAACTCCGAGGGGAGATGAACAAACTCGGAAGATGGAGGTTGTCTTACCTACAAGAAGAAGAGCCGCACGAAATCGTTTCAGGGGGGTTAAAAGCGAAGAAAAAAGTAANAAACAAACTCCGAGGGGAGATGAACAAACTCGGAAGATGGAGGTTGTCTTACCTACAAGAAGAAGAGCCGCACGAAATCGTTTCAGGGGGGTTAAAAGCGAAGAAAAAAGTAAATACTTTATAACCAAACATTAATTGAAAACGTTATCTCCAACACGAAGAATTCAGCCACACGAAATCGCTTTCGGGGGTTAAAAGCGAAGAAAAAGATTAAATATTGTATAGCCGAAAATTACACCAAAAAAAATGTCTTTTCCAACACAAACGCAGAGGCCACACGAAATCGCTTTAGGGGGGTTAGAAGCGAAGAAAGAAGTAAATGAAGCATAACAGAAAAGTAAACTAAAGCCTGGATACAGATAGCAGACGAGATAGAAGGTTTAAGATATAGGGTTTAAGGTTTACAAGAACTGAAGAAAGAGGCAGGTGTGCAGAACCTTCAAGACTCAATATCTATAGCATACGAGATTTAGCTACACGCCTACCCGGAATTCCGAAGGTTTGTTTTTCTGTGTTTAAACTAAATAAACCCTGTAAAAGGTTTGTTTTCCATGTCTAAACTAACTTGCGCCTACCCGGGACTCCGAAAGTTTGTTTTTCTGTGTTTAAACTAAATAAACCCTATAAAAGATTTGTTTTCCATGTCTAAACTAACTTGCGCCTACCCGGGACTCCGAAAGTTTGTTTTTCTGTGTTTAAACTAAATAAACCCTATAAAAGGTTTGTTTTCCATGTCTAAACTAACTTGCGNACCCGGGACTCCGAAAGTTTGTTTTTCTGTGTTTAAACTAAATAAACCCTATAAAAGGTTTGTTTTCCATGTCTAAACTAACTTGCGCCTACCCGGGACTCCGAAAGTTTGTTTTTCTGCGTTTAAACTAAACCCTAAACCCTGTAAAAGGTTTGTTTTCCATGTCTAGACTAACTTGCACCTACCCGGGACTCCGAAAGTTTGTTTTTCTGTGTTTAAACTAAATAAACCCTGTAAAAGGTTTGTTTTCCATGTCTAAACTAACTTGCACCTACCCGGGACTCCGAAAGTTTGTTTTTCTGTGTTTAAACTAAACCCTAAACCCTATAAAAGGTTTGTTTTCCATGTCTAAACTAACTTGCGTCTGCCCTATTTGTGCGAGTTTAGGGTTTTGGATGTAGGATTTAGGGTTCACTATCAGTGTGTCCCCTAAGGCTCGTTTGATGATGCTTTCCGGCATGGGTTTTTGGGAGGGTTGCATATCTATCTATATATATATATATATATATTCCAGGATGCAAACATAGGGGATTTTCGGAGGGTTGTAGAGGTCATGTAAGGGTATGATGTCTTACAAGATGTTTGTTTAAGGTTCAAAAATTTCACCAGGGTCTAGCAGGGCTGTAGAAGGGTTCTACAAGGAGGTTGTGCAAGAATGTACTCGCGGCTGGGCTATATGGGTTCTATAACAGCTCAGAAGAAAGAAATACCAAGGCTCCAAAACAGCTCTGCAAAGGATTTGGAAGGATACTTCAGCAGAGGGCTATTGAAAATTTGGCTGCGCTCTAGCGTGCCCTAATAGCTCTATAAGGGTGTATGAGGACCAAGGTCAAATCTAGAAGGACTCCTCTCGAGGAAACCCCTATTTAAGAAATGGCCGTTACAGTATACCAGATCTTCTTTGTAGAGAAACCTTACTCAGGGACTGACATCTCTGGGCACAGGCCAAACCAGACGGCCCAAACCCCGCACAATAAACTCTGAACCCTCAGTCCTAAGCCATATACAACCCTAAGACCCAAAAACTAAATCCCAAACCCCAAACCCTACACCCTAAGCCCCAAAAACTAAACCCCAAACCCTAAGCCAAACCCTAAAAGCTCTGCCAGAGCGGCCCGCCCACTGCTTCAGCTCCCTCTGCCAGGTGCCCAGTAGGCCTCTGCTGTTTCAAGGACGACTAAGAAACCTACATCTCCAAGGCATCTGATTTCTTTACATAAGTCTTTAACAAGACAGCCTGTAAGTAAGGTAGGGTCGAAAGTTTAACAGCCGCAGGTTGTACCTTTAACAGTTTGGGTTTGCTCCTGTTTTCCTCGGTTTGGCACTTGAGGGGTTTGGGGTCCAAGTCTTGGGAGCGTTTGGGGCTTAGTGGCTTAGTGGCTTCGTGCGTAGGGTTAGGGCCTTAGCATTTAGATCTTGGGGGGTTTAGGTTTAAGGTTCGGGTTTGGGGCTTTTGGGGTCTAGGGTGTAGGGTTTGGGTTTAAGTTCTTGGGCTTCAGGTTAGGGTTTAGGTTTGAGGGTTGAGGGTTGCAGCGGACTTATCAAGCTCTTACCTGCGTTTCAACTAGGGCAACCCGGGTTTGTGATGGGAGAACTTCCTCTTAACCCTAAGCCCCCAGCTCTAAATCCTGTCCTATAACACTAAACTCTAAATCCTATCCTACAACCCTAACCTCGAATTAGCCGCGAAACCTGTCGGAACGACCACCAGCATCGGTTTGGTGAGCAACCCGTTCCTCAGAAGGCTAGAGGTTCGCTTCTCGGGTGTAGTGTTTAGGGCTTGAGGTTAGGGTCGTTACGGTCCAGGGTTGAAAGTTTCGGGTTTAGGGCTAGGCGGCTAGGCTGTGGAGTTTAGGCTTTATGGCTCGGGTTTTAAATTTAAGGCCTAGGAAAGCAACCTGCCAGGCATCCTGCAGGGGTGTCTTCTCGGGTACGCAGGACCCCCAAACCGCAAGAAGTGCGAGTAAGCCTTTTGCCAAGAGGGTCCATATATACATACTGCCATTAACATGGAATTAGGTCCCCAAAGCCAAAATAAGGATCGCCTCTTGGGACCTAACTCCATAATTCTAGTACATATGCACCCTCTGGGTTGGTTCATGCTGTAGAACAAGAGAAACCCCGCTCCTAAGGGAACCCCCGGCCGGACTGTAGGAGCCATGATAGAGTGGATAGAGCTTTGGGGCAGATGATACTATAGCTATAATAAGGAACCCTAGGAATAATGTTGGGTAAGTATTTAGGCCCCTATAGTATAGAGTTGCAAAACAAGAACCCGAAGGGATAGTAGTGGTGATGATATAATGTAGGAACCTGATTAAGAAACCTTGGGCCTTTATTAGGGTTCCTTGTATGAATCCAACTATTTTGGGGTTATAGGCCCCGGGTTTCTTAATCAGGTCCCTACATTATAATTTTTCAGGCATGTATTACACTACACCGGACGTGGAGCTTTCAAGTTTGTAGCCCTTCGGCCCCTGAAGCCATGAGGCTCAAAGCCGCTTAGCAACTTCGGGTGTGGGATGGTTCAGGCTTTGAGGTTTTATGATTTAGGATTTCGTGTTTAGGGTGCAGGAGTTACCTTTTAATAAGGGTTCTCCTTGCGGGCTTGCCCCTACCCCAGATGCAAACTGCGAAAGCTTGACCTAAATCTACAACGAACGTAAACTCAAGTCTGCAAAGACATGTATGAACTCATCACCTTCGTCGCGACCCTCAACCCTGAACTACGAAACTCAAACCCTAAACCCTGAACCTAAAAATCCAAGCATCGATTTGAGGTAAAGCATCAGCGAGATCGCCTGCAGCGTCTTCCCGAGACCCATGTCGTCGGCCAAGATGCATCCCAAGCCGTTGCGCGCATTGTTCCTTGGCAATGTAGCCGTAATAATCAGAGTAGGTTTGTGTAGGGCCAGACATTGCTTTCTGGGGGTTATTATATGGGCCTTACTAGTGTGGATTGGGTTCGGCTTGGGCTACATGATACTCGTCTCCGAACATTGTCTTGTATTGCGACGTTTTGTTGATCGCCCGGACCTAGAAGTCAAGTCCAAGCATTGATTCATTTTTAAGTGTTTGGGACTGTGTGGCAAAACCGTTCGGGGTTTCGGGTTTAGGGGTTAGGGATGCAGATATGGGAGTTTCCGAAAATTAGGGGTACCTTACTTTGGGGTCCTTATAATAACGACCCTACTATTTAGGGTACTATATTATTAGGGTCCCCTATTTTCGGAAACTCCCATATAGCGCTTCCGGGTACTTGGAGGTATAGACCCGAACACTCAACCCTGGGGCTTATGATTCAAGGCCTAGGATTCCGGATCTTGGGGTTGGGGCTTCGGCCTGCCCCGTGGCTCTTAACATCCTCCCAATCAGGGTTTCGGGTTTCAGGTTTGGGGTTCAGGGTTGAGGGTAGGATTTAATGGGTAGTGCAAGATCTGGAGACCTTGGTGGACCTTAAAACAATTGTCAACAAGACTTAACAAGACCCTGTAGAACCCGACAACCCGCAACCCTAACCGCTGAGCCCCAACAATCCGACCCGACAGAAAGATTTGGTAAACGGGCCCGGGCACACCTACAACCTTTACCGTATGATTTGCACACCAGCTCCCCAAAGCCTGCACCCTCAACCCTAAACAATGAGTGTGACCCCCTGAGCTTTCAAGTAGACTGAGCCTGCTGCCCTGTACCCTGAACCCAAGCACAAAGCCTCACTTGTCTCAACTGTCCGAGACACACCAACCAGTGATAGCCGGTCAGCTGGTAAGGCCTCGCCACAGGGAAGCCCAAGAAGGCAGCTACAAAGACTTGCCGGGGTAAGGATGTGCGCTTATCTGCATATTATGAGGAGGATGAAAAAGCAGATGAAGATGCACATCAAGCTTCTGATTATGATGACGGCGCCGGCACCATCTGACCCGATGTGATGCGACGTGACACGGTAGGATATGACATCCTGAGAGTGGGTTTAACTTAGAAGCCAGAGCCGGACCATGTTCCTTTATTTAAGGCGTATGGGCTCGCTGAACCGCCATCAGACAAAATACCACCCTGTACAACCTGATAAAGGCCCTATGAAACCGTACAGAGGTGAAGTTCAAGGGTTCAGTTTGGGGTTTATGGCTCTTGGGGTTTAGGCTTGTGTTTAGGGCTGTTTGCGGGGTTAAGGAAAAGGCATGTTCCCGAAACCTTCGGCCTTAACCAGCCTTAAACCGTACCATGGAACTCAATCCCAAACCTTAAACACGAAACCAATAAGCCCAACCTGGACCTTTATTCAACGAAATCAGAATAGAAAACCCTGCAACATAGTTTTTGTCGGGTTCATGCAGACCCAACGTATTCAACCCTCTATCTAGGTCTTTCAAGTTGCGTGAATACTTCAAACTCGCCCAACAACCTACAACCCAAAGTGGCTCGAAAATCGCTGCAACACGAAACCTTAAACTCACAAATCCTCAAACCAAACCCTAAAACCCAAAACCCTTGTATGAAAGTTTGCATACTCAGAATAGAGTCTGGTGACAATTTTACTATACACTGTAGATGGACTATATGGAAAATATATGCTTGTATCCGAAGAACCCTACCTTTTCATGGTTCCTTGTTATGGCTTCTATGTATAACTCCTCAACAAAGGTAGCTTTTGGGCGCCACTGGTAGTACTACTAATCACTTTTATGCCTTCTTATGGCTTATACATATACATATACATATGAACATATACACATACATATACAACTCCTTTAAAAAGGGTAGGTTTCGGGGGGCCACAGGTAGTACTACTAGTCCCAGAAATGAACCCCCAGACTGCCTCAGAGAGTTCGCGACGCAGTCGGGCGGCGGAACCTCCTTCGCAGATTTAAGGGCTCTCGGTGCTCTTCTGGGGATTAGGGTTCAGGGTTCCAGGGTCGAGAGCTTAGGGTTTAGGGCTTAATGTTTAAGGTTTAGGGTGTAGAGCGTCGGTTGTAGGGTGTAGGGTTTAGGTTTAGGATTACTACAAGGTGTAGTAAAGAACCTATGTTGAAGTCTTAGGACTGGTCTTATATCCCATATGGGACCTGTAGAAAAGTCAGGGCCGAAACACTAAACACCCCCCAAACCCTAAACCCTAAGCCACTAGGGTTTACAGTTACAGTAGCAGTTGTGGCTTAGGTAGCATTAGCAGTAGATAGTAAATAAGATACAGTATAGAATACATGATATATAGTATATAACGTATAAGATTTGATGTATAAAGCTGCAGTGCTAGTTTCGATGACCTTTCGTCCTGCCCTGGCGTCACTGGGGCGGGATGGCTCCCCGGTTTGCGGAATTCAAGCGTCCGAACAGCCAGCATTTTCCAAGTGGGCTTGCGCCCGCTCGCCTCCCTGCGGCTGCAAGCTTTGGTTCTTAGCTGCCAGGTTCTACATGAGCCCAAAGACGCGCACGAGCTTCTCGCGCTTTGGCAACCGCGACATGGCCTTCAAGGTCCCGTGCACGACCTTCCGGAGACTTGCAACCTCCGAGATTGCCGCCGGCACGCCGTCGGGGAGTCCTTCTTCTTGTCGATGGTCGTCGCCATAGGCTCCAGCTCCTTCGCGGAGAAGATAATTTCTGCTGCGGCCCATTGGAGGCCGAAGGCGGCGGACGCTGCTCTTGCAGCTTCGGGTTCAAATTCAACCCTCAAGAGTTCTCCCTGAGGTTGAAAACCTACTGCCAGCCCCAGCCCACGATCTCTAAACCCTAAACGCGAAACGATGAACCAAAACACTACACCCTGAAACCCTAAACCCTGACAGAACCCTTCAATGAGCCCCGAACCCTCGCAGAAAGAGCAACATCCCTAAATCGGGGTCCTCTCGTATCTGAGAAAACCTTCTTATCGCTGATCCCTAGGTAGGTTCGATGCAGTAAACCAGGAATCCCTGCAGCTCAAACCCTAAGCCCCAAGCCCTGAACTCAAACCCTAAACCCTTGACCCAAATCTCGTGACCCCGTCCTTGGCGCGGATGATTCCAATCCTGGGAGGCATTTACTCAGCATTAGCTTAAGGCGTTGATCAGGTCTCTAGAAAGGTGAAAATAAGGGTCTAGTATGCTGGCCTGAATCATTAGAGCCTGGGTACACTATGCTGCAGAGGGACTGGAAGGAAACAGCATTATGCAAAAAGCGTTTCGATCTCAAAAATATATCACCAGGATGTGGGGCTACGAGCACGATGTGGCTTTGGTCGCTCAGGCTTTAGGGTTGAATGTGGCTTCGCATGTAGAATTTCAGGTAGAGGGGTCGGGAGTAGGGGGCAACTGTTCTTATTGGTGCTGCAAAAGTTGAGGCTTTGGGAAAACTGGGTTGCGAAACCCAAAAACCCCCAGCCGGTGTTGACAGCCTTTGGCTTAGCGCTTGGAGTTTAAGCAGGGCTGATCCTTCCTCAATCTCATCCAGCAGGATGCTACAAGGCCGCTAGGAGGATGCAGACGAGCCTTGGTCATTCTCCGAGGCTTCCCGAGCTTGTTGAGGAGTGGCCGCCAGCTCTTCCCGGCTAGCGCCTGGTTCAGGGTTATTTTCCTCGGCGTCGGAGACTCCAGGCTCAGTTTCGCGCCATCGTTGCTCGCAGGCGATATCCAGAGTTTCGCGCGGGTCATCGTCATAGCCGGGAGAGAGCTCCGAGACCCAAAAAAGCTTTGTCATTTAGGCCGCTATGTCTATGTTGGTTGGAAAAGCTTAGCCCCAAGCTCCAAACCCTAAACCCGAAAACCGTACACCCAAACCCCCACAATAAGGTAGGCAAACGCATGGCTTAACGTACACATGTGAGAAAGTCTACCTTCCGGAGATCCGAAACTCACGTTTGTCTTCCACTTGACATTCAACGAACGTTCAGCTGTTTTGTTTTACTGCAAATAAAACACGGAGTATCATCGAAGCATATTGGGTTGGTAACTGCGACGTGCGACGTTCCAACATTGATGTGGAAGCTTCCTGCAAGTCCAGCCCACCTAAATCCTGCCAAACTTTGTAATTTTCATACAGGGGCCTTGACTGTCAGAACAGGATCTGGAGCCATATTACAGCATAATCTAGGCAGCAGAGTTAGGTGATCAACAAAGGGGCTTCACCGCCTAGCCTGTGCCCGAGTCATTGGAGATACACTCTCCGATCACCTCTCCGCGCATTGCTCTCGACGATGTCTTCGGTCTGAACTGCACCTTCTTAAGGTCATGAGTTCTGTGAGCTCCTTGGTGACCTTGGCATTGTCCGAGAGAGCCATCTCTTTGAGCTTGTCACCCAGCTGAGACAATCGCCCGTTGTTCTTCTTCACCTGTGTTCGGGCTGCTGGGGCCCGAACGGGCTGGGTTCCGGGCAAGAGCAACCCCACCCAAGCTCGCGCATGCCCTCCAGGAGCTCCGGCTTAGCGGGGGGATATCATTGCGAAGTAGTCCGATGTTTGTGTTTGGATGCAGGGTGTAAGACCTACACCCACAGGCCCCGACATCAGGAACCAGGATTATTGCAGATTCCTTACTCAAGGGGTATTGCGCTCGGTGGGCAACCATGGCGCTTAACACGCAATAAACCCCACATGGAATATGTAACCCGAAACCTCAAGCAATCAACCCCTCAGCCCTAAACGCCCGGAAACCCAAGGACTGAAACCGCTGCTAAAGCCTGATAACCAATCCCTTTCACATCCCTCAACAACCCCTTGTGAATTCCTTCCCTTCTAAAGCCCTTATCCAACCGCTGCAAAACCCTTATCCAACCCCTATAAATCCCTTAACACCTCATCACCTCCTCATAACAGCCCTTTTCAGCCTTATCCTGAGCCCTACACCCTGAAACCTGAACCCTAAACCCTGAAACCTGAACGCTAAACCCTGAAACCTGAACGCTAAACCCTGAACCCCTCAACCCCTGATCCTGAAACGGAAACCGGGAAACTTTCCCAAAACTTCTCAGACGAGGCTCTCTGGGGAGTCGAAAAAGGCCTGGACCTGATCCGTGGGATGCCGCAAAGAAATCGAAACTGCAAGTCGGGGTTGTTTCGGGTTTTGGATTTCGGGTTTAGGTTTTCGGGTTTAGGGGTTTAGGGCTTTAGGGGTTTAGGGGTTTAGGAACCCAAACTAGGGCTTGCTTCGGGTTTAGGGTTTAGGGGTTTAGGGTTGTTTAGGGTATAGGGTTTAGGGGTTTAGGAAGCCGAAACTAAAGATTGTTTCACCTCTTTTGCTTTGCACATGCACCGCTCAAGGTAGGACGGCTGGCAAACGTGGAGCAGCAGCTTGTTTAACCCGCGATAACCGGCTTTTCGACAGCCCACTTGCCTGGATTGGGGCACATACGAGGGAACATTAGCCACGATGGTTTGGGCTTTAGGCTTTGGGACCTTTAGGGTTTAGGGTTAAAGGTTTACGGTTCCCCCCCTACACAACCTCTTCATAGTATTCCCCGAGTGCCTATATAACTGCACCCCGCTACCCTCTTCTAAACATGCAGGCCCCTAACCCCTAAACCCTAAACCCTACATTGAAGCCCGTTAACCCCCGAAGACCCGACTTCGGAGATGATTGCGGAGTTGAAGCCTTGGGGTGCAGGCGAAGACGTTGGGCTAAGGGTGTTATTGCGGTTCGTTTAAGGGGCTCCGTAAGAGTGCTACAAGGGCGCCATAGGTGCATTAGGGTCTAGGGTTTAGGCTTTGGGCTTTGGGCTTTGGGGTTACGGTATGGAGGTTCTAGCTCTGAGCTTGTCCTTCATCTACTTAAGTTAAAGAGTTGCTAAGTCCCAATCCCGTCAAGCGGCAGACAACGTGGCCGTCCAATTTATATACTCTGGCTGCTTCGGTGCATTTGGGGCCTAAGGTCTATAGGGGTCTTAGGGGTTTAAGCTTAGGGTTCAGGCTGAGAAGCTTTAGGGGCTCTCGTGCTACAACTTGTAGTATGATTATGAAATACACCACAGCCACTATGGTATGAAACGCTCCAAAGCCTTTTTGTAGTCATAAGGTCCCATATTCAGGTTGGAAAAGCCGTATAACGTCCAAAAAAATACGCGACACTTAGTTCTTGTATCATCTAATAAACATTTGTGACAAAAAGGACCTTTGCCCGACATGGCTTAGATTGCAGGAAAAGATATCTCCAACAAACACCCACCGGGCCTTGTCGCTGAGCACAATGTTCTCCTGCTTCGGAATGTCACAGGCTGCTGCTGATGTACTGGTAGCAAGTAGTGTTTACGAGAGTCTACCGCTGTTTATGGCCACGTTACTAAGTAGCCAACTCCTTCAAGGCAGCAGTGGGCTGAGCAGTGTCTTTAGGCTTGAAGATTTTGGGTTTATGGTTTGGGTTTAGGGTTTAGGGTTTAGGGTTTAGGTTTAGGGTTTAGGGTTTGGGTTTAGGCAGGTTTTCGGGCTTAGATTGTTTAGGGTTTCATCTACTAACAATTTGGGGTAATAGGGGTCTAGGGTTCGAGATTAGAGTTTAAGATGGGTTTAGACACAGGGCTGCCATCAGGTTTCATGGTTCAGGCTAGGCTTCAGGGTACGCAATAAGAAGCTTTTTGACGACAGTTGTGAAGGCTCTCAACCCCTATAAAACCTAACAACCCCTATTAATCCCGGGAAGAAAGGAATAAAACAACGCAAAACCCTGGAAAGCTCCTGCAATACGCTGTGGGGTTTAGGGGTTTGGGGCTTACAGGGTTCAAGGTTTGGGGTCTAGGGTTTAGAGGTCGGCAAAGCCATGAACCGGAAACCCCTGAACCCAACAGCTCTGATGTAATGCCTTCCTTTGTCTGCCTCGTATGTTGCACTCCGGGCAACAGGAGGTAGGAACATAAGGAAACACACGAGCCTTCGTCGCGTGCTCCTGTGCTCCGCGGGTTACAAAACTTCGCGGAGCCTGATCTTACACGAGAATGGCAGGGGTGGCCCACACTAGGAAAACACCGCAACACTAAACGATTGTAACGCAAGCAATACTGCCAAGAGCCCTCAGCATGCAGCCGTGCCTTTTGCAGCAGTCTGCACATTCACCTGTGGGCATACCCCCCACCCTACAATGGTATGATAACGTAGTAGAAGTCCGGAACGTCTTGTAATTACAATGGGAAACTCTACGACATGGTATTGCTAATTATTGTGACCCCTACATATTACGTTTATAGCGCTGTTAAAACTCACGGCGCATCTCACCGGTCGACATCGCCGGATCCCACGCCGACCACCCGAGCACCGGTTGGGTAGCTCACATCGTAGAGGATACCGCAGGTACCGCAGACCTTCCAAGTTCAGGGTTTAGGGTCCAGGTTTTAGGGTTTCGGGTTTAGTGTTTAGGCAAGACGCCTTGATAATTGGAACAGGGTCTTGCGTGTACGATAGTATAGCTACATAGGGTCGAACAGGAAGTTATTTCTAGCTGCTCTAACCTCTATGTAGATCCAAGCCTTCACCGGGGTATCTGGCTCGTTCTCGCACGCACTGCCGTGATGGGGCGTGCTGTCCATGCCGCAGTAGTTTTGGTCGTTCTGCCTGGCGCTTGCTAGCAGCTGTAATACAGAGGTCATAACACTGGCCCCTATATGATGAAAGTATAATACACCCCAAAACACCATTTTAACAATGAAGGCCCCTAATGTAAGGACTCTAGAATATTTGGTTCAGGGTTCTGGGTCTCGAGGCCCCAAGACTTAGAACTTCGGGCATTTGCAGTTTCAAGGTCTCGGGGGTTTGGGTTTAGAGTTTGCCGCTTTGGCTCTTGAAGTCTAGGGTGTTTGGGGTTTAGGGTTTAGGGTAGGGCTTGGGGAATAGATTTGTCAAGGTTTTTAGGGTTCAGGGCTTCTTGTTCGGATGTAGGCTTTTCGGCCTTGGCCCATGGACAGTCAAAATTAGCGGATCAGGGCACTTAGTGAAGATGTCATACGGGGCCTGACTGTGGGGCTACCCTAATATAGGGGCCTTAATTACTCGAATAAGGTAGGGCATATTAAACTCTGACTATCATAAGGAACCCTGAGAAATGATATTGACAATTATTCCGACAGCTGTATTACGTAGAAGTCTTGTTTCGCCCTCTGACAGCGCAGGGGCGGCAAGTAGAGCTTGGGAGAAGGTCTGCGAGATCCATGAGATAGGAGTTGTCAAACTGACGCTGTTTATGCTGTTTAGGTTTCAGGGCTCCTCATGCACCTTCCTTTACACAATCAAAACACACTTATGTGTAAAAGCCATGCTACTTACACAGACAAAGGAGCAGAAGGTTCTGAATAATCATGTTAATCTTTACAGCCTTACTGGCAATAGTATTATGAGCAAACCGTGCTCAAGAGTAGTAATAACAACAACGATAATAATAACAGTCGTCCTAATAATGAAACATGATACTTATCTGACAACAGTCATGGCAATAGTCAAAATCATAACAACCATAATAATGAAACTATTACCAAAAGCTACAGTAATATTCATACAAACAGTAACAACGACCAGATTATTAACAACAGTAGTGAAACTAATTAGCGTAAGCATAGCAACCTTGTAGAAAATGTAATGAAAAAACTCTTGACCTTGGAGCTATTGCCTCTCCAGGCGGATGTAGCCGTTCTCTCCCCACGTCGCACCCCAGGAGTTGCGAACGGTCCAGTACAGCCTCTTGCTGCACTAACCAAACCCCAAAAAAGTTCAACCCTTAACCCGAAAGGCGGTACCCTAGACCCTAAACCCCTACAAACTCAGGAAGTCTATGGCTTGGGGTGAAGTCATGGGAGACCTTTAAGATACTTGGTTTGGGGACCCTACACCCCAGACCAAAGTATATAAACTCAGGAAGTCGTGGGTTCAGGGTTTAGCGGTTTAGGGTCCCCAAACCAAGTATATAAACTCAGAAAGTTTAAAGGTCTCCCATTGGCTGAAACAAGCTTCTTCCCATCTTCCTCGCCGTAGCCCACGAGCCCCACAGCATGATCCTGGGTGTGGATTGGATTTCGGGGTTTAAGGTTGAAGATCATAGAGGTCGGGATATTTGCTCCTAGAACTTCCTCATTGTGTGACGACAATATACCCCAAGCCGTAGTCTAAACGCGGAAGCCCCACCATTATTGTAAGGATTAGGGCAGGCTAAATGCAGTGGTCTAGCAAACTAGTAGTACTCGCCCCTGCGTTGATCTCTATGCAGTTATACCATAACATATCCCAAGCCCTATTCTACTGCGGCCTCACTATTATGGGAATAAGGGCTTAACAAGACGGTCTGAGCAGCCAGTACTACTACTCCGTTCTAGTCCCCACATGATTCCTCACAGCAATCCTTAAGGGCTCCTTAAAGCTGCAACAAGGGTTGCTGCAAGGGCTCACCCTGGGTTTGGTGAGGCCTGGACGTTGTGTTGCTGGTGTGGCGGGATTCAGGTTTAGGGTGTCGAGCTTTAGGCATTCAGGGTTTAGGGGTTGAGGGTTTAGGTTTAGGGTTTGGGGTTTAGGGTTTAGGGGTTGAGGGTTTAGGGTTCAGGGTTGAGGGTTTAGGGGTTGAGGGATGTTGAAGGCAGCATCCGTGAAACGAGCCTAAAATGCTGCACCCAGCAGAGGCCGGGTTTCGATGTCGACGTTTTTGGTGATGTCGCCTCGGCTCTGGTGCTTGGGAATTCCGAGGCCGGTGCATCAGAGCATGGTTTTGTTGTGCCCCCGAGGTTTGTGAGAAGCTTTACAGGGTTTAACAAGAGCCCGAAGTGACTCGATGATGGCTCTCGCACTAAGCCCTAAACACTAAAACCTCAACCCTAAACCCCTAAACCCCTGAACCCTGAAGAAGCACGTATGGGGATCCCAGAGCAGCTGCAGCAGGAGCTCGGGAGCCCAACAGAATTTTCAATCAAAAAAGCCGCGCGGCTTAGGGAGAAGAGGCCCATCCAAGGAAAGGAGCCTGAATAATGAACCCCCTTGCCTCAATAAGGGTTATAACCAGAATAGGATCCATACCTGAAGGGCCCTTCAGGAAGAGTGGTTCATGAATCAGAGGTCTACACTATTCCTTATAGAGCTCACCTGAAAGAAGCATCGGAATGCAAGGCCCCCTGTAGTTTAGGTATGTTCCGTTGCTTCGAGGTCCTATCCGAACTCAAGACACTCCTCAGTCCCCTCGTGTACATGACGTAGTTTTTCGGAATGTAAAGTCTGCAGTCTTCGGGATTTAAGGGTTTCTGGGGCTGGGGGCTTTAAGGCTCTTTGGTTTAGGGTTTGGTGTCTGGTGGCGGAGCATTGGCGTTTCGAGGACTGCACTAATGCAAAAGGCTTTAACAACTAGAGTTTTACATTCGAATCATACTTGGGAACCCTCATTCGTGCTGAGGCTGTTGCGGTCCTGTGGTGACATGTGGTGACAAGCCCAAGTGTTCACTTGAGCTTGTGCTGTTAGGGTTGAGCGTTTCTTGAATCCCCAGACCCTGAACCCAAAACCCCCAACCCTGAACCATACCCAAAACCCTGAACCCTAAGCCTCAAACCTAAAACCCTAAGCCCTAACAAAGACCCTAAAACCCTTAAGTGCCCCGTTGCAAGGGTTGGCGATGCCGGAGCTGTAGGGGCTCCAGCCGGAGGCATCCACCGAGATGGCGAGAGGGCCGTAGTTCACAATCGCGTGCATGACATCCTGGGGTAATATTACAGGGACCTTAATAATTAGAATAGGGTTCCTTTAATGGGTTCTTAAAAAGGGTCCTATAAGGGGTAATAAAAGGGGCATTATGGGGGTGAACCACACAATAGTATAGGTAATTATTAAGGCAGGGCTCCTTCTGGGGTCCCGAAAGAATAAACAGGGCTCCTTTAAATTTGTGGTTTAGGGTTAGGGTGTGACATCCTGGGGTAAACAGGGCTCCTCTAGCGCTCCTGCAGGGTTTAGGAAGTTTAGGGTATCACATCCTGGGGCAAACATGACTTCTTTAATTTTAGGGTTCGGGCTTTGGGGGAAAAACTTGCTTCTTTCATAAAAGGGTTCTATAAGGGCTACAATAGGGTTACTGCCAGGGTTCCGTATAAGCATCTCGTACAGGGGCCGAATCACGTCAATAAGATTATGGGGTATAGTATGCTAAACTGCTAAACTTAATTAAGGAGTCCTTGCGTAGTTCACAGTCGTGTGCATGCTCAGGTTACTAGCGATGGTTTGGGGATGAAGGAATCGGCTTTCGGAATTAGGGCGTGGGCATTCAGCTTGTCTTCTGTGTCATCTTGAGGTAACACTTCTCCGTGAAAACGACACAGCAGTGAGCATGGCTGCACCCCGACCTCAGTGTCCCCCAGAATTCCCATAAAACCTTTATAGAACCGTTGTTCCCGATTGAACCGTTACAGGAACTCTGAAGAAACCGCCGCCCGGGCTCCGAAAGCAGATTCGTCTCCGTCTTCACCCAGCCGGTGATGGTGACCATCCTGGGTTCTTGTTAAGGAACTTAGTTTAAGTTACCATACTAGGAATCTACAGTAAATAACAGGGCTTCCTTATAATGGTAACTTAAAGTGAATCCCTTAAGAAGAACCCAGCATCTTATAGGCGGCGGCATGGAACTGCATCTCCTGAAGCAGGGGAGCCCCTCAAGGGCTTCTGCTTGATGCTTAGAGCTGAGCCTTTAGGATGTAGATTTACAGCAAATCCCAGAAAGTTGGAACATGGATTTAGGAGGATTCGTGCTAGGATCCCTTATACTTTACCTTAAGGGCAGGAGGAGAATGATGTTCCAACTTTCTGGCTTCTACTATAGCTAGTTGGGGAAGTCTAGGTCTAAGGTTCGGGATTTGATTTGGCGTCTCGGCATCTTGTGGCGCAGCGCTTAAGGATACCAAGATCATCACCAGGATGCAACACCCTGGATTTCGGGCTGTTGGGCTTCGAGCCCTTCCCCTAAACCTCCAAGCCTAAACCCCTCAACTCCAAACCCTAAACCCTTAAACCTTGAAACCCAAAACCCAGCTCTGGAGCATGGGCTCTCGAGCGCAAACAGCCAATGGCAGGCTACCCCCCTCGACCTCCAAAGATCCAAGCCAAGGCCTCTTCCCTTGGGGCACGGGGCTTCTGGTACAGTCTAGGGCAAGCCAGCAGGAGTTTTCGCACCGGATCTTCGGGCTTAGGCCTTAGTAACGTTTAGCAAGTATCCAGGATCCGCAATTGAGGTTTGAGGTTGTGCATGCATGCTTTCCGCAGCCCCTCCGTGCTGCAGTCGACGTGATCGCCGAAGAAGGACTCGTACGGGATCACATCCTCGTAGGTCATGCCATGCCTGGTATACGTTCGGAAGTCGCCAAAGTAAGCAACTCGAGTTCCGCGTGCCGGCAATCAGGTTAAGCAAAGCAAGAATACTGAAAAACATAACGTCCTGCACCCCCAACTCCGACAAAACACAAAGTCCTAAGAACCTAACTAATGGACACCCTATGACTAACATCCGTGTACAAACCGTATTGAGGCCCAGATTCTGCTTGATGTAGTCCATGGCGAGCTCAGATGTCGAGCCATCGCAGCCGCCGGTGCCGCCGCAGTGCTCCGGGTTCTCGGCACAGGACACCAGCTGCTGGGGGGACAGAACCTGCAGGTCAAAAAGTGTCAAGGGTTAGGGATACGAGTTTAGGGGCTTAGGGTTTGGCGTTCAGGGTTAGAGGTTCAGGGTTTAGGCTTTAGGGCAGGACCTCCAGGGCGTAAGGTTTCGAGGGTTCTGAATAAGAGGAATAAGATGTTAGTGCTCAAGGTGGATGCCGGCTGCTGGAGAGACAGGAGTCGCAGAGAGGATTAATGGTTTAGGCCTTAAGGGTTCAATTCGAAGGCGGCTTACGGGGTTTGGCAAAGGGCTCAGGGTTGTGGGGAGGTGGCGGGAGAGCGTTGGAGTTCGGATGTAGGGTAGCGTTGAAAGCTTGTGGCGTACGGGTGTTGCACTGGGAAGTCTAGGATGCATGATCAAGGGGATTGATTGTGAGCCCATACGTTCGACGGGAAAGAATCCTCGTTGGGGAATAGGTTTCGATAGATATGCTTATGCGATGTTGAAGCCCATCTCCCCAACACACTAGACCGAAGCAACCGTAGACCCTACACCCTAAACCCCTAAACCGCAAACCCCACGAAACCCTAAACCCTGAAGCCTGTACCCTAAACCTGAGGAGCGCACGGTCAAGACGCCGGAGTGAATGGCTGCGTGGCTCTCCACCACACCCGTCCTAAGCTTGACTGAGACATGTGGTGTAGGGTTCAGGGTTTAGGGTTCACGGTTTTTTGGGGTTTAGGATTTCGAGTACGAGCATCCACCAAACAGCCCAAGGTCCTCAGGGTTTCGGTTCGGGGCTTAGGGAGGAAGGATTTTGAGAGACGTAGATTACTCTGGGTACTCCGCAACATGGGACCCCAATTTGGGAAACTCGATGTTCTACGGGTCATAACCTAATCTACGCAGTCTCGTACTCGAAGCACACACACCTAAATCTAATCCCGACCCTGGGGCCTTGTACAGCGCAACTCCAACACACTTCCCTGAAACAATAAGCCCTTCGGGTAAACCCGAAACCCAAAGCCAAATAATATAAGGTTCTTGACAGGTAGAATAAGGGTTTTGGGGTCTACTGTACAATCATACCAGGGACCTCAGGGCAATTCCACTAGTAATTATCCCGACGCCCACCCTAAACCCTCAGCCCAAGCCCAAATACATTCAGCTCTGGCTTCGTGGCAAAGGCCCAGCAAGATCCGCAGTGGCCCTGATTCTTGGCCGGCGTCACGACGGTCGGGAAGGACTCACGCAAACGCACGGTTCAGGGTTTAGGGTTCAGGGCTTAGGTGAGCCAAGAGTTTACATTCCAGGACCCTTGGTAGGGCGCTAAACTCCAAACCCTGAACTGGGTGCTTCGGGGTGTGGTTCGCTACAGTTTTGAATTCCTAACACCCGAAACCGGCAAAACCCAAAACCCTACTGGCACAAAGCATTCAATGCCTAACGCTATGAGTTCGGGGATGCCTCGCGCCAGTCCACCTTCTGTGGGTACTCCTCGTCCTTGCTGAGGTGCCTCGGCTGAAGCTAATTGGAATTGGGTTTTGGGGCCCAGTATACTATAATTATATTAAGGAACCCCCAATATTATGTGATTTTGGTTCAGGGACTACGGCTTCGGGCTTCTATAGGATTTTGGAGCTCCAAGCCTTTTTGGGCGATCGGGCCTTCGGCGATTGGGCGTAAGTACCGGCATTTGGGGCTTTTGGAAGGCTTTAGGATCCACTCGGGACGCATGTGCCCAACCCCCGATGAAGGAGATTCCAGGAAAGAACCCTACACACCCCAAACCGAACCCTACACCCCTAAGGCCCTAAACCTCTGCTGGTGACTTAAGGAATCAAAATGGCGGGCTGACCCAGACCCCGACCTGCACTTTCTGTCAAGAGGCGAACCGCCCATCCAACCAAATGATCTTCCGAAAACCCGACTACCACCTTCAAACCCGAAGCCCGAAGCCCTACATCCTAAACATCCTAAACCCCGAACCCTAAGCACCAAACCCTAAATCCATCCATCTACCGGAAATCCTAAAACCCAAACCCTAAACCCTAAACCCTAAACCCTAACCCTAAACCCTAAACCCTAAACCCTAAACCCTAAAACCCTAACCCTAAACCCCCAAAGATACCAAAAAAAAGGCAAGGCCCAAGCGGCAAGGACTTCACCTTGAAGGCCGAGGCCTCGCGCTTCATCTTCTTCAGGCCACGGAGGGACTTCAGCTCCTTCCGGTGTGGGGGGGCGTTTTGGATGTTTCGGGGGGTTTTAGGGCTTTAGGGCTTTTAAGGCTTTTCAGGCTTCGGGGTTGAGTTGGGGCTTAGGGTTCTGGGGTTTAGGTGTTAGGTTTTAGCTTCAGGGCCTTTAGGGGGTTTTGGGGGTTTTAAGGCTTTCAGGGCTGTTAAGATCTAGGGTTTAGGATTTTGATTTAAGGTTTTATAGGGTTTAAGATGTAGGCTTTAGGTTTAAGGCTTAAGATTTAGGCTTTAGTGTTTAGGGCTTACGTGATGTTCAGAGCTCAGGCTTTTTGGAGTTAAGTTCTGGGGCTTTAGGGTTTCAGGGCCTACGGCGTTTAGGGCTTTAGGGCCTGCAGGGTTTAGGGCTTTAGGGCTTTAGAGGGCCTACAGGGTTTAGGGCTTTGGGTTCGGATCTAGGGAGTTGGGTTTGATTTGGGGCTTTAGGAGTCTAGGTTTCGGGCTCAAGGGGATAACTAAAGCTGTCTAAGACCCCCCTTAGAAGACCCTTATCATAAGACCCTGTCCTATAAAACCCTCGTACAACTCTTATAAACAAGCAGCAAAGCTTGGAAAAACGGCTCTCCTCCGCCGTCCAGTCCGAGTAGACGTTAATGGCAACCTGACAACTCGCAGAAGAGATAGAGGGATTCCTTGAAGGATTCCGTAAAGGGCTCCATGCTGGGGTTAAGGTTTGTCGGGCTGTAATGTAAGGTTAGGGGCTAGGGGTTTAAGGGGTCAGGGTCTAAGTACTGATGCTTGAGGAAGGCTTTTAGGGCGTTGTAGCATTTCATAGTTTGGGAGGGTTGAAAGGGTGCTTGTAGGGATTTATAGGGCCTTCTATTTTGGAGAGCCTTATCGGGTTTCCAAAGAGTTTTGTCAGTATTCCGGGGTTCAGGGTTGTGCTTCAAGCGGTCCTGACGAGTCTAGGGAATTTGGAGTTTTGGGCTTGGGGCGTTGACTCGAAAAGTTATTAATCCTTGACACCAAAACCCCGAAAGTCAGCCGCCAAAAGCCCTCCGACCTTGTAGGTCTTGGAGGCATCCGCGTTGTGGGCCTGAACCTGGGTGCTTTAGGCTTAACTTAAGACTTAAGTTTGGGTTATGCAGTTCAGGATGCATTGCATAGGCATTATCAAGAGGCCCGAAAGTAAAACCCGTATGAACCCACAAACAGCGCAGAAAACGACAAAACGAGCTCGAACCTAAGGCCCCAAACCCAAACCCAACCCTAAACCCTCCTATGGGCACTTCACTGAGCGTTCTGGGTTTATGGTTCCTTAACAAGAGCCCAGGGGACGGCCGACAGGGCCTCCTGGAATGCCTTCTCCCTCGTGGCATACTCGCTGGACTTGGGGTCGTACTTCTTCCCGAAGTCCTGTAGGGCTTTTGGGATTTCAGGTGTTTGGGTTCAGGGTTTGGGGTTTAGGGTTGTGAGGCCCTGGGGATGAACCCCGATTCCCGATACGGTTCCTATAACGGTTCCTTCAAGGGTTTCTTATCAGGATTCGATTTTGGGTTTTGCAGCGGTTTCTGCAAAGGCTCCTAGACGGGCTCGTACAAGCGTTCCTGCTTTAGGGATTTGTACGGATTTGGGGCCTCTTTTATCAGGTTCTGCTATCTGCAGTATAGGGCTCACGGGCCTTATGCGGATTTGGGGCTCAATGCTTGCGGTGTAGGATTTCGTTCGGGTTTTAGGTATACACGTATGCAAGAGTGTATACCCTGCGACAACCGGAGAATCTCCTTGACGTACTGGTCGAAGCTGTAATCCTGCGGTGGCCGCTCGAAGTTCATCATCTTCATCACGTGCTTGGACACATTGGCCTCGCGACTCCAAGGGGTGGGGTTAAAGCGAGTTTCTTCTGGTGGACTTCCAGGGCTTCAGGGATTCATAGAGCCGCTTCATAAGATTTTCTAGGGCTTCTAAGCCATAAGCCGACCTTGTGGAGGCGAGTGTGGAGAAGGATGGAGTTCTCCTCCTCCCGGTCGCGAGTGCAAGCTCCCGTGCGTTCGCACAGCAGCTCGGCTGCTGCCTGCATCAAAGCCGCCGCGAGGAGGCATCGGCGCATCATGGCCTTCTAAGAGCGCTGACACAGGGGAGATAAAGTTCGGTATTTCCCGGCACTCAGGGCTTCAGGCTCGAGTGAAAAACGGCCCGTCGGTCGAACATTCATGATCTGACTTGGCTGAAGCAGCCCCTGGAAGTCTAAACTGAGACTAAGCCCTTTAGGCCCCCTTCAGCTAGACCTTTAAGGCCCCTCAACCCTGGATTCTGACCTCCAAACGCTACAGACCGCAACCCTGAACCCGAAGGCAAATCCTCCGATCTGTCGGCGTGATGGGTCAGAGGGCTCCAAGTGTGGGATGAAGGTAGGAGGGGTAATCCCAGAATAAGAGTCCTTTGGTAAGGGATCCTTAACGTAATCCTACCTACCTTCATCCCACCTTTGAAGCTTCCAAATGACATGACATAGCCACACCCAGCCTCGGCGCCCAAGGCTGCCTTGAGGAGAGCAAAGCTATGGACTTCGGCTGGAGCAGCCGCGCCTCAAAGGCACCGATGTTCAGGGCTTAGATTGGCGGGTTTAAGGTTTTGGGGTTGAGGGTTCAAGGTGTAGGGTGTAGGGTTCGAGGGTTTAGAGTTTTAGGTTTCGGCTGTAGGGTTTCGAATGTCGGGTATTGGGCTAGGGTGTGTGGTGTAGGGCGCCGTGATTCAATTTTGTTTTAAGGGCCTTTACATAGGCTGCTATGGCTTTCTTTTGGGAGTTTGACATGTGATGTGGCTTCAAGGAATTCCACATGAGGTTGCTGACAATGCTTTACTGGGTTTTGTGCTCCGGGCTCATAGGACTGTCGGAACGGAGGGTTTAAGGTGTTTAATATAGGGTCCTTAATAAATACAACAGGGTTTTGGGGCCCACTATACTATATTTATAAAAAGGAACCCCCAAAATAGTATAGGTAATGATTAAGGCCCTATATTGAGCAATTGGGTTTAGGGTTTACGAGTTAGGGCCTCGACTGAAGGATTTCAGTTAGCAGCGGGTTGCAGCAGGAACTTTTTGGGATTTGCGTTTGGGGCTTAGGGTTACTTTTGCCCTGAAACCTTAAACCCTAGACCCTGAGCCCCCAAGCCCGAAACCCGTAGCTCATTCTGGTTCAGCCCTAGGAGCTGGCTGTAGCTTTAGGACATGCTGAAGCTGGGAAGCTAGGACTATTTACGGCATTTTAAAGTTCTTCTAATACGGAAAGCCTTCTATAAACAAGGTGACCGGTAGTGTTGGTAGTGTTGGTTTTAGGGTTCACCCTTAATTAAACCCGAAACCCTGCACCGATAAACCCTACGCCCTAAGTCCCGAAGGCCTCAGCCCAAAGCCCTAAGCCCGTAAGCCCTACACCCCTAAGCCCCATGTGCTAAACCGCGCACCTGGCTTCAGCTTCTTGACAATGCTCTTCGCCAGCTTCCTTTTCATCACGAAGGACACGGCCTGTCAGCAAGATCGTTGACACACTGTCAGAGTCAGCAGTAGAAGTAGCAATCATACCAGTAGCAGTAGAAGTAGCAGTAGCAGTAGCAGTAGCAGTAGTAGTAGTAGTAGCAGTAGAGCAGCACCAGTAGTAGTTGTTGTTGTGGTAGCAGCAGTAGTAGTAGTAGTAGTAGTAGTAGTAGTAGTAGAAGTAGTAGAAGTAGTCGAAGTAGTAGTAGAAGTAGTAGTAGTAGTAGTAGTAGTTGTTGTTGTGGTAGCAGCAGTAGTAGTAGTAGTAGAAGTAGAAGTAGTAGTAGTAGTAGTAGTAGTAGTAGTAGCACCAGCACCAGCACCACTACCCCAGTAGTAAGATCAGCAGCAGCAGCAGCAGTAGCAGTCGCCATCGTGCTGGCGTTGACGCTGGCGCTGGTGCCGGTGCTGGTGGTGTTGGTTGTAGAAACAGAAGTTGTGCAGCAAAGGCAGCAGTTCCACAGCAAAGGCAGCGGTGGAAGAAGAAAGAAAGAACGAGGCAGGATTCAGGACTATCTCCGGCATCCTCCGGTCAAGGCACTCTCATTATATGGACCCTTAACTTCCCAGAATTTCGGAACCAGAAGATCTGTATAATGCTCTCTGAATACCCAACAAACTCGAAATGCTGACAACCTGAAGTCTCCGCGAACCCTTTGCCCCCGACACCCCTTAACATTTCTAAGGTCTTCAGAGTTTCGGATATCGGGTTCCAAAGGACCATGGCGGAGGAAAGCACATGGCAGTGGGGGGGGTGGGGTGCAGGGGTTTAGGGGTTTAAGGGTTTAGGGGTTTAGGGGTTTAGGGGTTTAGGGGTTTAGGGTTCAGTGGTTTAGGGCCAGCCTTGTTGCGGCCCTTTCGAAGAGCCTCCAGTGCCTTGCCATTCACACTGATGATGTGACCACCTGCGTGCCGTGCACGAACCCCGGGTGTTCAGGGCTGGAGGCTTTGAGGGTTCTGATTTGAAGCTTCAGATTTGGCTTTTCGCGTTTGCCCCGCAACATTCCTCCTACGAGCCAAGCCCGTACATCCAAAAGGCTACGTCTCCAAACCCTTAAACCCTAACCTTAAACTCCTAAACCCTTAAACCCCAAACCCTATAAGCCCATGAACCCTAAACCCCTAAACTCTTAAACCCTTAAACACCAAACTCCAAAACACGAAATCTCTAAACACCAAACCCTTAGACCCAAACGCAGACCCGATTCTGAGTTTGGCTTCTTGAATGTGGACTTCTCGGTTTTTGCGTTCCGGGGCCGTGGCACGAAGTATTGGGAGAAGGCTTCGCCGTTTCGACAGTTTAGGGTTTTTATGGTTTCGGGGTTCAGGGTTTCGGATTGAGTGCTGGTGATCATCGCTCGCAACGAGCCTGCCTTAGTTGGCAGGTAAAGTCCTTAGCCCCCTGGTACGTTTCGCTACAGCGGGGACCTACTACGATGGAAAAACTCCGGCATTACCTGTCCGCTGTCGAGGGACAGAAATACACACCCGAAACAGGTCAGCCAAGCATCTCAATCTGGGATGCTGCCAATTAAACCAACAAGCGCTTGAACGGTGGCTGTTGGTTCCTAGTATCTGTCCTCTTTACTGATCGCTTCTCACCTGAAAGACAGGTACCACCAAAATGCTCTGAAGTGCACTCTGTTGTTCCCTTTCGCTCGCGTGTTCTCCCTGTTGTTCTCTGTTGCTCTCTGCTGCTCCCTTTCGCTCTCTCCTCCCCAAACGAGTCCACTCAACTCACACAGTTGCTCTGAAGCTCTCATGCTTTTAGTGAAGTTTTTAGCGCGATGACGGAATGTTCGGCTTAACGTATCTTGCCCCCTGGTTTGTCGCCCCACAAACCCTCCAACACCCGATAAAACCCATCAGCAGTAGAACCTTACTACTAGCTACGTATGGAGCCCTCCTGACGTTTCTAGCCTCTGCATCCCCAAACTAAAAAGTTCAAAGGTTTGGGGTTTTGGGACTGGGGATCGTGCTTTCGGGTTTGGGGCTTAGGGATCCGGGTTTGGGAAATGAGACCGAAGAACCTCAACACCCGAATCCTTCGTTCTTAGGCGTTGTGCAGCTAGACGAGCGGGGGTCTATAAGGTTTGATATGGCTTTGAGAGGCGTCAATGGCGTTGTTGGCTTTCTAGGATCCAAAACTCTTCGCTCTGACGGTACGGCCACCTGCTCCCCAACGCACATCCAAGACATTGCACTTCTTACCAGCAGGATAATCATCCTATGTACGACCCAGGTAAGGTAAAGGGACACTGGGCTTCGGGGAGATGAGGGACCGTAATGGAGAACCCTAAGCAATCCTTATCATCAGAACCCCTGTGCGAGGTATCCCTGTGCCTAAGGAAAACCGTACAACGCCCCAGCAGCCTACCTGGTTCCCATACGGCAATCCTTACCATAGAACACTTAAGAGCCCCTTAAAAGAGGGGCTCGGCCAAGGCGCTCGAGCTCTCACCCCGCTTTGACGCAATGGACTTTGCAAAGCCTGCACAAGGGCTTCGACAAGAAAAGCAAGAAAAGGGCATCAGTCGTGAAGAATGAACGGCAATATCCCCTTCTGGTCCCGATTAGGGTTAAAGTATGCATACTATACTCCCAAAGGAGGCATTGAGGATTTTGGCACCAAGAAAGAAACTGCAAGACTCGAAGAGAGTCTATGGGACGTTGGGATTTGACTTAAAAACACCCACACACACACAGACAGACAGACAGACAGACCCCTATCTCCCCCACCCCGCCGTCACACCCCCGACACTCTAAGCCCTAAACCCTTAATTGAACCCTAAACCCTGAACACAAAAATCCTGAACCCCAAACTTTCCAAACCTGGTTCCGGCTCGGGATCTGGGGTTAAGTGTTCTCGTATTGGCGTCTGGGAACCGGTGCAGAAACGCCCTGCTCTAAACCCTGAACAGAATCTGGAGGGACCTTCTACGGTGGAATATAAGGGGTATTGTTAGTAAGTATCCCGACACCTATTTACATCATTCACACCCTAAGGCCTTGTGAATCCTTGATTGACGCCTTCAAAGAGTCTAAGAGTGGCCAAGTTCACTGAGTACAATCCAGCACAAACTGAGAGACATCCTCTTTAAAGCCCTCAGCCTCCACCCAAAACGGGAAAGCCCGCATCCGTAAACTCAAAACGGTGTAACCATAAACAAATCTTCATAGTATATTTCATAAGAATATTCAGAACAATAGATTACGTCGAATATCTCTATTTCAGTTCTTCCTGGCCTTTGGCGTCCCCCAGCGCGACCAGAGTGGGTCGCCCAGGCTGGGGGCTCTGCGGATTTGTCTCCAGATCCTCTGTCGGCGAGGGCCTCGCCGGCCTGATTTTGGGTTCAGGGTTAGGGTATAGGGTGTAGGGTTTAAGGCAACGGTTTAAGGTTTAGGGTTTAGGGTTTATGGTGTAGGGTTTAGGGCATCGGGTTTAGGGCATAGAGTTCAGGGTCTAGGGTGTATAGGGGTTAGGGCTTGGGGTTCGGGGCGCAGGGTTTGCAGGCTGGGGTTTGGGCTTTTTGGGGGGTATGGGGGTGTGGGATTTAAGTTCTCGGAATTAGGGTGTGCCAGGGTTTTGAGATGCCTGTTGAAGGTCAGTCATGCGGTTATCTTAATGGGCTTCTCAGGATTTGTGCAAGGTTCTCTGCAAGGTTGTTATGAGGGCTTACCAAGCTAAAAGGCTCTTGGGGCTCTTGTATTGCTTGGGTTTTGTGGTAAGTATTGAAGGCGTAAAGGCTTGGGTTTCTCGGGGTTTCAAAGATGGACAAGCAACCCGAAGCCGTAAAGCCTAGGGACCCCTAAATCTCCTCAAGCCCTAAGACCCTGAAAACTCCAACAAAATGACCCACAACCCTAAAACCCTAAACCAGCCCGTAACGGAACCCCTTTCCGGAAAGACAACCCGGAACCCTGAAACGAACCGTGAACCGCGGTCCCCCGACCCCACATAACCTAAAGAGGGTACTTTCTGCAAGTCCACATAGTGTGTAGCATACCCTGAGCCCTAACCCAAGCACTAAACCCCACAGCCTTCAACCTCAAGGCTTTTACTAAGTGCTTGGATGCCTCTTTAACCATACCAAAACCCCTATTAAGACGTACGAAGCCCTCTAAAACCCATACCACACCTTATGAAACCCCTCCAAACGATCGTGAAGGTCTCTTAGAACCTCCAAGCCCAGCGAAATCCAAACATGAAAAAGAAAAGCAATGACAAAAACCCTAAACCCTAAACCCCAAACTCTAAACCCTAACCCTAAACCCTAAACCCAAACCCTAAACCATAAACTCCAAACCCTACGAAACTCCTACAAAACCCAACTCTGAGGATCCTCGGGTCGCCTCGAGAGTGCCAGGGCCCAGTGGAGGTCCACGTACTTAGACACATCGCGCCAGACCTCCCAAAGGCGGCTTAGGGTTGGGGGGTTTGGGTTAAAGGCTTAGGGTTTGGGGTTTAGGGTTTAGGGTTTGGGATTTAGGGTTTAGGGTACGGGGTTAGGTTTAACATTTGGGGTTTGGGTTTACTGAAGGTTTGGGGTTTGGCGGGTGAGTCAGGCCGTCACAGTTACCTGTAGGGGGCTCCAATTACCTACTATTTTGGGGGAGATCATAAACAACTATGCAAGGCCTAAAAACATGCATGCTTCGGAGCTCTTTCCATGGTAAAAGTTGCACCCTGAACACTGATAGTGGGGATGCCTTCTGCAGCGCTTCGGTTGGCCGGATTGCGGCTCTCGGTTTGGTTGGGAGGGTGTCTGAGTCTATATGATTCAATGGGTTTAGGGTTTAGGGGTTTTTTTTTAACCTATGATGACGCCCCCTTTCATCATAGGTTTAGGGGTTTAGGGTTTAGGGGTTTAGGAACAGGGTAGTGGAGATGTTGCAGGGCGCCATCCTGAACCCTCAAAAACCTAACTCAAACCCTGGACACCATGCCTCGGACCCTCCACCGACACAACCCGAAAGCCTTTTGAAAAGTACAGCAAACACGGAGAGCCCAAAGGGATCCTTACCAAATAAGAAAGGGGGTTTTAGTGAATCAGGAAACCCTAAACCGTACAAACCCCAACATTCCCACATGCCCACCAAAGAAAAAAACAAACCCGAAAATTCTATCTTCTCCCCGAAACTCCTAAAAGCCAACTCTTGAAAGAACGGAGCAGAACCCAGAGGCCTGAGGTACCTGGTCCTTCCCCTTCACAGTCCTCGGGTCACGGAGGGGCTGTTCAGGGCTTAGGGTTGCCTCACGGTTTCGGGCTTGGCGTCTGGGGTTTGGGGCTTCGGCTTGAGGTTTCAGGGTTTGGGGCTGGCTTCAAAGGTTCTGCGGTTTCGGAAGTCAGGTTTGGGGTTCAGGGTTGAGGGTTGGGGTTTGTGAATGGGGGCGGAAGATTGTGCTGGGTTCTGGTAGTGTAGTATCTGTAACGACAGTCCCGATCTTGAATGGTTTATAAAACAAGGTTGGTAAAGGTGTTCGAAGGATCCCGATCTTGTCAGATACTGCCTCCTTCTGTTACTATATAAGGGACTAAAGGGTCTCTTTAAGGGCTTGGCTTCGGGCGTTTTTCGCCGTCAAACACCTCAAAGTATTCCCGTGGTTTTCTAGGCCGTCCATACCAACTTATAAAGTTACGTATCCCTGAAGAAGGCCCTACAACTGCCGCACAACTCGAGATGCGTAAATTTCGATCCTGAAGCCCAACACCGCTGGCCCCTAAACCCCAAAACCATTGACCAAGGAATTCTTCCTAAATCAGAAGAAGAAGGCTCGTATAATGCGCAAAGGCGTGTTCCTTGCAGTTTACTGGGTTTAGGTCTGAGCATGTCGGGTCTAGGCTTCAGGCGGGCTTAAAACTTGTCATTTACGGGGTTATCGTGCTGAGAGTCTTACGGGTTATCGCTTCCAGGGCGCAGCTTGTCGGGCGTAGTGTTTAGAGCTTATAGGGTGTGGTTTATGGGGCTTTTTGCGGTTCACATGGGGCTGGATTAAGCGTTTAGGGTTTGGGGCTTTCATTAGTGCTTATGCAGTGCCCGACAAGCAGGCTTCGGATCTGAAATAGCTCAAAAGCTGTACGTCAGAAAACCCGACCTTAAAGCCTAAACCATCCATCAAGCCAAGGCGTATGGCTGTGTCACTTTAGTGTTGTGGGTTTAGGGGGTGACTCATCGAATCTTCACCTCAGTCTAAAGCTTTCAGTGTTTTCTGAAGGCTTCGGATTCAGGGATTGGGATTCACGTTTGGGGTGTAGGGGGTTTAGGGTTTAGGGGTTTGGGGTTTAAGGGTTTAAGGGTTTAGGGTTTAGGGTTTAGGGGTTGGGGGTTTAGGGGTTTAAGGGTTTAGGGGTTTAGGGCTTCAGGCTTCAGGCATCTGAGCGGCTTGAAGGAGACCGCTGTGACCATGCGGATGTCCACCAAGTTCTTCTGTGCTCTCTTCACCGCCTCCATGACGAACTAGACCCTCCGGTCCCTAAACCCAAAGCTCTAAACCCCAGATCCTAAATCCTGAGTCCTAAGCCCAAAGTCCCAGATCTCTAAACCCTAAGTTCAATCCTGAGTCCTAAACCAAAAATCCTAAATCAAGGCTTCGGATTGAGGGTGACGGGCTCAAGGGCTGAAGGGGTCATGGGGCCATGCCCCAAATAAGTGAAACCAATCCTTCTGCTGGCTTTGTAGCGTCTTTTACGGGTTCTTCTTCGGATTGCTGTCTGGAGATACGGGGCTTCATCCCGGAGACTTGGAAGCGCGTATGCATGCACACATCTGTATGTGCAGACACTCTGTGGTTGTTCTTAAATGCCTGTATCATGGCTACTGCTCTGTCCAAACATTCTACAACAACATGAACTATGTTATCCGACTCACGTCCGAACGACGATGCGTTACATGTCCCAAATGGAGACATGGCAGCCCTGCCGAAGAAAGTGATCATGGTTGCAGGGAAAGTGCTCATGGCTGCAAAGGTTGAGCGGCTTCGCGACGAAAGCACTACCCACGCACGCGCACAGGCAGTCAAACCGAAAGCCTTTGTGCTTACGAAGCGTAACTTCTTCATCGTGACACCACGAAGATATCCCGCAGCTCTATCACTGTTATCATGATCAGAAACTAGTTACCATCACCGCCATCATCGTCAGCACCTCTTTCATAGTCGTCTTCTTTACTGTCACCTGTGTCAGCGTCCACTCCGCCTGCTGCTGCTGCTGTCTCAACACGGGCTTATGTACTCACAGTGGCTGCGATACCCGACGAAGGATAGCAAAGGAAACCATCGGTGTATAATTTTGTGTCAATGTGTATTGTTGGTGCTTCGGCGGCAGTCATGAGAATGGTACAAGGTTCTTGCGGCGACTGGTGCTGATGCACGCATGGACGATGTTGATGCCGATGCCGATGCTGATAGCGATGGTAATGATTATGACTCTATGACCCTAGCGATGGCGAATGATGGTGACCTACACAGCATCGTCGACAAGAATGAGGAATAAGAGCTAGCAGAACGCTTCTGGTGATCGTTCGGCCTTCGCTGCGCTCGTGGAGGCCTTGCTCAGTGCCTGGTCTCGCTACCACTTTGGAGTTGAAAAAGGAGGTTTTAGGGTTTAGGTTTTAGGGTTCAGGGTTTGGGGATTGAGGTTTGGAGTATCTGAGTGTTCAAGAATTTTGGACTTTGGGGCGGTCACTTCGAACTCAACGCCTGAGCAAATCCTCCGAAAAGGGGCTTACCTCTTTCAGCCCCAAACCCTTCGAACATTTCAGCGCTTGGAGAAGCGGGAGTTTCACGGAACAAGGGGCCCTCACGCAGACCCTAGCATACCCGAGCATGGTACACTAAACAGTGGGGATCCTTGTCGCAAGGACACGTACGGAGGCCAGGTAGAACCCCAGCATTTCTACCATAAGGGCCCCTTGAGAGGAGCTCCGCTGTTCCAGAACTCCCGAATAAAACCCGATAGAGCTCCACCTCGAATCCCAAAATGAAAACGCCTAGTAACCAGTAAAGAGCCCTCCCATGAAAGTAGGGTTCAAGGTTTAGGGTCTAAGGCCTTACAAGAACCTAAAACCCGAAGAAGAACATCCGGGCACTAAACCCAAACCCCTAAACCCTAAACCCCTAAACCCCTAAACCCCTAACCCCTAAACCCTAAAGCCCTAAAGCCCTAAAGCCCTAAAGCCCTAAACCCGTAAACCCGTAAACCCGTAAACCCTGAACCCTTAAGCCCCTAAAGCCCCAACCCCTAAACCCTACAGCCTAAACTTTAAGGCCGTGAGAGTGGAGGCAGCCTCCAAGCCAGCTTCCAGCTCGTTGTAGCGAGCAGTGTGCTTGTCCAGATCCTGCGGCGAGTTATAGGGTGTTAAGTTTCGGGGTTCGGGGTTTAGGGGTTCAGGGTTTAGTGTGATTTGATAGGCAAGTCGAAGATTCGTTCCAGCGCCGCTGCCTCCGTCCGACTCGTGCACAATCATGTTTTCCTCTTCCACAGCTTCCAAGTCGACGACGCGTGGCTGGCGAGGTGTCACGCGGCGCTTCTTTAGCTTCTGTTCTTCACGTGCCAGCGAGTACCACGTGCTTTGCAAGGCTTCACAAGGGATCTTTTTATGACCTTGTACGGCTGAACAATGCATCATAAGGCTTTCCAGGGCAGTATAAAGCTCCTTGGGTTCGGAGGGAGAATAGAGGGCATGGTGCTTTAGGGTTTGGGGTGTATGGTTTGCCTGCTGTGTTTTGCCATGCATGGACTTCAAAAGGGTTTTAGGCATGGATTTCGCAGTGTTGGCCTTCAGGTTTAGGGTCCAATATAGCATCCTTAAAATACTCACAAAAAAAAACAAGCTAAACCCCAATCATTCAAGCTTCCATATTACGGCCACAACCCTTGGGGCTTTGGGGTGTGGGATTGTCGGTGTGGATCTAGGGCTCTGGGGCCTAGGATGTGGGGTCAAGGGTGCGGGACCTCAAAAAAGGTACAGAGCTCTAGAGCTGCAAGGACTGCCCCGGACAGACTTCCAAATGAATCAAAGTGCGAAGAAGCAGCAGCCACCAAAGACCTTCCAGATCCCTTTTCGATCCTTTCAAGACCTTTCCTAAGTCATAGAGGATTATCAAAAGCCCTAATATAGGCGCCTTAATGATTAGAATGGGGTTTTGGGCCCTATACTTATAATAAGGAATCCCCGAAATAGTAGTGGTAATTATTTCGGCCCCCAAAATACGCTGTGAGCTGAAGACCGAACCCCGCCCCGCTCCTTCTGGAGGCGCGCCTCATCCTGTCTATCGCCGGGTTTAGGATTCATGGAACTTTGTGCTGAGGGTTGTTTTGAACGACCCATTTTAGGGTTTAGAGGAGGATGCCCCACCGGAACTATGCCACACTTTGAGGACCATCTCCCTGCACTCCCAACCCCGCTGCACCGAGGACCATTAGGGTGCGTCATAAACCCATCTTAACATAGTCGGCAATTCGGGCCAGATGTCAATCTTGAACCTTGCACTAAAGCAGACCTCTCGCGACTTGTCCACGACCTCGCGCGAGTTCGCTGCCCGCTTGCGCCAGTAGGCCTGGACCCACTACACATGAAAGTTAAGGTTCAGGTTTTAAGGTAGCTGGGCTGCTCTTGTTAAGGAGTTTAATTTAAGCTACCATAATGAAGACTCCATAGTATGTATTCTAGATCCCTATTATGGTAACTTAAATCCCTTAACAAGAACCCACGTAGAGGTGTTAAGCTTGAGTTCAGGCGATAAGGGCCGTGGGGGCGCTAAGCCCAATTGAGGCCGTGGGTCCAATCGTCACCCAAAGAGCCTAAATGGGTTTCCGAGAATTAGGGGTACCTTATTTGGGGTCCTTATAATAAGGATCCTACTATTTAGGGTACTATATTAGGATCCCCTATTTTCGGAAACTCCCAAATTCATTGTCCGGATGTGAGGACTTCACTACATAGACACTAAGGGCTGTTCTAAACGATTGGCTATTCCAGGAGCCAAGAAACAAGACTAGAGAAAAGCAGTTTAGCCGTGCTTGGGTTTAGATGAGCCCCAACGTCGGTTCCACGACGAAGATGCAAAACTCAAGGCAGGAGACCCTGAATCCTATAATGCACGAATACGGGGACCGTGAATGTAAACCGCTGACTACTGCACCCCCCTTGCTGCATCAGGATTCTGACAGGTATGCGAATGACAAGGGGTTTACATATCAAGGGTCCGCATTGACTAATTAAACCCCTAAACCCGGAAACCCTCTAAAATCCTAAAGCCTTAAAACCTAAATCGGCAAATACCCCAAAAGACTACACCCCAACACTCTAAGCTCTAAAGCCAGGCACACCCAAAATCCAGCCTCCTCGGTCAGAAGCTGATCCGCGGGGTAAAACCTCGCTTCGACAAACACTTTGGGGGGCAGGGGTCCTTCGTTTAGGGCGGTTACTAATACTATAAGGTTCCTTCTGAGGCTTGCTGCAGTGGTTCCTTTGGGGCTTGAGCGTTTTTGGCTTTAGGCGTTTAGCGTTAGGGTCGGGAGAGGTTTGGGGTTTTGCGGGCCAGGTGTTAAGGGCTTCGTATAGTTCAAAGTTAGGCGATTGGGGCTTCTGGTTTGGGGCACGGGCTTCGGGTTTTGCTCAATGCCTGGGTTTGGGGTTTTGAGGGTTGTTGGTCTTCGGGGGCCCTGAGGCATTTTTGGAGATGCGGGGGTTTTGGATGGTTTTGAGTTGTTAGCTTCTAGTTTAAGTTTAGGTTTCGCATGATAGAATTCAGGGTTGCTTGGGGGTTGATGGCCTAGTGTTGGCTTATAGCACAGACTCGTTGCATGCTAAACAAAACCTTTTAGCTCGTTACAAGAATTAAAATGACATTCAAGATTGTTTCCTCAATCATGATACGAAGCTGCATAATGAAACTATGGGTTATTCCTTGCTGAAGGAGCATAGGCTGAGCGCAGGCTGAGCATAGGTCTCTAGTCTTTACTCAAATCAGGGTTCAAAGGCTCCAACATTCCATGAGATAGGCGCCCGAATCAAGGAACAACTGCTCGCGGCTGCTTGCGGGAGCTTATCACCCATGCTTCAACTGAAATTGGTCTTCCTCCCATATAATTCAGAATCGAAAGAGCCCCGGTAAACGCCCTGCTCCAACTCTTCTTGGGCCCTACGAATGTTAGGGCATAGGTTTAGGGTTTGAGTGCAGTAGATAAGGGAGGTTTCGGGGAGGCTTCGGGGAATTTGCGTTCCAGGGCTTCAGGGGTTTTAGGAATTCAGGGGTTGGGGCTTCATGGTTTTTTAACTTTGTGGTTTTGGGAGTTTTTGGTGGCTTCAGGGTTTTAGGGTTCTAAACCCTAAACCCCTAAACCCCTAAGCCCTAAACCCTAAACCCCTAAACCCCGAAGCCCTAATCTCTGGGACAACGCCGAGGCGCCTCTCAACGCCCATGTTATTGATGTAGGCATCAGATGCGGCAACCTTTGGCAGGTAAGGGCTTCTTTACAGGAGCGGAACCCTTAAAGGAGCCCTGTAGAGCAACCCTTAAAGGAATTTCTTAAAGGAACCCCATTAACGGTTCCTAAACCCCGAACCCCAAACTTGCTCAAGTGCGTTCCCGTTTGGGCGCAGGGCTTCGCAGTAGAGATGAAGGCTGATCGGGATTCATCTCAGGCCTCTAGGACATCAAAAAGTGTTTTACGGGTTCCTTTGGGGGTTCTATACAGGGTTTTCTTGAAGGGTTCTATAGGCATTTAGGGTTCTAGGTTTAGCATTGAGGGATTAAGGTTTGTGCTTTGGGCCCGGGTACAAGGTTCTCGGGCACCGTCGGGATTGGAAACAGCATTTCCAATCCTTTGAAGTTCGTACTACAACAATCACCAAGGGCTACCAGAGAATCAATACGGGGCTTCTCTCGTCAGCTAGGTGCGCACCAAAGCTGCGAGAAAAGAAGGTGCAACACACAGTGCCGAAGTTAAACCGTAAACTTCTAGCCTTAGACTTGCACCCCGATTGAAGCACCAAACCCAAAATACCACGAGGCATATACTGTCATCACAATTGCAAGTGCCGGCTCTGACCTTGTAGCCCTTCAGGCATCTTCCCCAGCTGCTCAACATAAGAAGTATTGCCTGTTTCTTTGGGGAAGGAACTGATTCTACTTGGGAGCTACATTGGTGTGCAGATTTTGGGGCATCTTCAGAAACAGAACCGCAGTATGGTCAACTAACCAGCCGACGAACCGATAGACATTTTTCGGCTCCGTCCTCCCAGCTAAGTTTATGTCATTTCATTTCATGTCAGCTCAGTCCTTCTTTCCAATCCATCCTGCGTGCATTCATTCATTGATTCATTCTTTCCTTCCTCGCTTCCTTCCACCAACCATCCATCCCTCTCTCCCTCCATCCATCCATCCATCCATCCATCCATACATGCATATCCATTCATTTAAGATTATGTAGTTCCCATCCATTCCGCTCATTCCACCCATCCCGAGAGAACAACAACAAACATTTCTGAACCCCCGACTGGAACCTTGAATAGAAATCCTGAACTCCGAAGCCCCCAAGCTACCAAACCCTTAGACACCAAAACCTTAAGGTGAACCCCCAAACCCTAACATAGAGGCGTTAATAATTAGAATAGGGCTTGGTGTATATTATCCTATAATTATAATAGGGAACCCCCAAAACAGTATAGGTAAATAGTAAGGCCCCTATATTAAAGCCCTTTGTGGCGGCTCGCCTTGAGCAAGTCAGGGTTCTCTTCGCTCACTCCGGCAACCACGCCTGCTTCATGCGGTTTAGGGTTTAGGGTTTAGGGTGCTGTTTGGGGTTCAGGGTGAGAGGATCAGGATTATGAAGATCGTAGTGGCATTTTTTGTTTAATGACTAGCGTTATGAAGTAACTGCTACTACTTCCTCTGCGACTTGCGACTACTACTACGACTACGACTCTGCTGCTGTTGCTGCTGCACTCAGTTGCGACATGCCCTGGTGCAGCGCCCAGAACTTCCAAAGAACTACTAGTACAATCCGAATATCCCTGCACCCTCGGCCCTAAACCACAAAATGCTGAAGATCCTTAGGTTTACCAAGGCCAGTCAAAATGCACCTATTCTCCAAGCCCTGAGCCTCCACGACTCTAAGCAAAGCCGTTCAAAACGAAGCCAAGAGAGGCAAATGCAAAAAGCCCCCACCGCGCCAAATCAGTCCACCATTCAACTTGGTGCCATGCAGCGCAACGCCAAAGACCTTCGAAACCCCGCCTCACGATTCCAACGCTTCAACAACCTTAAGCACAAAACTACGAGGCTGGATAGACACCCGCACAGCCCCAATCCCCAAATTTTTTTTCCACTCCCAGAGGCCAAGTTGCCAAGACCCCAAGAGCCCTAAACCCTAAACCCTAAAACCTAGACTCTAAACCCTAAACCCTAAGCCCTAAACCCTAAGCCTTCCAAACCCTGAAGCCGGCCTGCCAAGCCATTCTGGTCTCGAACTTTGTCAAGACGGTGGAAGCCTCCAACCAAGCCTCCAAGGGTTTTGGGGGGCGTTTAAGCTGCAAGGCTTCGAAGGTTCAGTGTTCGGCCCATGAGGTTGTAAGCTTGAGGCTTTCGGGGCGTAGGATTGAGGGTTTGGGCCTCGTTAGGGCTTATTGGAATCCAGACTTCGCTATGACAAGAACTACAGAAACTGCAACTTGTCGATTTCTGCGGGCCAAACCGCAAAGCGGCACAAGGAGATGACATGGAGACTGACGCAGAAGAGCCGCTGCAACGGAAGACTTCCAGAAATAAGGAAGCAGAGGCAGCAATAACATTAGTTGGGGAAAAACGAAGTTCACACAGTTGCAAGGAAGCAAGCAAGCAAGCAAGCAAGCCAGCAAGCCACAAGCAACAAGAAAGCAATGCACAAAAGGAAACGGAACAACAGGCCGCTATGATGTACGTGAGAAGATGCAGGAAATTATAGTCTTATGTAAAGAGTGTGTTGGATTCTGGTAGGAGTGTGCAAAGAGTGTGTTGCATTTCTGGACAGCTTTCTTCAGAAACACCGGAAGAGCTGCGTCCAGGGCACGTTGTATCAGCACCACTCCCTGAAACCCCATGTAAGCGCAGGAAGCTGAACTCTAAACCCTCAGCCGTAAAATACTAAACCCAGAACGCAAAAGCACTGCACCCCAAAACCTTGAACCCTAAACGCCCCCCAGATAACCCTAAGCCCTAAACTCTAAGCCCCGAAGCCAGGAGGAAGTTGCCGAGGGGCTCTCCAAGGCAGCAGGAGCTGGGGTCAAGACGACATCCGGCTTGGGCCTCAGATGGCAGAGGGTTTGGGGTTTAGGGTTTGAGGTTTGGAGCTTGGGGTTTTAGGTTTTAGGGTTTAGGGCTTAGGGGTTTAGTGTTTTAGGGTGTAGGGTTTAAGGCTTAGGGTTATTTTAGGGTTCAAGGTTTTGGGTTGTTTTTTTACTCCCTTTTCCCTCCGCCGACAACAACGGTCAGAAGGCCTACCCAGGGCCAGGAGGGTTTGGGGTTTAGGGTTTGGAGCTTAGGATTCAGGGTTTGGGGCCAGTTTAGCGTTTAGGGGTTACGGTTTAGTTTCGGGGGTTCAGAAGCTTTCAACATGAACGGGTCTTATAAGGTTACAAGTTTGGTTTGGAGTCTTTGTTGGGCTGCAACCTTTGATCTCAACAATTACCCTCAACCCCGAAGCCTTGAACGCCAGACTCTAAAACACTGAACCCAAGACGCCAAAACCTTAAAACCTTTTCAGGTCTGGGACGCGGGATGAGAATCTATGGTTGGAGGATTGGATGTGTGGCATCCGCAATCCCGCTTTATGAGGACTTCCTAGCAAAACGCCAGTGTTGCGCTGAGCGTTGAGATCTTGAAGTCTTGAAGGCTTTGAGCTTTGGATTCAGGGTTGAAGGTTTAGATTTTGGATTTGAAGGCTCCGAATTTAGGACTGGGAGTGCGAGCTTGGGATTTAATTTGAGGTGCTGTTCCATGGTTGTTCTGGAAGTTCACGCGGCTTTGTTGCGTCAACACTGCATAGGTCTTCTTGGCTTTACATTTTCGGGCGATATGCAAAGCCCCTATCGGCCCTATCCTTCTGCCTTGACAAGGACAGAGGACCACGCTCCGAGCCTGAAACTTGAATCCTAACTCTGAACACGGCCAGAAAACTCGGCCCTGAGTCTTCAACCCTGAACCCCCTATGGAACCCTAAACCCTGAACCCTGAACCCCTAAACCCCCAAACCCCTAAACCCCAAAACCCCTAAACCCCAAACCACAAACCCTAAACCCCTAAACCCCTAAACCCCAAAACCAAAAGCCACAAACCCTAAACCCCTAAACCCCAAACCCCTAAACCCCTAAACCCTAAAAGCCTAAACCCTTGTGGCGACCTTGTTGCCGTGAGACAATGAGTCGCACCGCCAGCCCTCCAGCCCCAAGAAAACCCAACGCCCGACTCCTTGAGTTCCACAAAGGACCCCATCTGTAATATAGGGGCCTTAACAGTTAGAATAGGGGTTTAGGGCCCATTATACTATAAATGTAATAGTCGCTTGAATGCATGAGGGTTTAGGGTTTTCGAAGCTTAGGGCTTTAGGGCTGGAGTGTTCTATAAGTGCAGGCTTGAAACCCCCCACCTCAAACTGAGCTCTAGCCCCAAAGCCCCCTTCCCCAAACCCCAAAAACCCTAAACCCTCAAACCCCAAGCTTTAGTCACCTTAGTGCCTTAGCCAAAATGCCATGGAGTCTGCAGGCAGTTGTCCGGCAGTTTGTAGAAGCTTCCACGGAACCTTGGTTGATCAGTGCATTTTGGAGGGTTTAGGGTTTAGGGGTTTCGGGTTTGGGGTTTAAGGGTTTAGGGTATAGGGTTTAGGGTTGAGGAAGATATAGCAGCCGAGGAGGAACTTTGAGCGCAAGAAGCCCAAACACTGAACCCAAGGAACCGGGTTTGTTTAGGGTTTGTTTCATTAGAGTCCAGGCTGAAAGCTTTGGACTTGGGGTTTAGGCTGCATGGTAAGGGCTGTCATAACCAAGCATAAAAATAGCATCTTAACAGTGACGGCTACAGTCCTGTGTCTGGAGCTTAGGAGCAAATCCCCAAGCTCTACGCACCAAGCCCTGAACCTACAAGTACCGAGGGTGGACAATCAAGCATGAGCTCTAGGCCAAGCGTCTCCACTTGCCAGTAGCCATTCGGAAGCGCGTCGTAGAGGGTGCCTGGCACAAGTCCCAGAAACATAAGGAGTTCTTAAACCATCAAGCCGCCAAACTCTAACCCCTAAACTTGCCCTAAACCCTAAATCCTACGATCCTACACCCAAGGGACGGTTGCGACCGACGGTGAACCGGACGGTGGCATGCTTTAACGACCGGCCCGTCAGGCTCATGAGCTAGGCCCAATTCTCGTGTTTAGGATTTAGGTTTGGGGTGTACAGTATTGTAGCCGTGTAGCCCTAACAGCCTGAACCAACAAATCAGAATGACCAAAGCCCGAATCCCTCTGCGCAACCAGCCAGCAACATTGGCAGAAACACCCTTTCTCCCTTCCTGTCTCTTTCCCTCTCCACCCCAGTATCGTCAAGACTCCAAATCCGCACTCCTCAAAACTTGAATCGGTATGCTGCGCAACTCCTAGTTATCTTCCACCAAAACCCCCATACATGTCTTTGGCACGTCTGTGTATGCATGCATACATATATATATATACACATCCGTTTACATACACACATGTACATATATGTATATATACAGAAAAACAGTGCACTACAGGCCCTAGTTTTTGCACATTCCTAGAACGCACATGATCAGGTGAACTACCATAACGAGCGTCAACAAACGCCCGTAGTGCTGATGTTGTAAATCTTTCAATTGGGAGCTGGACTTTAGCATGTATATGGGTACTACTGAACACAGTAGGGTCCCCACATATCAGTGCAATAGCTGATGCACTTCTTGAGGAACAGGCTCCCAACCCTCAACCCCCCGCCCCTGTCAGAGCTGTATACACCCTTGTAAACCCCTTAATAGACCCCGAATAAACACCCTTTGTACCCCTTATGACGCCCTTATACCCTTATAAGACCCTTATGATTCTGGGGCCCTTCTGGAACCCCCCATAATGACTCTCTCCCTCAAGGGCTCCTTTAAGGGTTTAGGGTTTCCCTTAAGGGCTCCTTCAAGTCTTCCCTTGAGGGTTCCTTTAAGGGGCAACCCCTGCAGGTCGGCCTTGTTCTTGTGCCGCAGCGCTAAATGGCAGTGTGTTTTGGACCTCGCAGGGTTTGAGGGTGTTAGGGTTTTTTTGGCTTTAGGGATTCAAGGTTTTAGGGTTTAGGGTTTGAGTTTTGGGATTTGGGGCTTCAGGTGGTGAGGCTGGGGGTCGTCTTCAAGATTCCCTTAAGCGATCTATCGCAGTCAGGGGCTTCTGTTAAAGAAAGACGTGCGAATCTCCAAAAGCTCCTCATGCACAAACGCAGGCCCCAGCATCGACTCTTCTGTTCTCTTAACCGTTAATGTACGGGATCCATGGCTCTTTGGGGTTTTGGTTTAAGGCTTCGGGCTCAGGGGGCTTAGGGGGCTCAGGGCTTCGGGCTTGAGGGTGGGTGCTTGAATCTGCAACAGGATCTGCAGGCCTAGATGCTGGGGGTTTAGGGTTTGCACTTTAATAATTTAAGGCTCTCAAAATTTGGGGCTTGGTTGCTGTAAAGCTTTAGGGAGTTGGGGCTGTGAAGGCTTCAACCAGGGTCGCGACAAGCTAACAGAGTAAGGAATTACATGCTTAGAACCAGCAAAGCTACCCCAAACCCACCCTGAACCCAAAACCCCTAAACCCTAAACCCTAAACCTCTGAACCCGAAACTCTAAACCCGAAACTCTAAACCCCTAACCCCTAAACCCTAAACCCCAAACCCTAAACCCAAGCCCTGGAGGCTAAGAAACCTCGAAGGCCCTTCCTTGCTTTACTGGAGGCCTGCAAGTCCCGACCCCAAAACCCAAACAAAAACCCAGAAACACTCTCAACCACCCCAAACCTAATGTAGGGGCCGTAATAATTAGACTAGGGTTTGGTGTATTATTATACTAGAACTATACCAAGGAACCCCCAAACCTCCAAGGCCCCCGTAATCTCCTAGGAACCCTGCAGAGCCCCTGGCATTCCAAGGCCACTTCGCAACCTGCGTCGCTGCATTGAACTTTGGGGTTCTAGCCCAAACCCGAAAGAGACGGTCCCGAGAGACTACAAAACCTCTAAGGAAGGGCTCTTGAGGATTCTTTGAAGGTTCCTTCAGGTGGGTTCCATAGGACTTCTACAAGGTTCCCAGAGACTCCAAAACCCCGTGATGGAGGAATGTACCTGAAATCATACGGGATCCTCAATACGGTTTAAACTACATTCCTGACTAAAGCTCGAGGAGTTTTTCAGCCACTCGACTTTAACGGCTGAGTGCATTGAGGTACTGGGGTGGTCGGGTGCAGGTTCTACGACTCCAAAAACCGAGGCTTCCCGCCATCACTCCTCCCGGCATGACTTAAGAAAGGGTTTAGGGATTAGGGTTTAGGGTTTAGGGATTAGGGTTTGGAGCTTAGGGGTTTGGAGCATCGATTTCAGAATGGAGGGCTTCGGGCTTAGGGAAAGGCATTAATCATGGCCCCATCTTCCGGGTACCCCTTCTAGGGGTTCGGGGTTTTTCGATTTGGGGGTAACGCAAGGCTCAGGGCTTTGGGCTTAAGGTTAGCAGGTGCCGGCTTGCGGATTGCAGGGGTTGGCGTTAGGGAATTACAGCGTTGAAGTCCAGAGTGCATGTCTTCAGGAGAAGTCGCGCCCCAAACCCCATAAACCCTAGGCCCTAAAACCCAAACCCTGAAGCCCTAAACCCCAAGACCTTAAACCCCAAACCCCAAACCCTGAGGCCCTAACCCCCAAACCCGTAGACCTGGGCCCTTAGAGCTAGCCCCATCCACCTTCGCTCTGAATCCTTGAACCCTAAACCACAGCGCGCCCAGGGTAGGGGAGCATCGTTCGCAAGGCCTCCGCAACGCACACCTCCCAAACACCTTTATTGAGGGCTTGGATTTAGGGTGTAGGGTTGAGGAATGCTTCAAGGATTTCGCGATTTACTGCAAACGAATTTCCCTCCACCCTAAAGCCCCGAACTTCACGGCTTTAGGCTTGAGGGCGTTTAGGGCTTAGGATTGCAGGCCCTTCTAAACCCTAATACAGCGGCCTTAGTAATCACCTATACTATTTCAGCGCACCTTCACGGTGTCGCCCGGCAGGAGCGGCCGCTCAAGCTGATCCTCAACCACCTGCATCGCCTCAGTGGGGCTCTGGATTTAGGGCTTTAGATTTGGGCTTCGAGTTTAAGGTTTAGGGTTTAGGGTTTAATCTAGAGTCTAGGGCCTTATTAGGGTTGGGGTTAGAGTTTGAGGTTTAGGGTTTAATGTTTACTTTCGAGTTTAGGATTTAGGGCTGCAGGGGTTTAGAGTCTACGGTTCAGGATCGCGAAGCTGGGGTCCATGAGCTGCAAGACAAGAGGCCATTTCTCCCTGGCGCACGATGTAGCTGAGCTTGAAGCCAGGTCGAGGAGGACAAACACCTTCCAGGCGCTCTCAGACCCGAAAGTCTGAAACCCTCAACTCCCAAACCATCAAACGCAAAAACCCTCAAATCCCAAAACCCTCGAACTCTAGACCCTCAAAAGTTCTACATGTAACAGCATAAACCATACACTTCAGGTTAACCTAGAAGTCTCAATTTGTGCGCAGTCTTCGAAGTTGGAGAGCGGAAGGCGGGGGAGGTTTAGGATCGTGCACATTGTCTATCTAGCGGCATATGGGTTTCTTTTCAAGGGCTTTAAAGCCTTCCATTACTATAGGCGTCATACATGGGCGTGAGAAGGGGCTTAGGCTCAGACGATGGGATAGGGTTTAGGACTAAGCCCTAAACCCTAAACCGACTGACCATTTTTTCAGGTCTCGTTGTGCATAGCATAGGCGGTCTACCCCCCAAGCGCTAAGTCCTGAAATCCTGAACCCTGGAAAACTTAAACCCGAGAAACCCCTGAAACCCTACCTGCACCCCTAAACCCTGCAAACCTTTAAACCCTAAACTTCCTGAACCCTGGAAACAAACCAAAACAAAAACAAAACCCTAAACCCTAAACCCCGAAACCCCTAAACCCTAAACCCCTGAAACCCTAAAACCTGAAACGCTGTGAACTCAGGGGATCTCCCTGGACCCCTCGCGTCGGGTCTTTGTAGTGCTCGATATCCACTCGGAAAACCTTCGAAATTCTTTTTCGAACAAACCGAAATGGTTTGGTGTCAGGTTCATTAGGGTTTAGGGTTTAGGGCCGTGGGTCCCAAACTAGGATTATAGCACGCAGCTCCCCATGAAAGCGAATCTAATTCTTCGGCTGTCCCTCTTTTTCAAACCCCAGAACTCTGCCACAGCGGGTTTGCCAGGTGTTCTAGATTCTAGAGCCTTACAGGGCTTCAGCTCATGGTGGAGTAGGGCTTAGGCCTACACTTAAAACTCCAAACCCCAAACCCCATGCCCGAGGCGCTTTCAACGGTCCAGAGGCCGGGAGGCGTGTGCCAGCTGGGATTCAAGGTTTAGGGCTTTATGGCTCAGGTTGGCTATTCAGAATTCCAAAATAAGGACCTGAACAATTACCCATAATATTCCTTAGGGTGCTCCTTCATATGACTGTACTGATGCTATACTGAACAACCACCAAGCTTTGCTCCAGTTATTGAGCCTCTACATATTACTAAATTACGTTCTCGGGTTTTGGTGTTTAGGCTTTGTTTGGGCCTCAGCATGCAGGGTTCAACCCACGTTTGAAACCCAAAACCCTGGCTCAAGTTCGGGGCCAGGGACCTTCATAAGAAGAATAAGGTTTTGGGCTTCAGGCTCCATGCCCCGTACTTCCACAGCTCGGCTAATCCACGTTGGAGACAACTTAAGTTCTTGAAACTCCCCTGCACCCCGAACCCTTACGCAGTGAATCCACAAACGAAAAGCCAAACCCGAAACCTGAAGCCCCCATCCCCAGCATGAACCCCAATCCCCAACACTCCCCCCGACCCTGCCCTCTCCGACAGGGTTTGTCAAGGCTGGGGTTTGAGGTTTAGGGCTTTTTGGGGTGGGATGCATAAAGCCATGCGCTTCAAGGGCTTCGGGTACAAAGGCTCGACCATCGCCCCCGTATATAGATCTTGAGGCAACACTCAAACCTACGGGGCCTCCCGAGCTACAACCGCGATATCTTGCATGAGGTCTCCGAGGCTCGATGCCCTCTCCGGATGCCCATATGGGTGGTTGTCAAAATTAAGGTCCCTTTTGGGGTCCCTATTATAATACGGCACCTGTTATTTAGGGTACCCAAAAAGGGACCTTAATTTTGACAACTACCCATATGAATGATTGACTGTAATCTGAGCCTGGAGTCTTCTGCAGGTAACGCTAAAATACCCCGACTGGCAATGCATTGTTAGGTCTCTGCTTCTACGTCGCCACTATAACGTAGGCATAATGCACCCATTTGAGAGCTCTTGAAGTAAGCATTCCACACTTTATGAATGCCATGTATTGGCCACAAACACCCCAAATACACTGCAAAGCTCGCAGTACCCACATTCTACCAACCCAAAAAAGCAACACAGAAAGACTCACTGCAGATACTATACGATCTCGGTCTGGGTTCAGGGTTTAAGCCCCACCCAGAAATTAAGGCTCAGCCAAAAGACCCAAAGGAAGCAGATTTCCACATAAGTTCAAGCTAATATAGGGGCCTTGAAGGCTTGCTGCAAGGATGGGATTACTATCATGGTTTAATATGAGGGCCTGAGTCAATAGACTAGTGTTTTGGGGCATATTGTACACCTATCAAAACCTGATATTACGGCACTTCGGGCTGGTTCTCGCCCAAGCTCCGAGATTTCTCAAGCCAGTCGAAATCAGGAATCTGCCGTTCCAAAACGCTTAAAAAGAGACCTTTAACGTGCCTGCACCTAAACCCTAAACCCCTGAAGGAACCCAGAACAGCGGCAGCGGTGGCGTTCGACACTTCCCAAACCCCACAAGACACCCCAAAAGCCCAGGCCCTGGGTCCCCAAATTGCACCCAGAACCGAAAACTTAGGGTTGAGGGGTTAGGGCCTCTCAGCAGCAAACCTCAGCCCTGAAACCCACATAAACCCCCAAACTGCAGGGTCATAAAAAACCCGAAACTGAAACCCCCTAGAGCCCGCAATTGTGACACTCGCGACCGAGTGGCTGTTGCGGCTTGTACCGCACCACGTTGCCCGCTCGAAACCTCCCCTCGCCCGGCACTGCCTTGTCTGCCGAAATTCAGGCTCGAATGTTGTGTGTGCTTGTTTTGAGGGAGGAGGGGGGGCGTTAGGATTTCGGGTTTACGGTTCAAGGTCTTCGGGTTATGGCTTTCTCTTGGGAGGATTTCTGTTAAGCGATACTGTATGGGTTCCCATGAAGGCTTATATAAGGGAAACCCGTAAGGCTCCATGAGGGTTCTTGGCTTTTTAGGGTTGAGGGTTTGGGTGTTTCGGATTTGGGCTTTTGGGCCATCTTAGGGCTCAGAGCTGCGACTGCTGCGCGAAGCTGCTCCAGAAAAGGCTTTAGTATAAACCCGGTTAGGGTTTGGGGTTTAGGGTTTAGGGACTGCACGAAGCTGCTCCAAAAAAGGCTTATAGACCCCAAACCACAGCATAAACTTGGTATGAACCCGAAATCCTCGAAAACCGTCGAATCCCAAGGTCGCACCCAGAGGCCCCTGGCCCCTAAGTCTAGAGCCCAACCAAAACGAAGAGAAAGCAAAAACGAAGGCGTAGCTTGAACGGTTTAGGGTTTAAGGTTTAGGCTTGAGTGTAGGATTTTGGGATTTTGGGGCAGGCTCAATAGAAACCGGCGATATGCCACTGCGTAGGAACCACTTGATACACCCCAGCATAAACAGCTAAGCTTTAAGCTGACAACACACCTGCCATCATACCTACTGAGACGCTACAAAAACACACATAAACTCTATCAAGCCCGTTAACGCAAGCCCCTAGCCCCCTAAACCCTAAACCCTCAACCCCAAACCCCAAAACCGGTGGCGAGGCGCGGAAGCCCGGGGCGCCAGCTTGGCAGCTTCCGCGCTTCTCTCGGCCTACGGGGTCTTTGAAGGTTTTGAAAAGAGTTGTGCTTGGCCTCTGCTGGAAAAGAGTCGTATAAGTTATGAGTTAAAAGGGGGTCTAAAAAAAGAATCGTACAAGTTACAAGATTGAGGGGGCTTCAAAAAGAGTCGTATAAGTTGTAAGTTTAAGGGGGTCTAAGCTTGCGTTAGAGCGGTGCTGTAGAGGCATCTGCTCTTGGGATTCGGGTTTATAGGCATCCATAAGCAACTCCAGGCATGCTGGAGTTCTAAAGCCGAGAGTTCCCGGGCTTTCGGGTCTTGGGCTCCAGCCTCAGATATATGAGTTTCCGAAATTCGGGGTACCTTAATTTTGGGGTCCTTCTAATAAGGGATCCTACTAATTAGTGTACTACATTAGGGTCCCCTATTTTCGGTAATTCCCATGTAGCTTCTTTGAGAGTTTGGGAGTGAAGGGTTTTGATTATTTAGGGATGGCTTCATCAAGGTCCCGAGCATGGTGTACCAAAAATGTCTAGTGTTCAGGGTTGAAGTGATTTACCATAAACACGCCGACAGAGGCTCGTAAATCCATCCCAGGACAAACCCTGCATGAGGGCTGCTCCAAGCCGGGGAAGCATTAACTACCCCCTTCTTGAGTAAACCACAACCTTGTCTGTGGGGAGGGGGTAGGGTCGAGGGTTTTCGGTTTTTTTTCAAAAGCAATGCTTCGAACTTTTTCGGGGCTCAACCATTCAACCCCTCAACCCGTGGCCGTGAAAACGCGCTCTGTGCCCTGCACCTTGGCTTATCGATTCACGGGCATGGATGCAGTAGATCGTATATTATGGCAACTTTTATTATAGGGGCTGTACCTGGACCCCAAAAGTATGTAGAATAATAGCCTTTGATAGGTTTTGGGCCATTATTTTACCTACTTTTGGGGGGTCCAGGTAGGGGAAAAGTGAACCGATGATCTCCAGAAAATGGTCAAAGCCTCTCAGATTCAGGATTGAATGTTATTATGGGCTCGGTTTAATTCTAGACTTCAGGGCTTAAGTAGGGTTCAGTGATTTCGTAACGCTAAACTAGCTACCAAGGGCCCAAGTGGCCTCAAGACCTTGCAGAGTATCGCATCTGGACTCAAGTCCTAAGCCCTAAACCCTGAACCCTCAACCCTATAAACCCTCAACCCTAAACCCTGAACCCTAAACCCTAAACCCTAAACTCCTAAACCCTGAACCCTAGAAGGGTGAGCTTCAGCATTTTCCCAAAAAAACTTGCGGTCTCGCATCTAGTGTCTAGCCTGACGGCCTGTGCTAAACTCTGAGAACCCGAAAGCCGCAATCTGAAACCCTGGATGCCTAAGAAATTGGTTCCTTAACCCACGAAGCCTGAATCCTCCACGCAGGTCCGAAAACTCTAAACTGCTTCACTTCCGAGCATATAGGTCCTTCGAACTCTAAAGCCGAAATCCTGAACCCAAAGCCATGCACCGGTCCTCGGTGATGGACGCTTCGGCGCCGACCTTTCTTCGCTGAGCATCCTTGGCCGACATAGGGGTGTGGGGTTTAGGGTTTAGGGGTGTCGAGTTGGGGGTTTCGGATGTTGAATGTTGAGTTTCCTGCTTGGGGTGTTGGGTGTAGGGTTTCGGGTGTTGGGTTTGGGGGTCTGGGGTTTACGTTTAGGGCTGTCAGGTTCGGGTTCCGGGTTCAGGGCTTAGAGATGTGTCGGGTTTAGGGTGTAGTCCGGAATGCACCTGGGAGTTGCCGACAATAGAGTGCCCTAACACTGAATAGTAGGGATCCTTATTATAAGGACCCCAAAATAAGGCACCCCTAATTTTCGGAAACAACCATCTGGGGCTTAGGGTTCAGAGAATTGGGGAGAGCTGCATGGAGCTTCCGAAGAAGGGCCTCCTTTCGAGATGCTTTGGTCGTGAGGATCCCACCTTCACCTTTCGGGCTTTTAGGGTTTTAGGATTTAGGGTTTTGGGGTGTTAGGGCTTAGGGTTTTAGGGTTTAGGGTTTTAGGGTTTAGGGTCCACACCTGCATTCGGGGTTGAGGATTCCTTCTCCTTCGAAATCTCTCGTGCTACGGTTTCCCGAGGCCGTTCCGAAGCAAAGTCCCTCCCAAGTCCCCGATTCTGTGCCGGGCTGCATTTAAGGGTTTTGGAAGAGGGTTTAGGGTTTAGAGTGAAATGGGCTGCAAAATCGGGACTGAAAAGTTTAGGGTTGAGCATTGAGGGTTTCAGGTTCAGGGAGTAATACTACTAAGGCTCCTGCATGACATACCTTGACCGCTTCTGTAGAGCCGCTGCAGGCCTATCTAATTAGAGCAAGCTCCTTCAATAAGGAATTTACCCTAAGATATAGAGGAGTCCTTAATCGGCCCGTTTTGGAAAACAGCTAGCCGAAGTACCCCAGGCGGTAGGATCCCTGTTGCAAGGGCGTCTAGATAAAACATCCCTACTTAACAGAATCTCCAGAACGTAAGGATCATGGAAAAGCAGAACAAGATGTCATCTCATTGTCTGCCCAACTTTTTGAGCTGGAGTTCACACGGAAATGGGGGGAGCACGGGTGTCGTCGGAAACGTGTGTGGATGGGCCCGGGTCCCCATCTCCAAGAGAGTATAATCTTTCATGTGGGTGGTTGTCAAAATTAGGGTCCCTTTTTGGGTACCCTAAATAATAGGTGCCGTGTTGTAATAAGGACCCAAAAAGAAACCCTAATTTCGACAACCACCCATGTGTAAGAGGCCTAAACTTGAAGCCCACAAACTGCAACTGGTGGCTTGAGGGCAAAACGAAAAAGACCCACAAACTGGCCCCTGCGACCTTCGCAAACAATTTCGAGTTGAAGGTTTGGAGTTTAAGGATTTGGGGTTTGGGGAATTACGTGTAATAGAAATGGTCAGAACCGGCGGTAACCGCCCTAAACCACCCGAGTAACCGAAGACTCTTCACGAACAATTGATTTTCTTCGAACCCTCATATTCACAAGCCCCAGAACCCTAAACCCCAACCTTTCTAAACCAGTAAGGTCTAAACCCCCACCCACCCAGGCAACGTGAGTCGCCAAATGAATTGCGTCTGAGATCGTTCAGCTTGTAGTGGGAGCTATCCCGTTGCTGCCTGGCCTGGAGACGAGATTGCAAGCTTCCGAGGATGTTGCATGAAGCCTCTGAACACTAAGCCCAACACGCCAAACGCGGCGCTTCAAGGCAAGGGGCTGCTTCTAGCTTGTTCAAGGCTACACGATCAGTTTTTGAACTGTTTTTGCTGAGGCTGTAGGTCTGGAGTTTCCCATCTAGCCCGCCCGACCAGCAATCAGAGAGTAAATCCGAAAACCAAGCGTCTGGCTCACTTGCTCAGAATACCTGGTGTAGGGGCCTTAACAATTAGAACAAGGTTTTGGCGTTTTTGAAACCATAATTATATTAAGGAATCCCCGAACTAGTACAGGTAATTATTTAGGCCCCGATAGTACAGACCTGAAAAGAAAAGATCAGTTTACCGCTACAGCCAAAGCTTGCTCGACCCTGCTCGGAGACATCCTCATCTGGTGCTGTGTCGGTCGCGCCATGAGGCCGTGGTTGCAGAATGTTGCAGAAGGCAAGATTGTTCCAGCCGCAGTTCCACTCGTATGACAGTATGAGTAGGGATACTGACTTGGTGCTTCTTCCTTCGGGGGACTCGTTGCAAGCTGGGTTCTTGTTAAGGGCTTAATCTAAGTTACCATAATAAAGAAACCATACCATTTACTACAGAACCCCAATATGGTAACTTAAGTTAAATTCCTCCACAGGAACCCAGTGAGTGTATATAAGGCATCAGGTCCACTCCAGGAGCCGGCTCCAAAGGCCTGATCTTGTCGAGTCGGAAGAGCGAATGCTCCGAGTCCAAGCCGCCACCCGCCACAATTCGCGCTGCTGGAGGGTGTAGGGTTTGAAGCTTACGGTTTAGGGCTTAGGGTTTGAAGCTTAGGGTTTAGGGCTTAGGGTTTGAAGCTTGAGGTTTAGGGCTTAGGGTTTGCAGCTTAGGGTTTAGGGCTTAGGGTTTGAAGCTTAGGGTTTAGGGCTTAGGATTGCAGCTTAGGGTTTAGGGCTTAGAGTTTGAAGCTTAAGGTTTAGGGCTTAGGGTTTGAAGCTTAAGGTTTAGGGCTTATAGGGTTTGAAGTTAGGGCTTTTGGTTTGAAGCTTAGGGTTTAGGGCTTAGGGTTTGAAGCTTGAGGTTTAGGGCTTAGGGTTTGAAGCTTAGGGTTTAGGGCTTAGGGTTTGAAGCTTGAGGTTTAGGGCTTAGGGTTTGAAGCTTAGGGTTTAGGGCTTAGGTTTGAAGCTTAAGGTTTAGGGCTTAGGGTTTGCAGCTTAGGGTTTAGGGCTTAGGGTTTGAAGCTTAGGGTTTAGGGCTTAGGGTTTGAAGCTTAGGGTTTAGGGCTTAGGGTTTGAAGCTTAGGGTTTAGGGCTTAGGGTTTGAAGCTTAGGGTTTAGGGCTTAGGGTTTGAAGCTTAAGGTTTAGGGCTTAGGGTTTGAAGCTTAAGGTTTAGGGCTTATGGGGTTTGAAGTTAGGGCTTTTGGTTTGAAGCTTAGGGTTTAGGGCTTAGGGTTTGAAGCTTGAGGTTTAGGGCTTAGGGTTTGAAGCTTAGGGTTTAGGGCTTAGGGTTTGAAGCTTAAGGTTTAGGGCTTAGGGTTTGCAGCTTAGGGTTTAGGGCTTAGGGTTTGAAGCTTAGGGTTTAGGGCTTAGGGTTTGAAGCTTAGGGTTTAGGGCTTAGGGTTTGAAGCTTAGGGTTTAGGGCTTAGGGTTTGAAGCTTAGGGTTTAGGGCTTAGGGTTTGAAGCTTAAGGTTTAGGGCTTAGGGTTTGAAGCTTAAGGTTCAGGGCATAGGGTTTGAAGTTAGGGCTTTTGGTTTGAAGCTTAGGGTTTAGGGCTTAGGGTTTGAAGCTTAAGGTTTAGGGCTTAGGGTTTAGGGCTTAGGGTTTGAAGCTTAAGGTTTAGGGCTTAGGGTTTGAAGCTTAGGGTTTAGGGCTTAGGGTTTGAAGCTTAAGGTTTAGGGCTTAGGGTTTGAAGTTTAGGGTTTAGGGTTGAGGGTTTCAAGTTTAGGGTCAAGTTTTTGGTGGCATTTGCAAAGGCCTTAGGATCATGTAAGGGAATCCGAGTTCCGTCCTCTAGGGTCTTACCGTAATGTAAGCCCAAACCATGTGTATCTGTATGTGTGTGTGTATATATATATAATGTACAACTGCCGTTGGTTTAAGGCTCAAGGTTCGAACTTTCCCTAGCTGAACTTCATAGGCCAATGCGTTCGAACCACTTCGAACGGCAATTGAGGCGTCGCTGAGGGGTAGCTTGGGCTCCGGTTTGACAGTTCAGGGGCTCATGCTTTAGGATTCAGGGCTTAGAGGGTTGAGGGTTTATGCTTTCGGATTCAAACCTTGGTTTAGGGTTTATGCTTTGGGATTAGGGCCTTACCCTGAACCCTAAACCCTTAGAACAAAGAGGGCAAATGTAGGAGTTAGGGTTACGGGGGACCCTTGGGGATTTTGACCCTCTCAACAAGGCCCCCTTTCTGAGAGCCAGAAGCAGGCTTAAGAAGTCCCCTAAACCCTAAACCCTAACCCCAATACTATCTGGGAAAAGGCAGCTGAGCCGAGCCTGCTCCATTTTGTTCTGGTGACTGCGCAGTGCCTTGACTGCCGAGTCACGCTTGGCCGTGAGGTCGGAACCAGCCTGGTTTGGGGTTTAGGGTTTAGGGTTTGGGGTTTAGGGTCTAGGGTTTGGGGTTTAGGCTTAGGATCTAGGGTTTGGGGCTTGGGGCTGGGGAGTAGGGTTTAGGGTGGAAGCCGGTCAGGGTCTACGCCTAACGCTGCCGGGTTTAGGGCTTCTGAACCTGCACCCCCAAGAAGCCAAAGGGTTCATGACTTCGTTTTACGGAGGAGTTAAGGATTCGTCCCAAAGTTTAGGGTTTGAGCTTCACGGAAAGATGGCTCGGGCTTGATCTTTAGAGATTCACCGATTGCCAATGAGTAGTGCTTGAACCGGCTGTGAACATCCTCTTGCATACATGTAGCCTACTTGCCCACTCTCAACGTCCTACCAGCCAGCACCAAACCTACCATCTTAAGGGTAACCTAAGAACCTTAAACCCTAAACCCAGAACGCCTAAACCCTAAACCCCCAAAAACCTAAACCCCTAAACCCAAAATGCCTAAACCCTAAACCCCTAAACCCTAAACCCCAAAGACCCTAAACCCCTAAACCCCAAACGCCTAAACCCTAAACCCCCAAAAACCTAAACCCCTAAACCCAAAACGCCTAAACCCTAAACCCCAAAGACCCTAAACCCCTAAACCCCAAACGCCTAAACCCTGAACCCCAAAGACCCTAAACCCCCAAACCCCAAACGCCTAAACCCTAAACCCCAAAGACCCTAAACCCCTAACCCCAAACTCGAGCGAGGCCCTGTTTAGCTGGCGGCCAGCCAGCGGGCCGAAGCGAGCCCGCCGAGCCTCTGGCGACGGCCACCGAGATCAGCGCAGCGACAGT